>JARHVA010001824.1:1540000-1845000 GCA_037957365.1 Torreya grandis
ACCTTACCAATATCCTACTTTTTATAATTCTACCAATTCACTCTACCAAATCAATTTTAAAAATTATAAAACCAAATTTTTTTTTTGCTTACATATAATCACAAATCAACCTAAAAAACACATCCAAAAATATCATAAAAAATTGAATCACATCCCAAATTCTATCTTACCAAACATATCAAAACAATCAAGCCACATATCCCAAGTCCTATTCTACCAAGCATATGCAAATTCAAAATCAATACCAGATTAACTACTTCTAATAAAAAATAGAACCAAATTTAATAATATATTTCAAATCCCTTAACATGGTACATATGAGTCAAAACCAAAACTAGTATCCATATATATATATATATATATATAACAAAGTTTTTAAATACATATACACTATATCAAATACAATCAATCATGAATGGGAATCATGTCCATGCTCTCAGTCTCACTCTCTCATCTAGTAATAGTCCCATAATCCAGTCTCACACTTGACATCCCCACACCTCCTCAAGCTCTCAAATGTATCTTACATTAACTATCTCACTATAGTAATTGACCATACTCCTCACACAAGTCCACATATAGCCTCGACAAATTTGTATATTCATCCATAATTTATGTACTCACTAATCCATAATTAGGTGGAGGCATCCTATGCCTATCTCACTCATCCCTTAGCTCATCTCTCTCTCCCATTGCCTTAACATATGAAGTTATAGCTATAGTATCCCTATCAAACAAATGAGTAGAAAAATCAGCTATAACTATCACTCACTTTATCAAAAGCTCCTCTAAAATATCATCAAGAACATGCTATGTGAGCTCACGAAGTGTAGAATCAATGATGGTCTCTCAAAACCCATAATATCCACCTCCTACCCCAAATTGTGCTTCATATTGAGCACCTTCCACTCCACCTACATGCAAAAAGTATAATAGTACATTAGACATACATTTTTCAAAACATGTTAAAACATGTGGAAACTCAAAATTTTATGCAACTCAAATATAAATGATACTTACCTCCCATCATATAGAATGGAGTTAGGTCCTCATAATCAGGGGCATCCCCTCCACCAACATGATATAAAAGAGCCCACTAATGGCTCATCCACCATTTGGTAAATGCCTTTGTGCATCTAACTTCATCTACATTAGGAATATCTATACTTGCATCCTGCACATCCAAAGGTAGCAGTGCTAACTTAGCCTCAGTAGGACTACCATGAGCTCCTACTCTCATCGGTGCCCATTGACTCCTCACCCACATACAGACTATTGGGGGCACATCTTGTAGAACCCCAAACTATCTAGTCATATGCCCATACTAAAAGTTCTCATACACTGTAGGTCAATGGTCATGTAAGAAAAAATTGACCCTAATATAATGTAGCTACACTCCATCCTTAGACCACTCTAGCCTCATCAGCTAATAAAGGCAATAATCCCAAAGTCTCCATCACCTAGCCTCTATGAAACTCCCTCATTTGTACCTCACCCTAAAGAACACCAAAAAACAACATAAGTATTAGTCAACCATACCAAACCAATAACCAATCAAAATGACAACTAAACTAAGCACCAGCCTAGAAAAGGTAGCCTTTAGGATAACAACACTAGGTATAGGACAATAGCATTGGACAAGAGAATTACAACCTAGACATCAACATTTGATCCTAGACAACAGTGCTAGAAGAAGTATAGGGACACTAAACCTAGTAAAAGTTTTCTAAAAAGCTTCAAATTCATCAAAAGTAGGATATTAAATAGGCCTAAATCATCTGTTTTAGCTATTTATTAGGGTAACCTCCCCACCACCACAAGTATGGGCTGCTAATTGCTCAAACTAGGTCATAATAGGTGCTCATATCCTTGGATTATGTCCTACTCTAGAGTTCCAAATATCAAACTAGTCAATGCACAAATGAATCAAGAATCAACCCAAATTTTCCTATATCAAACAACTTTTCATTCACAAGTAAAATACCATTTTACCCATAACTTGAACCCCATAGATCCATTTTTCAAACTATTTTATTCCATGGAACCATGATGACAAGGCCTAAATATTAAACAAGCCTTGCTATCTTATTACATCATTTACCTACTATGGTACACACATCTCTATACCTATTTCATACCCATACATATAACTTGGTCCTCACCAGTAACAACGTGTTCAACTTTTATACAACTTGGTCCTCACCAATCAGTGCTTGTTTAAGTTTCAAATAACTCAGTCTAAACAATCAATCAACTTTTCAAATCAATCTAAACTATACCAACCTTGCTCCTAACATTACACCACTAGTAATCACTTTTAGCTCAACCTCTTCTATTGAAAATTTTGTCCCTCTCCCCAAAAGGGGGGAATCATTCCTAATATTCTTATTTCTACACTTACCTAACACACTTATCCACTCTCACAGTTGGATACACCATGGTTCTTACACCTCGAGCAGTCAGAATTATCAGATTTACCTTATATCAATCAAAATATATAGTGATTCAGACTACATGGGTCACTTAGCATGGTTATTACACCTCCAATCATCATAATTATCATATTCATCTTAGATTGGTCAAGATATATAATGATTCATATTACATGGGTCATTCATCATTAATCAGGACATTCAAAGGGACATACCTTTAGTTTATATATATATATATATAGATTACTCAGATACATAGTGGTTTAGATCATATGGATTTATAGTAACTTTGATATAGATTTAGATTGGATATCAGATATGGGGGCATGTACATCACTACATGTCTCACACATAACATAATTATAGAATAGATAGAAGATTATAGGCATAGTACAAATCACATTGTTTTGATTTCTAGTTTTTTCACATAATACATGACACGATGGCTCATTTAATATGTGGTTATATATATTACCAAACTATACAGATACATCACTCATATACTAGATTTGGGGGCATGGCATATATGTTCATGTTTTTCATCATCCAAGATTATACATATTGAAATGGTAAGACATGACATTTTCTTCTTACACAATTACTAGATTTTTTAGATTACACCCAAGTATACCCAGGTTGTCACTAGGTTGGACCATATGATCATCTATAATGGTTGGTGAAAATAATCACCCAGACCTAGGAGTTTGTGTGGGATAGAGGGTAGACATTTGTCTTAGATGTTTGAGTACTTTTTAGTTCCAGTTTAGATTATTCAGAGTGGGGGCATGACAGATCTTGCTCTTCACAACATAAAATTTCTATACACACATTATAGTTTACATGAGTTTATGTGGGACAAAGGGTAGACATTAGTTTTTGGCCTCCAATCATTTCTCATTTCTAGTTAGATTTATTATAGGGGGAATTCATTTCAAGGATTCCTTCTTTCTCCAAGAACTATTCAGATTTAGTATAGGGGCATCCATTTTAAGGATTCCTTATTTCTCTAGGCACTATTAAGATTTAGTATAGGGGGCATCCATTTTAAGGATTCCTTATTTCTCAAATAACTATTTAGTTCTCCATCCACTTCCATAATGAGGAAGTTGGACCCTTTTTAGCACACTTATCTTCATGCAGGTAAGTTTAAGTATGAATCTTGTTTCTTATTTTTACTCTAATACTTCATTTCATTACATCACTAGATTAAAAGGGGGGAAAATGTATACACCCTAAATTGGCTAGGCAACCACACATATCATGTCTTTTCATAATACTTTCATAGGAGACTCTAACTAAATAATATGAGCTTTGTTTACATTTGGCCATGTCTTTTCATTTTATCCACTTGGGTCTGGTTCTAAGCTTGAGCCACCTTTTTATCCATTCCCAATCACCCTGATCATTTCAAATGGTCATTCCACCTCAGCTAGGTCAAGTTTCCCATGCTCTTCCATCCCCCTAGTCCCTAGCCTATAGGATAGGAACACTGAGATTGGACTACAATGCTAAAACCTTGGGTGTCTAATTTCTAATGCTACTATCTAAAGCCAATTTGAGCCTAAATGGTTAATTTATTTTATTGGATGGGTCTTACCCATTTTAATTTATTAAATTCTAAGTTTTCCAATGTCAACCAAATGCAAATAAAAGCTCACAAATTCAAAATAATAAGTATCCTATATAAAATACTACATAAGGCATTTTATATCTAGCACTTACTACTTTGGCACATTAGACATAATACAAATCACTCAATAGTATAGCTTAGCTTTTTTGGATCACACATAGACTTGTATGTCTGATCAAGGAAGGGATTAGGTGAAAGTCTTTTTTTCAATTATCATTCACATTGATTATGCACGTTCCCTAAGGGAGAACTAAATTTGACCTGAAACCTTAGCTTGAGGGTTAATGTAGGCAATGGTTAGAACAACAGGGGTTCTAGATTGTGAGATCACTTTTCCCATAACCCAATTTTTTTCCCCTTTTTATTTTTATGTATTAATTTTTCTCATATTCATAGATTGATATAGGTATTGAATACTAAAATAGACCTATAATGATCTCTGTTCATTTTCAGCCCCTAAAATTTTGTACATAGGCTCATACTAACCAGGCAAGCAAAACTAAAAAAGCTTAGATCCTTAGGACAACACCATTGGGAAGGAATATAGTGTTGAACACTAGGTTTTCCTATTATATCATTCCCATCCAATTATAAAATAGAATCTAGATTTAGATTCTTGATAGTGTCTCAATCCTACTCCTCAATTGCCATATCTAGAATCATTTGTTTTAGCTCGATTTAAGATAAGTTTATTTTTCCTTATCTTGTATAATTATCTATTAAAATCAATATTTTCCACCATTAATCTAGATTTTTCATATTATTATAGACCCTTATTATTTAGGATCTAAATACTAGATTCTCAAAAATAATAAAACACCTCTGCTAAAGCCAAATAGATCAATCTTTGACCTTATACACAAAAACAATATGAACAAATAAATAGTCAACTTATAAGATTTTGTTCATGCTAAATATGGATTGGTAAAATCTCCAAAATCCATATAGATAATCTTTAGGGAGTCTATAATACTCTCTAATAGCTATGCAACCTTGAAACATCTAAAAACCATTATAACAAACTCAATTCTTCTTCTTGGGTCACTTACAAACCATGGTCAAACACAAAATCAAATTTGGAGCTCAACATCTACAAGTATGTGGATATTAAAACCTTATAACTAGATTCAATAGATGTGAATTAGAGTTATTTATAGCTTTGTTTTTTACTGATCCTCCAAATTTATCTTAGATCAAAAGTTATGGCTTAAACATTATAAACTAGTTTTTCCCTTTGCAAATTCAAATGCCAACGATCATGTTTAAACATAAAACACTTTGTCATCATGTCATGCCCTCAAATATTTTGATAAAATAAACACCATTTATTTCTCTAAAAGTGTTTTAAAATGCAACTGTGATAATAAATCTATCAATTTTACCTCATCTCATGCTCCTTGGAAACTTTAACCAAATATGTGTCGTTGATCTCCTTAGAAGTAGCTCAGTCTTTACCTTTGATCACTATTAAACATCATGAACTTGACATCATCTCACTACTTCTTGATAGTTGGAACACGTGTTCTCTATAAATCTCTTTGAGAGTATCTTAAACTTTAATTTCATTAAATAACTCTCACTTTGACCTATTTGACTCAATACACATCATCAATCTATATGTATGAATACCTGCTCACCATTGATTTTTTTTTTGATAGGTTTCATAATTTCCATTATATCTTTGATAACTATAATGGACATGATTAGATAAACTTCATGTCTTATATCTATGACATGATTAAATGTGCACCGTTAGATCTCCTTTTGCAAAATTGGCTAAGTATAAGAACTTAGTGAACTTCTATCCCAGAAACCAACTTTGCACCTTAATAACCTTTTCTCCGCTCAACCTCATGACCTAAAACTTGGAACATATTATCTTTGCACATATGGGAATCCATCAATATATCAATATGCTCTTTTAACCTTCATACATGTGAAATATGACATCATTAATATGCCTACTTAAATTTTTCTATCACAGAGCCAACTATGCCAAGATGAATATAATGAAGAGCTGGGTGAATACCGTGCACTTTGAAAATATTTCCAATCATCCTTGATATCTAATAATACCCCTCACACATGCTCAATACTTCATAATCATCACTAAATATCCCTAACCCTGCCAAAATTGAAG
Organism: Torreya grandis; assembly: GCA_037957365.1. Taxonomy (NCBI): domain Eukaryota; kingdom Viridiplantae; phylum Streptophyta; class Pinopsida; order Cupressales; family Taxaceae; genus Torreya; species Torreya grandis. The sequence goes on from JARHVA010001824.1 coordinate 1,546,203, forward strand.
ATCAACCAAGCCCACTTCAAGCATACTAGAACAAACACATTGAACACTTTGTCATTAACACTTAGATTATCAAGACACTTAATCCACTCACCTAGAAATTTATATTACATCACTAAAATCTCTCCAATAATCTGCCCCTTTATCATTGATGTCAACACCCATCACATAGCTCACCTTCCTTCTCTCTCTTAAATCACTCTCATAGTAGGAACCTTATCCCCCTTTGACACAATGACAAAGTGGGGATAAAATGAAATTGAGGACCTAAAAATAACACCAATATGATAGGACCACCTTATAAATATTATACAAACTCTCCCTTACCTTGAGCCTACCTTTTCTTACTTTGACAACTTCTTGCTACATGCTAACACTCTCTTCAACCAAACACTACAATTAATGAAGAAAGAACACATAGAAGCATTGAAATATAATGGAACTCACCAAGAAATATCTGAAAGGGAATCCCATTTTAGATATTTAAGCCATTACACCTCTTGATCATCTTCATATCTCCAAACACCATGAAGAACCATCATACAGGCTTACTAGCCTTCTCTCTCAAGCCACCTCAAGGACCACTAACATAACTTCATGTCACTCATAAAAATAGGAAACATGCTCTAAAAAAACTTGATAACTCACCTTGAAACACTCATGCCTTTCTCTTTAGGAGAAATTGAACAAAAAACACTCATCTTCACAATAGGCATGTGTAGACTCCTTGTAGGCCTACCTGAGACTTGTAGAGCCCATAAATTTTAGTAGACACATTTTTATGACTTTAAAATTAATACATAGATCACTCTCATATGCCTCCTCAAGTATACAAATTTTCATCACCTAGCTCATCTACTACGACATACTTCCTTCACAAATTTACTAGCTAATTAAGCCTCCATTTTGACAAAAAATAAATAATTTGAAAGACATAAACCTTAAAATATTTATGAAGATTTATTTGATAACCCATTTGGCCCATTTAACCTATTAATAATCTCAAAATCTAACTCATATGGCTAACCACTTTTTTAGCATAGCCTAAAACTCTAGAATCTCAAAACAAACATGGTCAACAAACCTCCTTATGGTCAATGCCCACCTCTAAAAATTATTGTAAACCTAGATACATTCAACACACACTTATGGAAAAATATTTGATCCTCCATAATTTTTGTAAACCATATATCCTATAACCCCTTTTTAGGCCTGCTTGCCCTTAAGCTAAAATTGAGAAAATTGAGAGCACTCAAAAATCTCCAATTTGACTTTAACATACCTTTAGACTATAGAAAAACTTGGAGCATGATATAATAAGGTAAATAAACCTTTATATGAAAAAATATCATCTCGATAATTCAAAAATCCTCCTTTTCCACCTGAAAACCTTCAATTTGACTCTACAGACTGAGCATACATAGTTATCAACATGCCAAAAGGGTAAGTACATATCATGACATCATTTTGACACCAGCATAGCATATATGACACTTGGAAATACCTAATATGATTTAAAACACCCAAATATTGCTTTCTTAGACCTTACAATATCAAATTTTCACTTCAAGCTCCTTTTAGGTAGAGACCACTAACCAAAATGATCAACTGAGACAAATGGATATAAAAAACTTTCTTTGACCAAACAAACATCTGAAACCACTTTGAATGAAATTGAACTAATTCTTATTATACACCATATCATACTAGTCTTAATTCTCTACCTTCTGACCTTCTAATCAATCCATCAAAATTTAGTAAAAACTCACCTTTAGGACCAAAGTCCCTGAATACTATTGGAACACACAATTCACCATAACATCTAAAGTAGGCTTATGAAATTGTTGCTCCCACTCAAAAAAGAACATATTATTATGACCTTTCTTGTCATAAAACATCAACCAAATCTCAAATGACATCTACCATTCTTCCTCTTACTTTTGAAGTGTCTCTTTGAAGCTTAGATAGAGACACCCTAATTCACATTGTCGTAGAACAATGTGAAACTAGGAGTTACCCAAAACTCATATTCATTGTCTTCATTGGTCATATTATATTGATAGTTATTCTTCTTCTTCTTATTAGGCTTAAGATAATCAACATGTTCATCCACTACAATATTCTCCTTTTCTTCTAAAACTATATTGACAATATATATAGATAATAAAGATTCATGACATACCTTTTCAACTGAAAAAATAACCTCATCAATGGGGATTTACAATTGATTATATTTGCATGAAATTTTCTCACCAACAATAGGATGTTCACTTGAATCCATACATACCTTAGACATAGCCTCAACCAACACCTTGGTCTCTTCATTCACAACATGAGTAGATAATGAGATCCCTTAGCACTCTTCAACTTCTATAGTATTATCCACCATAGAAAATAGATTACTCAAAGATATAGACTTATCATGAATCATAATAACCACCTTTGGTTTCCATGAGTTTGCTTGCATTCTTCCTTGCACTTTAGGAGCCTAGTTGAACTTGTTTTGACTTGTATACCATTGCTTGCACAATCTATCCATGTGACCAATATTGTCATAGTTGTACCGAACCACACATTTTTAAATAATTTTATCTTTCCTTTCCTAATTATAAAATAATCTTACAATATGTCCATTATTTTTACAATTAAAACAAACTACTTCTTTTGAAGAAGACATACCTTACTTTACCTTATTTAGATAATTCTTAGAAAAGTGTCCCTCATCAAGATAGTTGAAGCACTTAACATTTTCACACATTTTTAAAGATGAACCCCATCATATTTACATGCAAAATAATTTCTAATTGGTTTCTTTCATTCTCTATCTCTATGCCCAAACTGATTACATGTGTAATAGTAACCATTAAAACTTGCATACCTCATAGCATTTGGTTGTCTGATCTGATTGGTCATCAATATATTTAAACCATTATTTCTTGACTAATTAGTGACCTTTAAGGGCTGATCCTCCTTTATTTCATTGACCTTCATGTTAAATTGAGAAGCAACTTTGGACTCTTCCCAATCTAGATCTATCACTAGTAGAATTTTAACTCTTTAAGAGATTATCCAGATCATTAGAACTTTTATCAAACTTGACAAATGATTCCTCATTTCTTATAGACTTCTCTAACTTAGATTTGAATGACTCAATTTCAATTACATAATTTTAACACTCATCTTCTTTAGATTTTAGGATTATGGATAGGATTTCCAATTAATAACTAAAATGTTTGATTATACCTTCATGCTCCTTGGAGTCTTCATTCATTCTTGCCTCAAACACACTAAATTACTATTCATAGTCCTTAATTTGAGACTTTATCTTATTTTTAATTTTATTTTCAATATTTAATTCTTAAAGAGCATTCATGAATTCAGTCTCATAGTCTACCTCATCTTTATCATCATCAAATCACTCCAAGTAGACTCCTTTTGATATGAGAAACTTCCTTCCTTAGCCATAAAGATGAATTTATTTTCAACATGACCATAAACTTCAATATAAAACTCATAATCACTATCCTCACTCTCATCTAATGAGCTACAATATGTATTGGTGTAGAGGCTCTTCTTGTTCCTAAAAGACTTCTTGTTGTTACACTTTCTATATCCTTTGTTCCTCTTTTCAAACCTATATGTTTTCTTGTCTTCATATTGGTATTCACCATACTCTTCATCATCATTATTCTTATGATTATGAGATTACTTGTTATTAAAGTGTCCTACTTCTCCATAATTGAAACATTTGAAGGGTAGTTTACCCTTATACTTCCCTGAACCTATTTTTAATTTCCTTGTAAACAAAGAAATTAGTTCATCTTCATCAATATCAAATATGCCATCCTCCTTGAGTTTCTTACCTTGGAAATTATTCTTTTGATTCATTTCTATCTTGAATTCTACTTCCTTCTTTGGTGGTATATCATCATTTAATCGCATCTCATAGGTAGTAAGAATGCCATGCAATTAATCCATCTTTAACTTAGTAAGATCATAAATTGTTTCTATAGTAGATACTTTAGATTCAAACTTGAGAGAGAGATAGACATTAATACCTTTTGAACTATAGTAGCTTCTTCAAGATTATATCTAAGACCTCTGATGATGTTCACTATCTCATCAACTCTCTATAGAAAGGATTCCATAGAATATTCTTCCTTCATCTTGAGACTCTCAAATTATCTTAAGTGAGTCTATAATTTTACCAACTTAACCTTTGAATCTCCTTTATAAATAGTATTCAGTTTATCCCACATTTCCTTGGAAAATATTCAATGGATTACCTTGGTTTATTTAGTCTCTGAAAGACCACAAGTGATAGCATTCATTGCATTAGAATTGTTCTCAAACAACATATTATTTGTAGCACTGGATGGAGGAATAGTAGGTGTAGAATAACCATCCAAAATAGATTGCCAAGTGTCAAAACCTAGGGACATGATGTAGGTCCTCATCCTTGCACTCCAAAAATCATGATTAGGTCCATTGAACATCAATGCTTGATTAGTGGAAAAACCTCCTTGTATTTGACGGATACCATATTATACCTTAAATTTCCTTTAAGCTACCAAGCCTTTAAGAAAGGACCAACTCTAATACCAATTATTAGAGGTACAATCACTAAGTGGTGAGGGGGGTGAATCAATGGTGAAAAATAATGCAATTCAATTTCCAAATTCTTCAAACACTTAATCATTCAATAAAACCATTTGTGAAGCATACAAGATGTTTATATCAATGAACAACGAAGATAATACAAGATCACACACATAACATAATATCTACGTGGGAAATCTTCTTGGGGAATAAAAACCACTCTCAATCCTATAAATACATGAATTACTTGTCTTATAAGATGATCACAACTGTGAGACTGGTCAAGTCCTTATGACCATAATTTAGTGAAATATCTAAATCAAAACGAACACCTACCCCTAGGATGATCAAGTCCATTTGACCACCTATTGGTCAAATCCTTTTGATTAGTGTTAGTGAAACACCTATTTCACAAGGAGCACCTGCCCCTAAGATGATCAAGTCCTTTTAACCACCTATTGGTCAAGTCTTTCTAGCCTAGATGTTAAGTAACCTCCCAACACCTATGAAATGAACATCTCTTGAACATTTATTTCCTAACAATCTGATGGAGATATAATGTATATCAACCCCCTTCAACTTTTCACACTCTATTTAGCCTTCACACTCTCTCAATGCATCCCAAACCACCTTTTGGATCACTCTACATTTCTCTTGTGCATACATAACTAACAAACCAATAAATTCTCTATCACAACATCATTAACATGACCATGGGGTCATATACACTAACTATACTATGATATTTTTCTCAATTCATTCTCTAATCTCACACAAACACCATATATCCTTCACTCCCACTTTAAGGCATCTAAAACATCCTTTTGGATCACTCTAGATCTCTTCTCTCATCCTTAATATTCAAACCTAAAAGAGCATTATTATGACATAAAAAATATGGCCTACAAACCATACACATAGTCCTAAATTTGCTTTACTCATCAGCCCATCTACTAGGTACACTCCCTTTCTTATTTCCTTCACTCCACAACTCTTACACACTCCTCTTCTCTCTTACAAGTCTCGAAATCATCGTCTTTGATTTCACCTTTTATAGATCCTTCATGATTATTATCTTCTATGTTAGCCATAATAATTGATTTAACCTTTAAGGCATATAACATATCTTAAGACCATCTAGATAGGTTGACCATAGCATCCATGGGTCACACTTAAGCAACTACACTTTTCAATTAGGCGTTAGTAGCCCTTATAGGTATCATGGAGACCTATTCACCCCTTTAGCACTTAAAAAAACAAATAAGAACCACATAACCACTTATAAATGCATATGTCTTCTCCACATGATCCCTTTAACATCCTCAAATGATCATAGTCAACATTATACTCCTATACTAAAGCAAAATAGATCAATCTTTGACCTTATACATAAAAACACCATGAATGAACAAAGATTTAACTTATAAGCTTTTGTTCATACTAAATACAGATTGGTCAAACCTAAAAAATCCATAAAAATAATAATTATGTAGTATAAAACACTCTCCAATAGCTATATCACCTTGAAACATCCAAAAACCATCAGAATAAACTTAATTATCCTTCTCAGGTCACTTACAAACCATGGCCAAACACATAGTCAAATTTAGAGCTCAATATCTACAATTTTGAAAATAATCAAACCTTATATGTAGATTCAATGGATTTAGCTTTAAGTCCTTTACAAATTTTATTTCAACTACACCTTTGAATTCATCCTATATCAAAAGTTATGGCTCAAACATTATAGAATGGTTTTCTTTTTGTAAATTCAAATGCCAATGGTCACAATTAAACATCAAACACTTTGTCATCATATCATTCCCTCACATATTTTTATCAAATATGCACCATTTATATCTCAAATAATTATGTTGAAATTTAATTGCTAAACATTTGTCACTTTGATCTCATCTCATGCTCTCTGGTAACTTTGACCATATACGCATCATCGATCTCCTTAAAAGTAGCTTGATCTTTAAATTTGCTCACTGTTAAACATTGTGCACTTGATATCATATTTTTACTTCATAAAAAATTGGAAAAAATTCAATCCATAAATATCTTCAAGAGTATCCTAAAATTTAACTTCATTAAACAACTATCAGTTTGACCTGTTTGACTTAATACAAATCATCAATATGCATGTATGAACACTCACTCACCGTTGATCTCTTTCTGATAGGTTTGATACTCACCATTAGATCTATGACAAGTATAATTCATGAATTTATATCCTTATATAGTTAGATAAATTTTGTTCTATATATCTATGATGTGATTAAATGTCCACTATTAGATCTCCTAATGCAAAATTGGCTAAGTATGGGAACTTAGTGAACTTTTGTCTAAGAAGCCAACTTTTCACCTTAAAAACTTTTGATCTACTGAACCTCATGATATGAAAATTAGACCATATGATATATACACATAGGGAATCTATCCATATATCAATATTATCTTGTAACCTTTATGCATGTGAAATATGATGTCATTAATATACCTACTTATATTTTTTTCATAGAGCCAACTATGCCAAGATGAACATAATGAAGCACCAGATTAATACCATGCACTTGCATAAGCTCTCCTATCATAATTTACCTATTATATGAACCATCACACATGATTAATACCTTATACTCATCCTTAAATATCCCTAACCATGCCAAAACTGAAGATCAATCAAGCCTACTTCAAGCATACTAGAACAAACACATTGCACACTTTGTCATTGGCACTTAGATTATCAAGACACTTCATCCACTCACCTAGACACCTTCATGACATCACTAAAAACTCTTCAACACCCACCAAACCTATGAAACCATTGAAAATAAAAACACCAAGAATGGATGCAAGAAATATCTCACTAAATTTTTTAGAAATGATAAAATGGACATTGAATCAAAGCTATGATGCCATGTTGGATTTCTACAATATCTCTAACTGTGTAATATTTCATGAAAAATTTCTTAGGAGTATATGAGACAAATTCAAAGAAAAAGTGATTTTCATATTAGCCCATTATGTAGAAAGTATAAAGGAAGTGTATTATATAGTGAGAGATTTGGTCACCAAAAAGGTAACAACTCAACTCACTATTAGAAAACATATTAAGTGCATTTTTTATAATGACCTTAACAACCCTAAGCAAGGTGACTAAAAACCATGTAGGTAAAATTCTAAGTGAGAAAATGTCTACACAACATTCACAACACATAAATTACAACATTATATGTTTGATAATGAGACCCAAGTTATCATAAAGGTGGGACCACTTAAGTTCCTCATGTACAATTAGAATTTATAGTGGCACATTGCTAAATGGGTAATGTTAGTCATGGATTTTGACATAAAATTCATATATAAAAAATCATTAAAATAATTACTATAGATTAGTTTATAGAAAATACATTATTAGATACATCACTAATTTATGATGATTTTCATGATTAATTTAATGCTTACCATATTTATAGTGATACATGGACCATATATTTTGATGGGTCAAATTGTGTCATTGGTTTCAAAGAAATAATAGTATTCATTACTCCTCAAGGTCAACCATTACCATTTTTATTTCACTTAATATGTTCATGGAAAAATAATATAGTAGAATATGAGGCTCTAATACTAAATTAATCTACTACCCCTACATTACTAATAAAGTCTCAACTTATATGACTATTTTCATCTAATGGTTAATCAAGAATTAAATATTAATCAAACTAAAGAGGAAAAATAAATCCAACATAAATAAATGTTACATCATCTAAAAATTCAATTCAACACATTTTTAATAGAGGACATACCATATAAGGATAATAGGATGTTGATGCAATGGCCAATACAGATTCAATGATCACCATTGGCATCAATAATGAGTAGGTGATTTTTACTATTCAAAAACTTATGTATCCATCAATGAATACAACAGCTTTAGAAACTTTAAAATCCATAGAATTCACTCATAGTGCTCCAAATCATGGATGGTATAGTGATATGTATTTTTTATTATATTAAGATGCTATTATAGAAAAAACTACATGTAATTATAAATTTAAATTGCACCAGGAGGTAATTTGTTGTGTTCTAATAGGAGGATCTTTATTCAAAAAATCAATGAATGAGTAACTAATTCAATGGTTAAACCATGAAGAAGATAAGATATCCATTTAATAAATATGCAATAGTGAATGTGGTGGTCACTTTCGTGGAAATTCCATGTCTCATAAATTATTATGATGGGGATATTATTGGCTTATAATGGAGTAAGAATTTCATGAACACACTTTTTATTCAATATGTCAAAAGTATACTAACCTAAATCATGCTTCATCATATGAATTAAATCCCATTTTTTAACCTTTTCCATTCTTCTTATATGGCTTCAATTTTATTACAAAGATAAATCTATAATTATCATATGGTCACAAGTTCATCATTACTGCTTATAAGTATTTTAAAAAATTGGTTGAGGGATTAATTTTAAAGTCTACTAGGGTAGAATATATTTTTACCTTATTAGTAGCACATATCATTTCATGGTTGTTTCTGCCATCAGATATTATAAAAAACAAGAGATCATCCTTAAAAAATGGATGAATTAAGAATTTTGGTGCTAATTTTATAATTCTATATACTTTATTTAATCTATATTACCCACAATAAAATGGGGAAGCAAAAGTGACAAATATGAAAATAGTTAAAATATTAAGTAAAAAGTTTATAAAACATGGCACATATTATAACAATCATAATATATATGCAATCTGGGCATATCACACAAACATGCATACACTACTAAAGGCCACACCTTACTCTCTTGTTTATGGCACAAAACTAGAACTACCTCTACATTCAGAATTTTGTTCTTTACAAGTGTCTCTTAAAGATATCATCAAAGATAGATAGTACCGATAAAAATGATTAGATGAAATAGAAAATTTTGATGGAAAACATGTTCATGATATTGAACACTTAAAAGTCTATTAAGATCAAATGAAAAGAGAAAATGGAAGGAGGATTAATAATTGTTAATTTAAAATTTAGGATTAAGTATTACAATAAAATAAGAAGAAGAATAATGCATACAAATAATCTAAAGGAAAATTAAATCCCAATTAATTGGGTCCATTCATGGTTATTGAAAATATAAGAACATGAGCTTACCAGCTAACAATACTCACATGAAAATTTATGAATAACCATATGAACATACTGCACTTGCACCAATATTGGACATAAATTAATTTATTTTAATTTTTTCACAAAAATATAAACACATCAAATATATAAAAAATAAAAAAATTTCAAAAAAAAAAATTACAAAAATTCAAAAACACTAAAAATATTTAAAAAAAATAAAAAATGAGGACTTGAACAGGAAATGAGATGCTAATAATTCTTTTCATATGTCATTCATCTTATATGTGGTAGAAATCATATTCATTTATCAAATACATGTGCATTTCATGAGGTATATGAGTGTAATGTAGGACATAAAGTATATATTAACTCTTATATGTTGGAATAACTTCTACCCAATGACCATACAAATACTATGGACATATAATTATACATATTACACTATAACAAGTTCTATCTTTCTATGACCTAAAATTTAATATTGAGCTACATGTCTTACAAGTGTCTTATTAATTATTTGTATTTTACATTTTTATACATATGATACTTTTATAAAAATATGAAACTGATACATATGCATTGAATAAACTATTTTTCACATGTTCTATGTTCCTTTAATGTTGTTTACTTTATTTCATAATAGGATAGGAATTTATTTCTTATTATGTATATCCATTGACCCTTGTTTTCAAATTTTTCAAACATCTTTATGAGACCTTGTTTGGTATGAAAAAAATTTAAACATGTCCATTGCTTTTGGCCCTTGGCCTTATGTATTCAATATTCATTCTTGAAACATTCTAACATGTCCTTTGTTTATGGCCCTTGGCCTTATTATATGGCATTGAATGATATTATGTGTTGTGATTGTGTGTTTATTTATATTGTTTAATAGTGACATGATACATATCATGCACTTTTACTAAAGATAATATTAATTTATTTCATGCTTCAATGTTATATATATATCTATACATGAAACTTATGTTCTTCAAATTCAATATGTTATATACATATTTTGAATGAAGTTTGTAATTCTATGATGACATTCTCTGCAACATATTGACATAATATTATAATATCATGTCTTTATCACATGATATTGTTAACTCTTCCTTTGATATGATTGAATTATAGGCTACATCCCTCATTTTAAAAGGGTTTCATCATAGTGGGATCATATTAGAGATCCAAGCCTCCATGGGTAACATATCTATGAGATCTTGCTTACTATGAGAAACATTTGAACATGCCCATTTGTTTTGGCCCTTAGACTTATGTATGCACTCTTTATTCATGTGAAATTTGAACATGTCCCTTATTTGTGGCCCTTGGTCTTATTGTATGACATTGCATGTTATTGAAACATGTTCTTGTGTGTTTATAGATATTTATTAGCAGTGACATGATACATATCATGCAATTTTACTACATGTAAGGTTTCTACATGTTTCAATCATATATATATGTATATGTATATGTATATCTATGTATATATATATATGTATGTATGTATATATATATATATATATATATATATATATATATACACACACACACACATACATACATACATACATACATACGTATACATATACATATACATATATATAAATGTGTGTGTGTGTGCGTGTGCGTGTGCATGTATACACACACATATACATGTGTGTGTGTGTGTGTGTGTGTGTGTGTGTGTGTGTGTGTGTGTGTGTGTGTGTGTGTGTGTGTGTGTGTGTGTGCGCGCGTGCGTGTGTGTGTGTTTGTGTGTGTATACACACACATATACATATATACATACATACATACATACATACATACATATATATATATATATATATATATATATATATATATATATATATATATATATATATATATATATATATATATATATATATATATATGCACACACACACACACATACATATACATATACATATACCTATACATATACATATACATATACATATATGAAAATTATGTGCCTCAAATTTAATAAGATACATACATGATCTAAATGAAAATTATAATTCTCTGATGACATACTTATTAACATGTAGACATAATGCTATAATATTGCATCTTTATCACATGACATAGTGAAATATTCTTTTGAGATGAGTGACTTACAATCTACATCCATAATATCAAAAAGATGGGAATCATCGTGGGATTTTATTAGATATTCAAACCACATTGAGCATATAAAATTTATATTTAGGATATATTACATGTTTCATAGATACATAATACATGTTTTAAACATAAAAATTACATGTTTTCAAAGATGCACATTTATTTAAAATCAAATTATACAACAAAGTGAATGTTTTAAAATATTCAAAATAGATTTAAAAGTCATAAAAGATTAAAATTATAGTTTCAATTAGGAATATATGCTCATATAAATTTATATTACTTATAAAAATATAGGGGGCATGATGATAATTCATATTCCTTCTTATCCAACGTTAAGAAGTTGAAAAAATCAAAGTTTCAAAATTTCAAAGTTTTAAAGATGCAAAAAGACTCGATACTTGTTCAAGCATATTTTTAAAAGTTCATAGTTAAAAGTTAGAAAGGAAAAAATATTCAATTAAATTAAAGTCTATGAAAAATTGAGTCATGATTGAGGCATGAATATTCTTCATTATCTTTTTATCATGAAAAATAGAATCTAAATCCATTTACAATAGTGTGATTCAAATCTAGTTGGGTGATGTATGTTTGAGTCTAGTGACACTCAATGGATGTGGCATCACTTTTATATAAATGTTCCACCATTTTTATATTAGTGCATTTTGTATTATCCCCCATTCATGAGATTAAAATTAATGAATATTTAAAATTCAATATATTTATTAGATATTTTAAATTGGTAGTTAATCATTCTCAATTTTTGACTAGTTAAAATTATCCTTGTGCTTCAACATGAGTGTATGACTATCCATTATGAGTTACAAAGAAATATGGTATCATCTATATAAATGTGTACTATTCCACTTCTATTCATTTTAGTTTTGTAATTATCAAATTTTATAATTTTAAAATTTTAATATGCACAAATGACTACTTCATAAACTTTACATAGTTTTCTAAATTAGATTTCCATCTACAATTGAAGCATCTACTCAACTACAAAGTTTGTTTTACACACTCAAGTTTAATTCTTCATCATTTACATTATCAATTCAATTTATATAATAAATAATATGGGGATGAGTTAGATGTGGACACATACATTCTGTCAAATGTACTTAAAAATACTAATTTTTAACACTATCCAAACCACATGACTTATGATCATATATATAAATATCATTCACAATTCCTTTAAGACATTTTATCTACATGTGGTGTTGATCCTTTGTTAACCATCACTATTGTATGAAACTCTAAACATAGAATTATCAAGCTATCTAAAATAACATTTAGACTATTTAAAATAGAGGAAAAGTGTATTAGTTCCTCTTAGATAGGTCTATGATAGGTGAACAAGGGCATAATATACCCATATTTACTTATAGTGGTTGCATCACTCACTAAATAATGAATACTTTCCAAAATTAAAAACATATTTTTGGGTCTTGTCACATGTTCCAAATGGTTAGCCAAAGGAAAATTTAAAAAAGTTTTCCTATAAATACATGTCAAGAGTCATTATTTCTTGCACTTTACATTAACTTTCTTCTAACCTTTACATCTATGCATATTGAGAAAGTATGCTATATTCTCTCCAAATTCCAAATCACTCACAAGGAGACACCATAAGAAAATTCAAAGTCCCTATAAATTAAGTCAAGACCTATCATTGCCAAGCAACAAATATATCTTCTAGATGCAAACATATAGTTAAAGGAACACACTTGAACATTCATTCTAGGTGGGATAATTATGTGTGAGTTATTTCCATAATTGGAATATTCAATACATAGGAAATGTTCAATCATCAAGAGGGTGATTGAGGTAAGATCAACCCATTACACTCTCATCCTTTTATTTTAGGTTTTCAATATATCAAAATACCCTAAGGGTTATAAAGACAAGAGAAGACAATAGTGATTTTTGTGTTTAAAATACTTAGTCGTGATATCTTAGATTACTCAACATTCATAGGTGTAAAATATGTATTGATCATTTTTATCCATAGTAAATTGGGATAAGTACATGATCAATGGAATTGGGCACACTACATCATTTTATATTTATATCATACCTATCCATAAATATATTCTACTTCCCCTATTAATCTTTCATTTCTAGATTCTTGCTTTATTTATCTTTTACTATCAATAGTCTATCATAGTCAACTAATACAAGTTAATAGTCAATAAAACTAGTTCAATACACCACTATCCACTTACTAAAAAACATGAATAGATTTTATTTTTGTTCCTAATTTCGATCTTGAGCCTACATAATCACCCATCCTTCTAATTTTCACTTGTAGATAGACATAAAAATCAACTTAAAGCAATGTGAAATCTAAGTATGTCCCTTCTTAGTATTCTCTCAAAATATAAACCTTTTTATATTTATAATTTTTTAAAAATTAGAATAGTTTAATATTTTATTTATTTAGAATTTTGATATTTATAGTTTTACACCTATAATAACACTATAAAAATTTACTTGTTTTATCAAAATAGGGTAAAAAATTCATAATATACAATTCTCTCACACTTACATGGTATATTATGAGCAGACCCTTCTATTTTATTATTACACACCTACATTAATCTCACTATCTAATTCAAACCTACTAAACATCCTATATAGAAATCTCTAGACCCTTACTTCAGTTCACTTATACATGTTATTTCTATCATTTTTAGTTAATATAACTAGTCAATATTGACCCAGTTTCAATGGAGTTGAGCCTCTCTCAACAAAATTTAATTTTTAATATCAAACCTTTCCTTATGGTCAGTTCATTTTTCTAGTCAGTAACATGATGAATGGCCTAATTTGACTCATATATAAAAAAATCAATGTATTTTTCAAAAAGAGACCTATCACTTATCTAGGAACATCTATACATTATTTCACGTTAAAAAATAAAGCCTATTTTTTATAAATTGCAAACATATCCCTAGGAAAAGTCACAAGCCAAGTATAAAACATACTAAATCTAACTTAAATTAATATTTTTCAAGTATCAAATACAAATAATTATCTACATATATATAGTGAAGGATCTTAATTTCACAATCACACTAGGTATAGGAAATACATGTGACATTATTTATATCCTTAGACTATTCAATACATAACAAATAATCAGTCATCAAAATGGGGTGATTAGGGTTAACTCATCCCTTTACACTTTCTCAAAAAAATTAGGTTTCTATCCCTACACATATTATATAACTTGTACATAAATTTAAATATATTAAACCATATGTTTCCCTTAGGTTTTCATCATTATAGGGTTTCATATTTTATTTAGGGTTTTAGATCTAATATCTCATTTCCCCATACAAATATAATAAATATTCATCTTTAGCCTTAGCCTTTGACATAATTACATGCTTCCATCCTTCGCAAATTATTAAGGAATTACCTTATCCATAAAATATAGAGTGTTATATTAAGAGGGACCCATATAGAGTATAATCATATTCATTCTACTTTAACTGAAATGGATATAATGCATGTTTCTTTTTATTTTGAGGATGTAATAATTGAGGAATATGTGTAAATAGATGATTATGTTTTTATGAATCCATTAGAACATGATAATAAAGATTAAAAAATTAACATACTAATCAAGATAATTGCTAGGGGCTCAATATAATTGATCATAATGTACTTAATGGAGTAGATCATGACCAAGTTAAAGCCTTGTCTAATTATATTTAATAAATATTTTAATACCTTTGAGATTTGGGTAGAATCATCCAATCGATCCTATCATCTAAGGCTACACACCAATATAAGATTTCTACATTTTAGGTAGAACAAAAAGATCCATTTACTATTATCAATCAAACCTTTAGATTTAGTACTTTCACTTTAATTATTTAGACCTCTATTTTTGGTGCTACCCCTATGCCTAAACATCCAGTAATCTATGTGACATCCACTCAATGTTTGGGGGAAACACTAGTCTTCTAAAATATTTCCATACCTAGTCTTACATGCTACCTTTACCCATCCCATGATAACTATGCATGTTCCATCACCAACCTTTCTTACTACATGTTCCCTTGAGTATAATGTTACATTTTTCATGTTAAGGTGTTGTAGATATAACAAGGTACATCTAGATCTAGTCATTTCATGGATTCATATGCCTTGCTTTGTAACCCCTTATCCCATAATTTGGTATCTTATCCTATAATTTATGGATTTTTAACTCCAAATATTGCAGTATATTAAGGTAAATGCTATCCCTATACACACCTTAGATCATTCCACATATCATAATTAGACTATGCATATAATGACAAATTATTGGCCAAGATTTTTTTGAGAATCTTTAAAAAATATGATTTGCAATGGCTTTATGACCTCTCCTTATAATATGTAAAAGAATTAAAAACTTTATAAAATCAATTTATAGCATATTTTACCATCAACATTGATGATAAACTATCTTATGTGTAAATTTAGAAACTAGATCAAGGGTCTAATGTGCCAGTTAATGAATATCTACTTCAATACAAAATTATGTTGGTTAAGATAACGAATGTTATGGCCAAAAATGAATTAAAATATATATTCAATAAAAAAATTGTTTGTATCACTCTATTTTTGAATTGTATTTAATATATTCAAATGCTTATATGAATTATGGCATACATAAGGGATATAGAAGCCAAGCTAATACATTTGAACAAAATCAAGTATACATCTAGTTCTATAACTAATTCAATAATAAAACCAAGATATAAGATCAAAACAACTAATAACAAGAATGAGGAAAAGATTAAAGTTAATTTAATATCACAACCTACAAAGCAAAAATAATTGTCAACTCAAATAAATAGATAATTTCTAATATTAGCCTCACCTCTTAATGTAAAACTAAATAATATACTTGAGCACAACCTTATAATACTTCTTCCTTTATAAGAGATTAATCCAAATAGGCATATACCAAGGAAATATTATGGAAATGAAAATGGTGACTATACTTGTATTACAAGACATTCAATGAATAGATGATTCAAACTGATACATAAAATACAAGAGCTTGTAGATGAAAACATTATTGACTTGGGCACCCCAAAAAAATAATACATAACATGACATAAAGAAATCAAAATTTGAATATAGTTAATGGTCCATTTACTAAAAATGATATGATATAAAATAAGGATGATTTAGAGGTAAATTATGCATATAACATGCACCCCCAAGCTATGACATATGATCAAGCACTAGAGTCATTATTGGCATACTTATGTATACTTCACCTTAACATCCTATGATCACATTCAATGATAATAATATTATTGATGATCATTCATATTTTCATGAAATCTTCATAAATAATATATCAATGAGAAAACCATGCACATTTTAATGATTGATAATGATTCAAATAAGAACATTTTAATAATGACACTTTTTCACTCCATTGGGTACACTTAATAGTATTTAAAAAATACATAAAAAGTAATTAAGTGATTCTAGGATTAAAATATTATACCATATGACACATAACATTACCTTTTAAGGTGGGTTTCACCACACTATCCATTCCATTATTAGTTATAAGGAATAATATGATCTTAAACATGTTTTTAGGACTCTATTAGATGCAAAAACATTGTGCAGTAACCTCAATGCACCACTATCTAAAGTAAATACACTACAATAATGTAGTCATAGTTACAAGTGTATGATATGTGTACCCTCTATATCCAATGGTATCTTCTCCTCCTCTCCCATTATCACCTAGTTGGTTATTACACCTATTTAAGATCATTTTAAAGATATGGCTAGTGCATCTATTTAAGATCATTATACATATTTAATTTTTACATCTCTACAGAATCTTTCTATATACTAGTTAAACAAAACATACTTAGGAATAATATAAAAACATTTATTCAATGTTGATCACATAAATTAGTTACTCAGAGCCTAAAAAAGACTTCATTTACTAAATTACATACTCATTTATCACCATAGATAGTCCAACATGTTCCATAATGAACACAAGTATTGAGACATTCTCCTAACATACAAAAAACCCCATGGACTCCTATCTCTTCTATATTTCCCGACATATATATGATTTCATGATTAGTGATCATGACACTTATTGTACTACGCATGACCTCCTATCACATTCTAACATGATCAATATGTTACCTCTCATTCATGACAAAATATCCTTATTATATTTTATATAGGTAATTATCATGATCTTCCCATTGATGTGATCATTGGTTACCTTTTCCAAACTTTAAATATTCCAAAAAAATAAAAAATATATAAAATGATAATCATTGAAAATAACATGACATGATTAATATATTACATTATTTACATATCTCATTTATCACATGTTTGGTAAATGGAATATTAGTTTTAAACTCATGAATTTAACCATATATAAGTGTGATGCATGACTTAAAGTGATGAATCCACATACTAAAAAAGTAAAAAAAAATATCAATAGGTGAAATACTAATAATTTTATGAAACCACAATATTCATTTATTTACCTTAAATGAATAAAATAATTACATAAAATTATTTAAATAATCCTTAACTCAAAATTACAGTTAACATGGAAAGTTAAAAAACTAAAAAAAAAGCTAAACTACATAGAGTTGAATACCCCTGGTATAAATAATAACTTGATTTTCATAATAATTCTTGCACGTAAGTTTGGATGGGCCTAAAATTTTATAAATATCTTATCAATAATAAAATAGTGATGTTTTATGAGTTTCAGCCAAATTTCACATCTAGTTACAAAGTTATTTGATTTCTACTATTTTTAGCTTGACTAATTATACTAGAATTCGATGTTTTACCCATAGATGATCTCATATGGCTATCCAAACATCTTATAATTTTCCCCAAACATTTAATTAGGTTATGGATTCATTCATATTTATTTTATATTCATTTATTAATGAATGAGATATCAATTGATTTAATGATTTAAAAGTTCTAACCTCCAAAAGATAGGTCTCTGCATCATTTTCCTCCCACTAAAAACAACTCAGCTCTTGTGAGTTTCCATAATTATATTCTTTTCCATTTATTAGTGTTAAAAAAATTCATATACTATTATGAAATATTTAAATTTTTTTCTCCCTATTTTGGTCCTTCCCACTATACCAACTATCTATTATATCTTCATCTTCTTGTGTTCACTATCTTCTTATCCATAACATTTACTATCCTTTATTTCTTATTTATTGCTACTTGGTGTTTCCAATTTGATTATTAATATTTATCCCATTCACCATATTATCCATTAAAAACATATAAATTTTAAATATTAAATACTACAGAGATATCAAAATTCTTTGGTAAACTCACTCATAAGCATTGTCATTGACTTTATTCACAATTCTACATAGACCAAGTTTCTTGAGAAATTGGTATTTACACAAAATGTAAAATTCCCATAGGATTTATGCCATAAAAAATATCAAATTATGATTTTCCTAATGATTTTTTCACATAACTATTATATGAATTTTTTTGGTAAATCTAAATCCCATTGCTTGGGAATTTCTCTAGCTATGCACTTCAACAAAATTCCCAAGCTCTTGTTTCTACCTATGTTTATCCATATGTTTTTGGGTGTCATTCACTACTAAATTCTAGATTACTTACCAATATATTCCAAATATTCCTACAAAAATGACTTATAAATTGTGTATCCCTCTCTGAATTAATGGCTTTTGTAACACCATACAATCTCACAACATCCTTGAAAGATAGTTTTGCTAGTCTAATGGTAGCATTGGATTTATTGCATGCAATAAAATGAGCCATCTCATAAAAAATGTCTAAAACAAAAATTAATGATTAATTATGTCTCTGTGTGTTTAGTAATCTCATCACAAATTCCATACTAAAATTTGTCCATGATCCTCTTGAAACTCGTTATGGCATGTATAACCCTATATTTTTTGCATGACCTTTTCACACTAGACATATCTTTCGTATTGAAACATACCTTGCCAAATATCTCTAAATAATTGATAAAAAATACTTCTCCTCCACCAAATATATTTTCTTGGTCTTACCAAATTATTTGACCACACCACCACCATGTAGGTATCTTATAAAATAGTCTCATTTTTAATCTTCTTCTTCAATAATTTAAATATTTATGTTGCTTCCCTTGTCCACACAAATTAATTTCATCTCATGCAATTTATTATTGTTGTAACAATACTAATAAAATTATTAATGAACCTTATGTAAAAAAATTCTAAACCATGGAAACTTATTACCTTTGTGATGTTATTTTGAATAGGCCACTCAAAAATTGAATTTAACTTTTATTCATCCTTTTTTACACCATCTAATGAAACTATAAACCACTAAAAAATGAAACTACTTTTCATAATCTTGAATTTCTTCATATTTATAAAATTTCTCATTTCTTAACAATTATAATACCATTCTCAAATGCCCGAGGTGCTTTTATTTACTCTTAGTGAATATCAAAATGTCATCAAAATAACCACTACAAACTTACCAATGTAATATCATAACATTGTGTTCATCACCATCATAAATGTGTTGGGTAAGTTAGATAATATGAATGGCATTGACATACACTCATATAAGCCATCCATAATCTTGAATGTAGTTTCCAATTCTTATACTTTACAAATGTTAATATGATCATATGTACTCCTTACATCAATATTAGTAAAGTGATATTCTATTGCAAGAACATACATCATATCATCTAAATGTGGTATATGAAATTTGTATTTGATATTTATTTTATTGATTTCTCTATTATCCATACACATACTCAATATTCCATCAGTATTTGGAGTTAGCAATGCTTGTTTTACACATAGACTCATGCTCTCCCTTACTACACCCTTTCTCACCAATTCAATAACATGGTTATTCAATTCTAAATGTTCAGTTGGATTCATATTATAAGATTATTGATTTTGTAGAGTTAATCCTAAAATAAAATAAATATGATGTTGAATGTCTCTCTTTGGTGGTGAACCATCTGTTAATTCATCAAGTATAACATATACATATTATTTCTACACTTCTACTTTTGATAGTGTTTGCACTACTTATGTTTCTTATTTATTTGATATTAATGCATAATAATATGTCATATTCATGTCTTTGGTAAATTATTTTGTGGACAAAATGTTCTTTACATGTATTTCTTATTTAATAGTTAGTAAAACTACCTTTGTACCACCTTTTCGAAAATTCTATGTATTCTTTGTTCCATCATGAATTTATTTTCTATGATATTTTTATGGCCTTCCCAACAACATGTTTTATGCATTCATTCAAATAAAACTAGATTAAACACCTTTTATCCGTTGTAATTTAATTTCCTCTCTTAAATCATAAAATCTAATAATAATATGGATGGTTTTCAAATTGTAGTCCTAGTTTATCTATCATTTATTTAGAAACCATATTTTCAAAACTACCACCATAAATAATTAATTTGTATATCTTATCTCCTTAAGTGAACCTTATTCAAAAAATATTTATATACAACCAAGAATCACCACCTCATTTATTTTTCACTTGTTCTTTACTTGTAGCTATGATTATTCTCTTCATCATGATATTTTCTCCTATGTCTACTATTAAAACTTCTATATTTTATACTTTTGTTTCATCCTCCACCAAATTTACTCTTGGACAATACTTTTTCCTTCTTTATTGTTCATGATAGTGCATAAAATCAAATTATTTTTGTCCTTCTCCACATTTTTAACAAACATAAGGTATCTGTAGACCATTCTATCCTTTATCACTGCCATAACCTCTTCCTATCTAAAATCCTCTTCATATTTTTTAATATTGAAACCATTATCTATTATTCTATTGTCTTTCTCTACCATATAAAGATCCTCTTCTAGTGAAATTAAACCCATCTCAACCCCTTGCTATATATGAGTTTCCTCTTTTTATCCTAGTTGATCTTCTAAAAACCTACCTATTTTAATTTTCTTATGCCTTCAAAGATAATTGATAATCCTCCTCAATGCAAAATATTCTCTGCATACTTAATTAATCTTGAATATAAAATTTCAAACCATTTGCATACCTTGTAGCCATCTATTATTATATTTCATCATTTTCCACTCATATGGAAAGATTGAATAACTCATTTGTATATTATTTTATATTTTAATATTTTTTCATTAAATTTTATAATATTTTATATAGGTTTTATGCATAATATAAAACAATAATTTTCTCTTTTAGCTTCTTTTACATCTTTCTCTAAGTGTTGATATTTATTCTCTCTCTCTCTCTCTCTCTCTCTCTCTCTCTCTCTCTCTCTCTCTCTCTCTCTCTCTCTCTCTCTCTCTCTCTCTCTCTCTCTCTCCCTCTCTCCCTCTCTCTCTCTCTCTCTCTCTCTCTCTCTCTCTCTCTCTCTCTCTCTCTCTCTCTCTCTCTCTCTCTCTCTCTCTCTCTCTCTCTGTGTGTGTGTGTGTGTGTGTGTGTCTCTCTCTCTCTCTCTCTGTAGGTGATCCAAATAAATCATTACATGAACCTTGGATCTCATTCATGAAAACTTTACTTTCTTGTGTTCTCTTAGAATTTTCCATTAGAATTTTTTCCATGATACATAACAAGTCTATCAACTCCTCTATTTTTAAACTACCTCCATACTCTAAAACTTCAACCTTGATTCCTTTTTCTCTTCTCTCTAAAGCTTGAACCATCCTCTCTTCCATTGATGGTGGTTTTTATTGTTTTTCTTCCTTTTTCTAAATTATTCTTTACAATATTTTTATTCCTCTATTTCCTCTCATGGTTCCCTTTGTCTTTGATTTTTAACAATTACAATTAATTGTTCCACTTGTCTCCACATTTTTTCACACAAGTTCATATGGGCCTAAAATTTTAAACATGACATATAAATAACAAATTCATGATGTTGAGTGAGCTTCAACCCAATTTCACATCCAGTTAAAAAGTTGTCCAATTTAGGTTATTTTTTGCATGATTATTAATACTAAAATGCAATTAGGTCCCTCAAATGATCTAATATGGATCTTTAAACATATTATAATTATCCCTAAATAGTGAAGTGGGTTATGGATGCATTGATATTTCATTTAAATTATTTTTGGTGGGAATTATAACTTAATTGGGTTAATGAGTCAAAAGTTGTGGCCTTCAAAATATAGGTCTCTACATCATAAAGGTTATAGATGGACATATAGATATTTTAATTTCATCTACCAAATGACCAATATGATAGTGGTAACATCCTTTTCCACATGTTATATATATTTTATGAACTTCTATACCATGTTGAGTTACCTATCACTTACACATGTCTTTCTATTTACACATATCTTACACATTACTACATGTCTTTACAATTATACTATGATATGATATTGATACATATGGATGGTGTACACTAGTTCCATTTTTGTATGCTCCATTTATGTTGTTAATATCTTACATGAAAAGATATGTTGTGCTTGTCTATTGTGTGTGGACATTTTGAATTTCTTGAAACATATTTATCTCTTGAGCATAACCCTTTGCCTAATTTGATGTGACATTTTTGATGTTCATTATTTGAGACATATTTATGTACCATCATGTGTGGCCTTTTGACTTGTTTTTTATGAAATATTTATGTCTCATATATGTGTCCCTTGGGTTTATGTATGACATTAATATTTTATATTTATGTGATTTTAAAAATTACTAACATTGATTATTTCCATGATCCATATCATGCATTTTACTATGTAGTCTTATTTAATGATCATACTAATGTTTGATGCATTCATACATATATCTAGAGATGAAAATAATATTCTTTACATTACATATGTTACATTCATGCCTTGATTAAAAGATGGGTTACTATGATGACATATCCTCAACATTTTCACATGTTTCTATATTTATACATGACATGATATAATTAAATATTCTTTTTAAATGAGTGACTTATAGGACACATCCATCATCTCAAAAACCCACAAATTATCCTACCTTAGTAAATCCTAGATCATATAAGGTAATCAATTAACATCTATTTCAATACTATTTATGTTAGACATATGATGAAATTCGATCCACTAAACCTAACTAAGGGAACAATTATCACACAACACTAAAGGACAGGGATACAAAGCCTCTAGGAAAATAATACTATGCAATAACCCTAGTTAGGTTTGGGTACATGAAAAGAAACTAATCTAGGTTTTTTAAAGCATACAACACAAATGGAGATGGTTAAAATAAACAAAATAAATCAAGGGATTATGATAGGCAAATGAAGGCCAATGTCACCTAAGGTTAAATATGGAAATAAAATAAAACCATGTAGATATATTAAGTTTAAATATAAAGATAATATAATAAATGAGTTAAACATTCAAACCTATTACCTTTTGGAATAAATATCTATAAAATGAAATAGAAAAATTTAGATATACTTACTTTGAGTGAAATTATCAAGTCTTAATGTCCCCCTTGGCCAATAGTTCTTTATAAGAGAATATCATGGATTTGTAAGGATCACATAATAAAATTTATATATAGTAAAAAATAATCACACTTGAATCCAATACTTACCATAAGATAAGTTATATTACCACTAAGGAAAACTCTAAGTAATGGATCCTTTAATTTTAGTTTTAACATAATTGTGAGCTCTAATAATGCATAAATGAATTTTCCTCCCTATCAGATTGAAATGAAGGTGGTATTTATATAAATGGATAGGTCCTAACCTTTATGGATTTCATATGATAAATTTGAGCAGGAGGACCCTATTTTGGAAAACTTACCATTAGTTCTTTAACTAGGTCATTTGGGTTGACTTAGTTTCGTAACATGTGCCATAACTTTTATAACAAAGTCATCCAACCAACTTAGTATGAAAATTGGGTGTTTACTTAGTTAAGATATATTTCAAGGTGTAATTTATTAAGGAATTATATAAATGAGATTTATTTTCTTAAGGATTTGGATAACTAATATTTATAATGGGTTTTGGTATGGTGGAGTTAACCAACAATCTTATGAAGCACCAATAGTCTGTCTACCCCTTTCTTGATGCACCCTTTAAGGTGTGCACTCATATAGATTGAAACTTGATAGGTTCTTGTAATATATAAAATTTTATCAAATGAAAAAGTTTAAATTTTTAGTGTGTATACATATACCCCACTAAAATCTCATCACATGTCACATAAGTGTATCAGGGGATGGTGCTCCAAGAAAGAACATAACAACACACAATGTTGAGATTAACAAATTATAATATGAAGTAAAAAAATATTAAATTAAAATTTTAAATGGGTACCTTTTCTTACCATGTTTCTATTTAATAATATCTATGTGAGAACAAGATAATGATGTCTAGTGTGTAGAATAAGAGACAAACCTAAAAAATGAGATTAAGTTTGATTTTTTTGAAAGCATATGTGATTAGATTTGAAAAATTATCTACATTATTAGGATTCTATATATTTTTTCATTTTTTGAAAAGAGCATGTAAAAAAAATTATGAACAAAATATGGAATTTATCAAAAAATAGTTGAAGCTTTTGAATTTCTAAATTTTTACTATAAAGGGAGAAAGCATCATTCATTTGTTCATTTTTTATTATTGACTATCAGAGTTTTGGGTATACTAGTTGAGCATAAAGAGAGATGGTGTAACTTCAAGGAGGTGGACATGTTAGAGGATGGGATAGATGATATATTATTGATGTGGTTGGTGTATTCCAGGTATGGACTATATTTTATTGATTTTTATAAATTTTATATTAAAATTAATTAGTTTAGGAAAATTAGATACTAGGGAAATGTGTAGCATATTTTACCCCAAAAAATTTATTAGTATACTAAAAGTAAGGACAAACAATGCATAGGAGTAACAAGTTAAAAAAATATTCTTAGGGAATTAAATATGAAATAATCTAAAAAAACCTCTAAACTTGAATAGAGTCAGCTTCGATGACATAGTTTAATAGAGTGTATTTGGTTAGGTGGCTAACTATGTATTAGTTGGTTGACATAGTTGTTTAATGTAATGGACAATGAAATAACATGGCTAACTTTCTTAGAATACAAGGGTGGACAATGGAATATAAGGTGGATAAACTTGTTTCAAATTGAGTTTACTGACTTAGTTTTAAGGATGGATGACAATGTAAGTTAGTTTTTGAATGTGTATCATCTGGATAATGTAGTCAAGCTTAGTGGTTGATTGTGTTGAACATGGTTAAATTAGTAGAAATTATGGTAGGATATTGTGGTAGGATACTTAGATAATTATGGATGAAATAAGGCTAGCTTATGTAGTAGGATACATTGCCAACTTAGTGTGAAAATAATATAATGGATGATGTAGTTAGATACATGGTTGAATTTATTAGGAAATAATGGGTAAAAATCAAATTAGGTTGATAAAGTAATTAAATATATTAATTACTTATTTTTTTAGTATGTTTTATTATTATTTTGGATATTGAACTGATACGTGTTTTTTTGTTAGATATTTTATAGATACGATAGAGGTTATATAAGTTAGTAGATGTAGTATGGATACCAAATTTATTGGATAGGTTGTTTGTAGTAAATTGGGCATAGCTGGTGGCCATGGGGTTGGGTGGTGTTATGGATTTGTTGAATATCCCATTGAGTGTTAAATTGGTTTCTATTTTATTAGGAATATGGGAGTGACTGACTAACACTTTTTAATGGGACATGTATGAGGATACCGTTGAGGTGGGTATCACCATGGAAGATGTACATGATTTGATAGGACTTCCTATTGTGGCCATGCCTTTGGTGTATGACACACTAGATATGGATGTGAAGAGATAAACCTTAGCCTTATGGGTGATTGGATTTAAGAGACCTTAAAAGTTCATTGATTTTAAATGCATATGTCAGCCATTATATATATTTATAAGGACATTATTGGACTTATGATAGTTCATGTGATCTGTCACAAGTTATATTGGAAGGTCCCATTGTATATTATTGTGTTGTGTTCTTCCATGTTGGAGTAGGGCACACCATATGACTTGGGATCCACTATCTAGGTGTAGTTTATGTGTGATTTATATATTATTATATCATAGGGATAAATGCCCATGCTCCCCATTATATTATTATGTAGTTAGAATTATGATATATTTCCTATTTACCAACCTACAAGACTACCACATGTAGCGAATGATGCCTTGCTAGATGTTTTGAGATGGAGACAAGATCACCAAGTACATGTTGTATCACATGCCCCAAATTTATTTACTATAACATGGGGGTATATTATTTGGTAGTCATATCATGCCACTATAGATACTTTGTAATCATTCCTGAGTACTTTTTAGGTGTATGTTACACCAAGGATCAATAGTTATTATGCATGATGGGTGTAGTCAAACCTAGTTTCTAGTTTCCTAAGGTAGTTTAGATTAATATATCTTATAACACTAATAGTAGTAAAAACATAATGGGCATGACATGGAAGAGATAAACATGGATTATGAGGTACCAATATGCTAATAAATGTTCTTATCATTCATTTACCTTGACCTAAGGCATTAAGATGATGATGCTAATGAAAGCAAGGAGATAGAAGATTAGAAGTCATAGTGAAATAAAAAATAGTACATCCACCCCCATTACCGTGGATATAGATATACGATTTAATGCAACCATAGGTTATCCACATATAGAGGTAAAGGTAGAACCACATGCATATGGAGACTTAGTCATCCATAATGCATTAGGTTAGTCTATTTTGAGTTAGATTCATAGTGGATCACATCATGATCATGAGATTTATCCTAGCCATTATATAAGTTTTGTGTCACCATGTATCCATGCATTATTGAATGTGATTGGTGGTCATGTAGATGGAGTGACCCATTGGTGAGTAAGATGTACTTTTTTGTGATTATTTTGATTTTGAAGTAGGTAGTTGTGTGTGTGTGTGTGTGTGTGTGTGTGTGTGTGTGTGTGTGTATGAATATGGTTAATCATTTAGTTACATCAACATGTACTTATGTTGATTGGTTTTAGTTATTCAATGAGGTAACTTGAGATTTGTAGAGACTATCAGATGTAACATAGGTAGTAGTACCATTAGGAGTGGCTAAAAGGGAGTTGTGAGAGTGGCATAAACTAGGTGAAGAGTGAGCTACACACTTTTATATAGTTAGATAATTGGCATAGGTACAATGTCATATGGACCATCTATAGGGATAGGTGAAGAGTTTATGATCATATATGTGGTCACTATAGTGGACTATTCACATAGGGAAGTTGTAGGCCTCAAAGGGTAGTGTAGAACATCCTAATGATTGAATTAAAACTTAAAGCCAATTTTTGTAATATGTTTTATCATATAATGTTTGTATTGTATCAGACTTGTTGAGCTATTTATATAGAGATATGGTATTGATGACTCATGGATCTATGTATTTTATTTCTAGC
This sequence comes from Torreya grandis, assembly GCA_037957365.1. Classification (NCBI taxonomy): domain Eukaryota; kingdom Viridiplantae; phylum Streptophyta; class Pinopsida; order Cupressales; family Taxaceae; genus Torreya; species Torreya grandis. The sequence goes on from JARHVA010001824.1 coordinate 1,574,592, forward strand.
ACATGTATTTGCTATTATATACTATGAGAAAATGTGGTTATGGACATTATAGATGTGTGTATTTTATTTATATCACATTTATTGACTGTTTATATGATATTAGAAATTTTATTATGTATGATTCATTTATAACAAATGTGAGCAAATTAATGTTAAAAAAGAATGATGTAAAGGAAAATAAAAAATGTGAAACTAGACAAATACTAGTTTATAACACTTTTAAAAATATGTCAAAAGGTTATAAAAAAATGGAAATGATAAATTTTTAATGGAAATGAGAAAAATATGATTGTGAATAATAAAATAATAAAATATAATATAATGAAAGCAATATCTATGTAAGAACACAAACACTAAAATGTAAAATCAAAAAATATATCAATATAAGAACAAAATAAAGATATATAAATGAAAGATAATAAAAAACCAAAGATGTGTCAAGCTAAAATAAAACATGAGAGATGTGAAAAAAATGAAAAACCAAACATAGAGCTTGTGATAGTCTATAATGTGAAAGAGTATGGTTGTTTATAGTAACACATGACATATAGTTTTGTTATAGGAGTTAAGTAAATTTTGTGAGGAAGGTGTGATATTATCTGAGGTATTATAATGAGACTAAAAAAATACAAACCAATTAGGTGTAATAATGTGGGGTGTTTTAGGGTTAAATATAGATATATTATTAGGAATGCTTGGTCTTAAACAAAGTCTTACACTATAACTCACAAAAGGGAAACAAAGGAGTTTCAATCAGATATTAAAGGATACTCATAAAGGGGAATATTAGGGATAATATTATGAATAAAGGTAATCAAAAAAATTAAATATGTGTTGAGATAAACCTTAGTATAAATGAGACACACTTAAGAGAATGTGCCTATGATAAGAATGATTTTGAACAACAAAGACTTAAGGTGATCTAACTAATAAGTGAAAACTTAGGATTAACAAGTGAATTGCATAGATATTATCATGAATGTTGTAGATGTAGTAAAATTAAAATGGACCTACCTTCTTATGATGTGTTATCCATTCTTTAAGACCCCTTATGGAGTTGTTGGTCAAATATGAAGATTGGGTAATTCTGTGAGAAAGTAGGTGGTATGAAATAGTATTGTGAGACCTCCTATCCGAGTATAATATATTGAAACACCCCAATGGGGCGCAGATATATTATAAGGCTAATTTGGAGTTTGATATTCAACTAGGATAAGATATTCCAATTGAGAATCGTGTCTTTTGGTGTAATTTTGAATTTGTAATTTGTAATTTTTAATTGCCTTTTGATAATTGTCTTTTATTTTAATGATTTGGATTTTATATTTTTATGGATTTTTATATTATTTATTTGTATTGATTTATAAAACCAGTCATGAGTTATATAATTATAAACTATAATAAATTTTCCACATGACTACAATAAATAATTATGTAAAAACTATGCCATCCAAAAGGTTCTTAGATATGCCCATAGCTAAGTGTGCAATCTCAATACTAATCATATGCATGTTTGACATGAGAGGATGATACAGGATAAATTAAAATAATAAGATATCCATGTATGTAATAAATGGTAGAATGATAAATGTGAGATGATTAATTTGACAAATTTATTAGATATATGCAATTATATAAAAAATTACTCAAATCTAAAATCTAATTCATGCATTTAGAGCCATTAGATTATAATGCATAGTATAATAAACATTATAAAATATAAATATAATTTATCTAAAAAAGATCAATAAAAAAAGAGAATAAATGGTATGGATAATATATTGTGTATAAATAGACTCAAAATTTCGGCCCCATATTAGCTTTATCCAAAGACTTGGATAGAATGAATTCATGTATTTATTGGACTATGGAGATTCATGAGATTTAGGATTGATTTGATCATTATTTGAAATGTAAGGAGTTATGGATTTAAATAGGCCATAGAGGGAGTTTTTTATGGAATTTAAACTTCCATCGAATTCTCTAGAGAGTTAGAGGGATCTCTAAGGAATTTAAAACTCCTTATAATTCTCTAGAGAGAAATATCTAGAGAAGATTATGTTAGGGAATCTAATGATGATTAGGGGAAGATTGTAAGGGTTAGATAAGGAGTAGGGATTATGATTGTAGGAAAGCCTAGGGATAGGTGGGATTTTGTGAATTTAAAATTCACAAGTGGGCATAAGAAGGATTTAGTGATAAATAGAATGTTAATAAGAAATACCTAGAGGATTAATTTTAGATGGGAAGTATGAAGCTTAATATATCATAAGAAATATATTTAAAGGGAACATGCTATTGATTGGGGGGAATAAAAAATGTTAGATGAAATAATGATGAAATGGATTAATTATAAAATAATTAATCATAACTAGATGGGAATTAGCATTTAAATTAGCGAGGTTAATAAGGCAAGAAAATTGGGATGCATACATTTTCCTCTCTTTAAAAGGGCATTATGAATAAATGAATTAGGAGTAATGGTATTTAAAAGAATAAAGATATTCATGGATGAATTCTATTAAATGATGTTAGTGGACATGTGATCATGCCCCCTTGAGGGAACATTCAGGGAGAAAAGAGGCAAATGGCCACTCAAAATTAAGAAACAAGGGGAGGGATAGATGAATTAATAAGGGGATGGGATGAAAGATGTGAGTTCACTAATGAATAATATTAAATTGACATGATTAGTGAGATAAAAAATGATGGTCCCCTAATAAAGACATATGCACAGGGAAAAAAATGATGGTGTCATGGTTGTCGACACATCCCAAGTAGGAATTAACCATAACAATATGATGATAAAAAAGTCTTAACTTTATATGTATCTAAGGAAAGGATACATGAAAAGGAGAGTTTATAGGATGATATGGGTTGAAATATTTTGACTTATCTTAGTTAAGGAAACATGCATAGGAGAGCTATAGACCAAGAGGATAAATTTTGTGAGCTTTCAACATATCCCAAGCAGTGATGCATTTAAGGGAGAGCTATAGGCTAGGATAAGACAATGATTGGATAATATTAATTATGGGTATAGATCAAAGATAAATTTAAGTGATATGATGAAGTAAATGAGAGAGAATAAATGATATGATCAAGTGACAAAAATATTTAAGGGAAGAGTTAGTCTATAATGCATTAAATCAATGAGCCATAATGTGATTAATAACAATGATGCCCCTAACAAGGACACATGAAAGGGAGTGAGAGATGATAATAAATTTATGGTCCTAGTTATGCCCTTATCAGAGGAAGAAACTATAAGCTTTAGATGAATTGACTAACTAGTGATAAATTTGAGGAGGAAACTGTGGTTGTTACATGTGAAATGATAAATTCAAGCAATTTATTAGAGATATGCAATTATATCAAAAATAACTCAAATATATAATCAAATTCATGCATTTAGAGACACTAGATAATAATTCATAGTATAATAAACAATTATAATGAAATTATAAAATCTAAAGGTAATTTCTCTAAACAAGATCAAGACAAAAAAAAGACTAAATGGTATGGATAATGAATTTCTTATAAATAGACTCAGAATTTCAGCATGATAATAGCTTGATCCAAAGACTTGGATATAATTAATTCATGGATTATTGGAATATGGAGATTCAAGATATTTGTGATTGATTTTATCATTGTTTGGAATGGAGGGAGCCATGGATTTAAATAGGCCTTAAAGGGAGTCTTTTATGAAATTTAATTCCATTGAATTCTTTATAGAGAGAAAGCTCTAGAGAGTTGGAGGAAATTCTAAGGAATTTAAAATTACTTATAATTCTATAAAGAGATAAATATATAGATAATATTCCATTAGGGAATCTAATTATTATTATGGGAAGGTTAGAATAAGGTTTAGGTGAGGAGTAGGGAGTAGGCTTGTAGGAAATCCTAGGGATAGGTGGGATTTTGTGAATTTAAAATTCATAAGTGGGCATAAGAGGGATTAGGTGATAAATTGGATGTTAATAAGAGAAAAATAGAGGATTTATGTTGGATGGTAAATATGAATGTTAGTATAGGATAGGCAATGTACGTAAAGGGGACTATATTATTGGCCAAGGGGGAATAGGAAATGTTAGATGAAATCATGACAACAAGTGTTAATTATCAAATCATTAATAAAAAATAGATGAAAATTAGTATATAAATTAGCAAGCTTAATATGGTGAGAAAATTGGGATGCATACCATAATTATGTTTTATAGTTGATCACAAGGAAAATATGGTATTGTTGGGTTTGGTCTAATAGACATGTCACATGAATAACCATAATATTCAACAAATGAGCTATCACAAGATAGAATATAAGGAAAAATCATCCCAAAATAGGGGGAATATAAGTTTTTACAAAGTATATAAAAAAAAAATTAATATGTAAAAAAATAATGATAGTTGTAAAGTGAGAATCATGAATGAAAAGATAAAAGTACGAGTATAGATAAGAAAGTCATAGAAATAAACTATAAGAAATGATTCACAAATTATATAATGAATTACAAATATAAAAAACCATTCAAGTAAAAATATGAGGCATAATATGCCATAGAAAAATAGCTTTGTCCTAAATAGTTATATATTTCATGACATACATCATCAATAACATTTAATATATCTTCTTGTAACTAGAATCTGGTCTTAATCATAGTTTCATCTATCTTGACAAAAAATGTGTGAGGCATTCTTGATGTATTATATTAATGGATAATGTAGGTATTCTAGAATACTAAGCATGAGAATTTGGAATCTATTGTGAGGGATAATTAATGTGAGGAATCGATGTTGTAATGTTATTTAAAACATATCATCTACGATTATGAAGGTGTGGGGAAGTATGAAGCTTTGAATGTGAATGCTCCTAGGTATGTTAATGATAAGGTGATGGTGTAGGCCATGGGAAATCATGAAAGTTATATTGTATGAATCTACGCATGTCTGTGTGATGTGTATCACATTGATGCCAAATGAAATAAACCTCTCCATGTTTATTAATATTTTATGGAAGTATCATTGTAGGAGGAAGTTCTTATCAACAGACCATGTATTATCTAAATGAAAAACATAAATGTATTTCCAAAATTTTTAGTATTGAGTATAGTTATGTGTGTTCATTCCATGAAAAAATAAGGGCATTGAAGAATATCATAAATTATATGTATACTTTATAATGTAGGGGTAAATTATGATGCCTACTAATGTGTTAATAACCTTTGATGTGTATGATAATCCTTGACCCAATGACAAGTAAAATTATGAAATTCACAATATGGTTAAATTATCCATTATGTAGTTAGAGGATCAAGCTTAGGTAAAGGTAATATTCCATCGCCACTAGTAGGACTCGTCATAATAGAATCAAGAGTAGGCATAGAAATTGTGATAGATGATCTCAATGTTGGTCACTATAATGTGGTCAACATATCAAGAGGGAGAAAAATCAAATAATCATAAAACTTGATGGACTAATATGGTCCCATCATAGCATTTTCTAGAATCATGCTCAAAAGAGGTTAAATAATGAATATATGAGAATTAGTGATTGTGTTCTCCCTCTTAGACTTGTGAACATCAAGTGAAGAAGAGATAATGTAAGTGCAATAGAAGGAAAAGGAACTATACTATGTAAATGCAAAGTATGTTGTAAATAAGAATGGTATCTAAGTACCTCTGCATCTTTATTTTGAGAAAATCCAACTAAAAAGGATTCATATAATTAATATAGATCATAGTAATTAGGAGTGTTATGATCATTAATGCAAGCATTAATTATTTTATCAATTGAGGAAGTATGAGGAAGGGATTGTTTAGTCTTTATTATGGTAGTGGGAAAGCCATTCATTGGTTTTTTATGATATTGAGGTCATAAAAAGGAGGTAATTGAGTAATGTTATGTGAAAGGAGATCAAAAAATTTTATTTATAAATTTATCTCATAAAGTTAGTCATCATTAAAATCTAATAGGCTAGGCAGTATGTTTCTCACAAGTTCAGGGTGGTCAGCTTAACCTCTATTAGAGTTAAAATTTTTATTAAATCATTGAGATGTGCAAAAATTAATTATAGGTAAAGGTTTGAGGGTGGGTATTGTAAAACACCCTGTTCCTAAAATTATTCAAAATTTCAATAGTTCATATCTCCTTGAATATTATAGATAACATCATTGTGAGAGAAATTGATACATTGAAATGTTGTTGATGATATAAATTTGATGTAGTGTGTCCAAGGTTGATTGAGTAATATGTTATAAGATAATATAAAATTAAATATCATGACCTTGAAATAAAATGTAATAGGAGGAATGGTGATATGAATCCAAAAAAAACCTAGAGGAGGAATTTGTCTTTGATCATAGTCTTAACATGTGATTTGGGTAGATTTAATGTTATGAACAGATTATTCATCAATTAAAGCAAACTTGACTTCAATATCACCAACTTAGACACTAATAAATAATGTAAGATCATCCACATGAAGTAGTATCCCATTCGGAAATATTTAAGCAATAGGAAATTTGAGTGATATAAAAGTATCTATAATTTCCTTTGTGTATGGGCATTTCCTCACATTATTGAAGAATCCTATCTTCAAGTCTAGAAAAATTGTCTTATTACCTCATAGGTGGAGGTCAAGGGATTTTAATTTTGAACAATGTAATGTTGAATTAAGTCCATTGATGTATGAGTGGAAGAGTAATTAAATTGATGTTGATAAAGAGTATTTGATTTGAATTTATATGATGTAGCTTTATCACATGTGTCCAATTAGGTTGAATTGGGTAATCTTTTTGGTGGCATAATTGTGTCAATGATTGATTCTATTGAATATTTAGATGTTATAGGTGGTGAAAAAGTCATGGAAATAAACTTATTAGTAATTTTCAAGGTGGTGATGCAAAGTTAAGAGAAGTAGATGATATGTGAGAACTATAAGTTACATCAATGTAGAGATAATGAGTATCCAAATGCATTATGTAATTGGAAACATGTGGGATAGTGGAATGATTATATTGTGTTGTTAGGTTAATTTATGTATTTTCAAGTTCTGTGAAGTGCGATGGATAAGTGTCTTAAAAAGTATGAAAATTTTGATAATAATTATAGTTATGGTGTGTATAAGGATCAAGATAAGAGATTAATCTCATATTATTCATATTGATCACGTTATCATCATTAATAATATAATTAGGATAAACATACTTTTCAACAATGTTAGAAGTGGGACGCTGATTTGTAATTATTTGATGATTAGGAAGAAGATATTTATAAATAACAAGATGAACATTGGATTGATTATGGGATCATGATTAAGTTTTTTTTCATTATCCTTTGCTACAACTTCATAATCATGTTTATGCTCACTAATTAAGGTTTCATGATAAAAATTATGACAAAAAATATACTAAAGATAAAAGTTTCTAAGTTGAAGACAAGTTTCATGAGAATTACCCCAAGTCGCATGATACAAAAAAAACTTGTGTGGATCATATTATATGTTTGGTAGGGTGACTAGGGTCTATATATCATGGTGAAGGCCTATACTTTGTTTTTTGAATTTACACCAAGGAAAATGGTTTTTAAGAATCTATATTATTCACATGGGAAGATATAAGACTAGGTTATTGATAAGGATTGGTCGAAAGTGGTTATGAAAGAGTGGAATCATTGGAACCAATTGGGAGGATAAAGTGAATAGTGTGTATGTCATCATAGGTATTTATAACATCATCATTAGTATGATAAAAAAAATTAGATTTCATGACCATGTGAGTTCCAAATGGAGGTTGCAAAGGCTCAAATTGTCCAATGAGAAAATATTGATGTTTAGCCTTGTCTAGGGATTATTCCTAAGATTTGGGAAAGAGAGTCATAACACCATATTGTAATTTAGGATGAATAACATTAGTGAATAAGTGGAAAATATTTTATTCTAACATATTATTTTCAACTTTATCTTATAGGTATTTCTATATCTTAATGAACACTTGGGTTGTTTCATATTCTAATTGTTTATAATTGATAAAATGTGCTAAGTTATTTCTAGGAAGGTCATTAGTTTGGAATTCATGTACCAATGTGTTAACTAAGTATTATAAAATGATATGGTATGAGAATTTAATTGATTATACTAATCCAAGTATCACCTACAAAGATTTTATCTAAGATCTTGGTGGATAATAAAGTATTGAATTTAATCTAATTGTTATGTAAGTTTTTGAAATCTTTCAAATTCAATTTAGGATCAATGGATCCATTATAAGTGATAGTAGGAACAATAATACATATGTAAATATTTAAAATATTATGAATCAAGGATTTATTTTTTAAGTGTTTAATAGCCTTGTTAATAAGTGAGGGTTGAGGTATAATGTTAACTTGTGAATTTATAATGGGGTGTGTGGGGAAACATTATGATTTTGCATTCTCATTTGAGTGGGTAGAGGATGATTTTTCAATTAATTTTTTTTTTCATTTACATCATTTTAATTACACTATTAGTTTGAAAAGTATTCATTTGATTCATGGATTGTAATATAATTTGATTAGTATTAATAGTGGCTTGACTAGAAGTGGATTGAGATACATTAGAGGTAGTATTGACTTGAGTATGAACATGGGCACTTTGAGTAGGCCCACTGTATTAAATATTAGATATAGTAGTTGAGATAATAGTCAAGGTAAAATAAGAAGTAGTAGATAAATTTTAAGGCATGGAAGAGGAAGGCATGGAAGAAGTCATAGGGTGAATTTCCCAAATACTTGTCGAAATTCTATGCATGGGTAAAAGTGGAAAATCAAGGTAAGGTTCCATCATGATATTATAGATTATTATGGGATAATTTCCTTAATGTTGAGTGTTTTTTTTGACAAAAAGTATCATTTTGGTACTATATTTAATATCACTCTCATCCTCAATAATAAGAATTTTTGGAGGATAGTTAAGTGGATCCAAAGTTTTGGAAGGAGGTGATCCATAGTTTTTGGTTATAGTGGCCATAATAAAATTTGTTACATCTCTACTTTCTATGAAATTATAAGGAAGGTGAGGATGAGTATACTTAAGGGGGGTTATTTAAATCCATCCTATAATTTGTTTTTGTAGTTTAGTTTCATAAAAAATATACTACATGATGAAAAATATGAATGTGTGACTACGAATAAAAAGACTAAGAAAACCTATTAGGTTGAGTTGGTTAACTTAGATATATAATAAAAAGTAATAGTTTGAAAAATGAATTGGGTTGATTTATTTAAATTAGTTTTATGGATATAGAAAATAATATTCTTTAAAATGAATTGAATCGAGCTAGTTGATTGAGTTTGATAGATAGGGAAAATAATAATATGTAAAGTGAACTGAATTGAGATGGTCAACAAATTTTGATGGAGAGGGAAAACAATAGTTTGGAAAATGACCTAATTTGATCTGATTGACTTAGTTTGGTAGACATAGAAAATAATAATCTAGAAAATGAATTGAGTCAAGTTGGATGACTTAGTTTGATAGATAAGGAAAATAACAATCTAGAAAATGAACTGAATTGAGTTGGTCAACTTAGTTTGGCAACTAGGTAGAAATAACAATTTAAAAAAATGAGTTGAGTTGAGTTGATCAAGAAAGTTTAATAGATATTTAGAAATAACTATTTTGATAATAAACTAAGCCAATTTGGTCAACTTAGTTGAATCTATAAAAAAAATTGACTATAAACTGTGTGATGATGCTTTTAGATAAAATCAAATAAGTATAAAATAAAAGAATTAATCAAGTTGGTTAACTTATTCAATTCAAACACAATCAATTAGGCCAATGTTGGTTGATCTAGTTGATTCACACAATACAAAACTATGTGAATGTTGGTCAACATAATCTATGATACAAAAGAGAGAAGAAAACATGTTGAAATGAAAATTATCTATATATTCAAAAATAATATCATATAAATATATTAAAAGTATTTTATTGATTTCTATGATCCTAAATATATTTTATTTTCCATTGGATAATTACAGTCCAATGTCTCAAATCACTAACTATGTAGGATTAAACCTTGTCCATATCCCACTAAACTTGGTTTCAAGGCTAAGATGGAAGTAACTTCTCAACACTAACTAATAAATGATTCACCATAAGATCAAATATATGGATTGATTTCTAAGGTCCAATAGTAATTTAAATCCTTAGCATTTCTTAAATATTGTGAAGTAAATGAAAACTAAAGACTGTGTTTAGATTTGTACTATGGTTATGGGTATTTGGGCAAGCTCATCACACCATGATATATATAAATGCTATAAATGTACCATAAATAGAGTAGCATATATCCCTTCATGAAAATAAATAAGTAGTTTTAAAACTACTAGTATATAGTTTCTAGGGAAACCAAGACAAAGAGAAAATAAAGGCAAAAATCAAGTGGAGAAAACCAATTTATAGTTTCTAAAAGTAAATAAATTGGAAAAACAATTATTCAAAGAAAATGGGAAATTAATTACTATGAAATTAAATTTAATTGCCTTTTATATCATAAAAAGGAAACATAAATAACAATGTAAATCAAGCTAATATAGATGGGTAGATAGAATAGAACAAAGTTAGGCAGGTTGATCTAGTTTATTGTGAAAACTAGCCAAAACAAACAAAGTTAGCCAAGTCAAATTTATTTGGAAAAGTATTCAAATACAAAAATAAGTTAACTAGGTTGACTTAATTAACTTTTTGATTCAATTTTCTTATTTTATAAGATAAATGCTTTTGAAATCAGATTTATGAACTAGACAAGTGAGGGTTTTGATAATTAGACCCACAACTAGGGAGAGGGTTTTACATGATGGTCCCATAACCAAAAAATTAAAAGGCACAAAAAGAGGGGTTTAAGGAACCCTCATCCATGCCATGTACAAAAAGATATTTCGGAGGCTCCCCCAACCTTTAATAAGCATGGCTAGAGGGCTTTAAGGCTCTCATAACCATAACTAGCACAACAAGAGGGTTTGGAGGCTCCCACAACCTTGGGGAAATAAGAGGGGTTTTATGGATCCTAAAACCTTAAAGAAGAACAACTAGAGGGTTTTATGTCTCCCACAACTGTAAAAAGAACAACAAGATAATTTGGAGGCTCTCATAACCTTGGTAAATTAGACAATAAGAGGGTTTTAAGGCTCTCACAACCATATCATGAGGGTTTTTAAGGTTCCCATAACCTCAACACATTCAAGGATGTTACAAACAAATGAAAATTGAAGAGATGATACCCTTTTTAGGACTTCCATAAGAATTAATTTTAAAAATAAGAGTCTACCAAGAGTATAAGGTCTTCTTCCACCTAGGTCTTCCTCACAACCTCCACACAATTAAGACACAACAAGTGGGATTTTCCTCCCATGAAAATAACAAGGTGGATTCCTCTATCATCTACTCTAATATGAAAAGTTTTGATTGGGATTCCTATATCCACCCAAAACAAAACCAAATTAAAATAAGTAGAGACTGCCATGGATTTGATATTTAACATAGTTTTCACCCATCCTCCACATTCCCTGCATACATCAGGAGTTTAAACTTGTCTAAATGGAACCATAGCCCCCAAGGAGGCCTCATCCATGTTAGATATAATTACATAAAATATTATAAAGAATATTAGGAATCCTAAAACTTGTAGAATACAAGGGTGGATTCCTCTATCATCCACTCTAATACAAAAAATAATGACTTCATCAAAATAGATCCCAACTGAGCCTATAATCTAACTTCCCTCAAAACATAGTACTTCAAGATAGAATAATGTACTTATAGTGCTTAGGTGAAACATATTGATTTATCCATTATCCATGTAAATAATATGGACTAAATCATGTACTCATATAATATTCTTTCCATTCAAATAACCAAGGTACCAAATCATGGATTTGTGATGCATTGTTAACAAAACTAAAAAACTAGAAATCATAGCATAGAAATCTAAAATACTGAGTAAATTTATAGAAAATAAGAAAAAAACCAGTAAAATTTTCAACACTAAAGTATTAAACTAGTTAAAATGAACTTGGAAAATTTTGACCAGGTCTACTTGGTTTGATTAAACTAAAGAGTGAAATATGAGATCCAAAAACATCAAACTAAAAAAACCAACTCAACTTATTTGAAAGCTCAAGAGTGCTGGTGCTGAAGAAGATCAACCAACTTGACCTTGTTTTTTGGATTGGATACTAATTTTTTTAGAATGTGAATATGATCAACTAGCATTATCTTTTTAGTTGGTACTGAAGATTGAGATATATAGAAAAATAATAGGACAAACTAGCTTGATCTTATTTGTTGGGACTAAAGGCCATGATCTGAAAAAAAGAATATAAACCAACTTGATCTTGTTTGTTGGGACTAAAAACCTATAGATAAAGAATAAAAATAGTTCATCCAATTTGACCTATTTGACTATAAATACTGACTCTTCACACAAAATATAATATTGGGTCAACCAATATGACCTAGTTGACTATAAAATAAAAATGCAAGGGTTAGATCATGTTAGGTTCACCAAAATGTATGAAATAAACTAATATAGATCTATAGCTTATCCTACCTTAGTATATTTAAGATCAAATAAGTTAATAAACTAAAATATATATAAATACTATTTATATCAAGATCATGACAAAATTAGATCCTCTAAACCTAACAAAGGGAGCACTTATCAAATAACAATAAAAGAGAGGGTTGTAAATCCTCTAGGAAAGTAATACTAAGTAATAACTATATTTAGGTATGAGTACATGAAATATATTTAATCTAGTGTTATCAAATCATATAACACAAATAATAGTGGTTAAAATAAAAATAATAATCAAGGGATCATGGTAGGCAAATGGGGGTCTAGATCACCAAAGGTGGAAGATGGCAGGAAAAGAAAACCCTATAAACTATCATCTCATCAAATTTGCACATATGCTAGTCCATATTGAAAATTAAAGCTATTATTATTGGATTTATATAGTATCAATTATTACAAATGTTGGATTCCAATTTCATTATTACTAGACCCAATTTATGATTTATTGGAATTACATACAATATTTTAAGGATTCCATTTTCAATGTTTTTAGAAATCAAACTTACTAATCAAATAGTAATAGTTATTATTATAATTTGTTGAAATAATTTAGTTTTTTTCAAAGAATATTTAAGTAATTAATATTTCATTTTGATATAATTGATTCATAATAGATAAAATATTCCTCCCCCAATTGGAAGGTGAGCTTAGAGAATATTGAAATTGACAAAATTCTTAGTGAAATCAATCTTTTCCAGTTATTAATATCATAATCATTATTTTAAGGAGGATAATCAAGTTTTTGGTGTCATAACCAATTTAAGGGACCATATTAACTATCAGGCATACTGAGGGAGGTCCAATAGTAATGAAAAAAGAGTATTTAATCTCTCTCATGCTCAGATATGTTCAATGGCAATGACCAAAGATAAAAGAAAGTATCCACTCACCCACACTCAAAGGATTGTAATCATATTAGGTAATTATGATGTCACTCCTCTATTCACCATCTAATTATTCATCTTCATCAATTACAGAAATGTCAAGCACCATCAACTCAAAAATGTGTCATTCCTCCTTCATGGTTACAAATGTCTCATCTCTCTATTCCTCTATTAATTAGGATACTAATTATAGAGGAATACCATCACTGAGATATGGAAGGTGGAATAAAATTGACTTGGAGAGAGCCTTAAACACTGATATAGGATCCAAGATACTAAAAATGATAAAAGGCAAGCATGACCCATCCTCCTTAATTGTATCTCACCTTTAATCCATTGAGGCTAACCTATAAAAATCATTGGGTCAACATTCCAAGTTTAAGGATTATGATGTCAAGCATAAAGTTACTATGAATCCCAATGTCTAAATCTTGGCTCAAGATAAAACCCTATCAAGTGTCCCTATTTGATTATTTTATGATCCAAAATATTTTGGTTTGTTTATATAATTTCATTTTTGTTCAAGTTGTTTTACATATTAGTTGGTCTTGTAACCAACTCATCTTCTTGTAAGCTTTAAATCTCACCTTTTTACAAAAATAAAAAATAAGGATTTACATTGAATATATTTTATCATTATTTCTTTTATCCATAACCTAAATAGTGGTATAAAATCCCAAAAGGAGAAATTTATGCCATGATTTTAAGGTGGTCAAGACATGGTTATGGAAGATTGAAGTCTCCATACTCTAGGAAACTAGCTCGATACTCCTAAACCCTTGGAGCAGATTATCAAATGTTGATTATCACTTCATAAGAGGAAGAGGACTATGAACTTCAACCACTAGTTTCTTAGTGCTAAATCCACCCAACTAATAGTAGATCCTACAATAGTGCTAAAAATATCATCATACTCCATCGTATGTGAGCTATTCACTCCCTGTACACTACCAAATATATCTTTATCATACTATAGGGATTCGTATAAAGGATATGAGAGTTTCTCAGAAGAAGTAAAACTCTGATAAATGTCATTATAGGCCATTATCATGTTGTTGATTTTATACTACATATGCCCACTAAATACATCATCATAGGTCATATAAAAATTGGCATTACTACTCTTGTATGTATTTTGGTTATAATTTTCTACTCTAATGAAAATATCATTGATGTTATTAAATGATGAAGAATATTTTTTGTTTTTACTATTGGTTAACCCTCTAACTATGCTAAAATTCAAACTAAAAGTTCTCATGGGTGAATTTATGCTCCTACTTCCTTTGATTAGGGAAGATTTGCCTTGCAGATTGATACCATAGTCATGCAATATGTATTTATTTATTTATTTTTCTCTTATCTTTTGGGCTCCACAATACGAAGGAAGCGATAAAGGAAAAATAACACATTTGTGAAAACTTTTTCACATAGATATATTTTTATTTTCAAAATTTCTAGTTAAAGAATATAACACATGTATTATTGGTATATCCCATGAAAAGTTTATGGCAAGGTGTATATTTAGATTTTTTTAGTTATAAAAAAAGAGTCTTGGGTTTAAAACCCACTAATATTAATTTTGGTCAAAATTCATTTTTATCATTTTTTATAAAGAAGTTATAAGGATAAAACAAGATTTTAAATGAAAATGGTGATATAAGGGTGTAATATGAGTTATAAGGATTATTTATAATTCAAATTTATTTGGTGGTGAAGTCCAAACCCTAATAGTATTCATTGATTTTTTCTCTTTTTTGTTATATCATGACAAAAAATGTGAGTTTGATCTAAAAAATGGTATTTTATCACCTAAAATTTACAAATAGAGGAGTAAAAACATGGATAACACCTTAATATTTAATGATTTATGGGAAATAATATAGAAATAAACCACACCACTAAATTAAGTTGTGAATTTGGTTGAGTACTATAAATGTGATAGCTGTGTGCTTGCACTTTTGAAATCATCTTGTATTGAACAAGTTAATATTCATATTGAGGCAATTAAAATTGGTGCATGAAAAGCATGGAAAACATAGAAATATTTTTTATGAAAAGCAAACTACATACAAGAATATTGACCTTCTTCTCAAACTTTTAAATAATAAATTGGCAGATAATGAAGATGTCTTTGAATATCTTTCTTGTATGAAAACCTTGAAACAAGAGTATTGTAATACAGTGATAAAATTGATGATGACATGTCATTTTCAATCACCTTGAATGGCCTTAGTTCTATGTATACCATTTTTTTTGAAATTCTATAGCTTAGTGATAATATTAATGGTGCCACATTTGACACCATCTGTGAGTTGTTGACTCAACATGAGAGACACTTTATAAAGAAGAAAAGTATGCCTATTGACTAGACTTACTATGTAAATGATGTGTCATAACATAGAGATCATCTTCATGTACAGTGATAGTTTTAGAAGCATTATATTAAACACTCTCAAAGACATTCTCCACATTATTCTTGATAGTATCCATAGCATTCACATCATCACTCTCTAAGGTCTTCCAAATATAGATATCATCATAAAAATTATTCTCACTCCAGTGGTTCTTTGAGTGATTCAACATCTTCTAGATCTCACAGACATTGGAAAGATCCCACATGTTTCAAGTGTGGTGGTATTGGACATCTTGTAGATGTGCATCCTTATTGATGACCCCACTCTCTATGCAAAAAAAAGTTGAAGAAAATTATGTGGATCATTATATAGATATATTTTCTAGTTAATACAATTATTTTATTTATTATGACACATCCTTTGATTGGGAGGCATCCTATATGGCTGAGATCTATGGTCTCGATGGACCTGACATCTTATTCTGAGTAATCAATGATTTACTCATATTATGTGAACTACTAGAATCAAGATCAATACCTATCATAGTAGCATTTTTTAATCTTGTGTTCTTGATTTCTATTCCATTTTTAGCATTATATATCTGATATTTGATAACATGGAGTGGACATAGTTTTTTTCTATTTCTCTCGATACATAACTTGTCACCTCATGCTTGATAGGGGAGAATATATTGTATTTGTAGGTCATAGATCAATCCTCAGTGATAGAAAACATTTATAGGGGTTTATACCACCTTTAGTGTTGAGAAAAGGTCATCATCATTTGTTTGGACATCATGGAGATGTGCCATACACAATATAGGTTTGTCACTTGGATGGGCTCGTATGTGGGATCATATGTGGGTGAATGTAGTTGGACATATTTGATCATGTTCTAATATAGTATGATATGATGATCAATAGGGATGAGTAGGCTTTGATCATGTTCATCAATCATTTTTTGCCACAACTCATAGGGTTAGGCTTCTTTATGGATCGACATCATTTTTTTGGTCAGTGTCAGAGGTATAGTGCACCACTTACAGTTATAATTGAGTTATTTTTATTTCTTTAGAGTCATTGCTCTAATTATTTCTTCTTATAAACCCATTTTAATTATGTGGAGTTTGTTGTATTGTTTTATGATACAAAATATTTTATTTTGTATATGTAATTTCATTTTTGTTTTTCAAGTTATTTTTCCCATTAGTTGGTTTTGTAACTAACTCATCTTCCTATGAGATTAAATATTACCTTTGTACAAAAATAAAAAGTATGGCTTTAAATTGAATATATTTTATCATTATTACCTATGTCCCTAGCCTAAACATTCCCTTTTATTTTTAGAATATCTGAAAAGAAATGAATTAAGAAAGAGAAATATGTTGGCCTTCTTGACAAACATTTTTGGATGATTGAGCAAGGTGGTCACCCTCTAGGTATACCTTCAATCCAAACCATTCTCTTTGGCCAAAAATTTATAATGGATCAAAATATCATGAATGAAAATATGGATGTTATATTTTCTCAAGAGGTTGTGTGGATTATCACGAGTAAGGACACTAGGTGAATTATACTCTCACATGAAGGCATTCCTAGATTGATATGATGTAATAGTGTCTAAGAAATAAAATAATAGTTAAAACATCTAATCAATGTAATATTTTTGTTAAGTCTTATATTACATACCCTGTTTTATCTTCCTTGTCAACATTTAATTCATATAGTATAATCTATCTTATGCATTAATTTATTAATATATTTATATAGGTGAGGGCCAAAATAAAACAATGTTACCATATCAAAAAAAATACTTATCTTGACATGTATAATGGGCATGAGTCCATTATACACAAGTTTATAAGAATATATTGGATTATTAGATTCGTAAGTGATAATGTTATTATATTGTGTATTGTTAATGGGAAATAAGACTGACAACTTTTTTTTATATTTTTTGCATTTTATATTGTATTGATATTCATAATTATTCGTAATTGGTATTTATATTTTTTATAATTAATAAATCCTTGTTTTTATTTCTTCATAGTATAGGGAATGGAAATGATCATGATAAATTTGTTAGATGATTATAATTATTGCATCAAGTTTATATTTTTCATAGTTTTTGAATTAGTCCTCTTGTCCATCCTCTCAATTTTTATGACTCCCCATTGATTTCTATAAATTTTGAATTTTCACATGTATAGAATTATGGTTAATTAATTATGCACCTGGTGGTTTATATTACATCTATTCGATTTGTAAATGTGTTTACTGATGGAGTTGTATCTAGTCAACCTACCCATTTTGCTTAGGCATCTGACATTAGATTCTACAACATCTTTCCTTGACTTGCCAATCTTGACTCTATTTACCTAGTGGGATCTACATGATGAAAGACTACTATCCCTTGTTTGTTCTTATCTATAAACTACCATTTGTGAATTTTTAACATGTATGTTTATATTTTTTCCTATCTATCATTTACCAATTTTAAACATGGGGTTTCTTTTTTCCCATTTTTTCCCTCATGCCATTGCTTACCATTTGCTCATTATTAATATTCTTACATTGTGTAGAAAGGGCATAATCTAAACATATAAGATAATAAAGTTATCAATTAATAATTCAATAGTCTTCACTTATTTATATCTGCATGTGCCCATTCTATACAAAATATAAATACTGGATTCTTAATTGACAATGTTCTTGTTGTGACCAACACATCGTTTTTCTAAGAAGAAAAGGGAATGCCTAAAAAGTAAAAAAATTAAATATTTGGACTTTTATTGAGAAAAATTTGAACCTCATCTAATTTCAAAGTCTCTTGTCTCTATAGTATCACACTCTGTAAGGTTTTTTGTTGTGATTATGATAAATCCCCATTTGGTTGTATTTAAATATCTTTTATAGGCTATTATTTTTGTAAAGATAAGTCTGTCCTATTTTATAAATGTTATTTTTTATTCACATAAAATATGGAAGATGGGTGGGTCTTATAATTGAAGTCCTAAAGTCCATATACCCCATTGGAGTCTAATTCTAACTAGTAAGCATCCCTCCATTTTGAAGTCCCATTATTATTAGATTTATTATAATATTGGGATGTTTGATTGAATTAGAGCATGCCACATGTAATATTACACCTAAATTTGTCATAATTGTTAGAGACTCAGGAGATTATATCTAATATATATCACCATATGTAATCATACACTAAGATCTATCAGAGATTAGGATGCCTAATCTAATTATAGATCATCATGTGTATATGTACACTTGGATATATCAAAGCTATTAGAGTGTTGGAGACCTAATCTATTCAAAGATATCCATGTGTACTTCCATAGACCTAGATTACTGTACACCTATAAAATCCCCAATATGTCATCCCCTTAACACCATATTACACCTAAAAAATCCTTGTGTTTGTGTCCATGAGATGTCATGATAGACATTTATGGATGTCTGATGCCAAAGTATGATTATAATTTTCCACATTTATGCCTTTAATATGCTAAAAACTCCATTGAATAATCCCACTAAAAATTCTAATGAATATGGGTTAAAGTGATGCAACATCATAAAAAGACCACATGGATCTCAATTAACACTAATTTTGATAAGAAACTACTATGTAACATGCAGATGAGAGCAATGCCATTCTCAATTTAGTAATATTATGATCAATTAATAAGATTATATGAAATGATAAAAAATGACATGGAACACTATTCCTAATGATTATTATATTATCTATTACATTTATAGAGTCTACAATTTAAATTTCATCGAAAGAGTCAACTTTGTTTAATTTTGGTTCAATTTAAATTTCATCAAAATCGATCAAGATGAGAGTGAAAATTTGAGTTACATTGTAGAATAAGGTCACTATTTTAAAATATTTTACTATAAATTGAGTGGAAATACTATGTCAATAATTATAAATTAATCATAAAACTTAATAGTGTTATCAAGGGCAATGAAATTACATTAATTGATAGTATTTGTAAATAGAAAATAAATATGTGTCAAGAAGGAGAAATCAAAAATGCACGTAAGAGGAAGGGTCAAATAAGAAGTTGAAAAGTTTATAAAAGAAATACAAGAAGGAGAATAAGGTAGTCCATTTATGAATAATAAATATATCTTTTATGGCTTCATCCTAGTGTTAAATTGGTCTTCTTCTTTGATTGTTCATTATTTTTGTCATTTATAGGCTTAATAGATTTTTATGTATTTCATTCTTGGTACTAAATTATATCCAATAATGGTGTAGTTTTTTTCTCATAATTTGAGTCCAAGTTTGTTATTGACTCATAATTTTAGATGTCCATACATGCTCTTGGTGATTATTTGCAGGTCTATAGAAATATGCATTCATAAATGTCAAATATTTTTCAGCTCATTTTAAAAAATAGGACATGAAAAATAATTATTGGACCCATTTTTATTCATTCATTATTACTTATTTAGGTTGAATAATTTATCTCTAGTGGGATTAAAACTTTATCTCATAATAAATAATTATTCTATTCTTCACAGAAACTACAAGGGTGGTTGTTGTTTCCTTTGAAATTATAAGAAATGAATTAGAAGTAATAATAGTTATTTATAGATGAGGGACATTTAAATTGAATGAGGGATGGGAGATTTTGTTATATCTAACATGATTTATAATATCTACCATTGTTTCCTATTGAATTTGTTTTATGAAGTATTCAATCAATGCACTCTAGATTCTTTATTTGATGAACATCCTTAATTGAGTGACAATAGGGTCCTTGGGTCCTTTTATAGTGGAGAGGGTACTATGAATTTCATAGATTTAGTCCTATTAGGGACACCATAGATCTGCTAGTTTATGGAATTACACCAAAATTTATTTGATAAATAATTTACATGAAGGCCAAATCTAGGTGAACACATATAACTACAAACTATGAATAAACCAAGACTACTTTTCACATAGCAAAGTTAATTACTCCAACTCAATAAATTTAAATTAGATAATCTATATGAAGTATAAGTACAAATAGGAGTGGATGTAACTCCTCCATGAAAGGTGGTCAAAGATGCTTCAAAATAGAATGTAACTCCCTAGTCTAAGAATAGCCAGTCAATAGAGTAATGCCCGAAATGAATGAGGCATAAGATAATCACTATGATGTATGATGGGTCATCAAAAAATCCTATGACTGCGTACCTAAGAAAGACTATCCAAAAATGTAGGAAATATAAATGGCATGGAATATTCAAGTAATAAAAATAAAATAAAATGCAAGGAAAATAAATCCTACACTAACACCCCCTCATAATTACAACTTAAGTGGGTGAGAATACAAAATCCCAACAACTAGGGAAAAGAAAACCCAATGGGAAATACTCTCCTAGAAAGAGGAAAATGAAGAAGTGAATAGGCTAGAAGGCCCCCTGAAGATGATGAAGGTGTTGAAGTGGACTATACCCCAAGAATAGCTCGTAGATGAATGCAGTTGATTTGAGAGTGTTTGGTATGCCAAAAAAAAAAAAAAGTGAGCATGAATTTCTAGCATGACTGTTGTAGCCCCTTCCTATTCCTTCACAAAATGGGAAAGCATCACCATGGATTTCATTACCAGATTGCCTATGGTGCAAGGTAGGAATTGTTTATATGTTATGGTGGATAGATTCATAAAATATGCTCATTTTTATCCACTTCTAGCCAAGTACAATGCTCTTATTGTTGATGATGTGTTTTTAAGAGAATTTTAAATTGCATGGGATGCCCAAAAACATTATAAGTTATAAGTATAGTAGGTTCATGAATATTTTTTGGAAAGAACTCTTTAATTTGAAAAGTATTGAGCTCACAACAAGTACTAGTTATCATCCACAAACCAATGGGCAAACTGAAATTGTGAATAAGTGGGTGGAAACATACCTAAGGAACTATGTTTCATGGCAACAATCAGCATGGATAAACTCTCCCCAAAAGAGAGAAATGAAGAAGTGAATAGGCTAGAAGGCCCCCTAAAGATGATGAAGGTACCAAAGTAGACTGCACCCCAAGAAGAGCTTGTAGATGAATGAGCTTGATCTCAGTGAAGGTTTTGGTATGATTTAAATTTCAACGAAAGAGTCAACTTTGTTTAGTTTTGGTTCAATTTAAATTTCATCAAAATTGATCAAGATGAAAGTGAAAATTTGAGTTACATTGTAGACTAAGGTCACCATTTTAAAATATGTTACTAGAAATTGAGTGAAAATACTATGCCAATAATTATAGATTAATCATTCAACTTAATAGTGTTATCAAGGGTAATGGAATTACATTAATTTACATTATTTGTAAATAGAAAATAAATGTGTCAAGAAGGAGAAATAAAAAAGGCATCTAAGAGGAAGGGTCAAATAAGAAGTTGAAAAGTTTATAAAGGAAATACAAGGAGAATAAGGTAGGTCATTGATGAATAATAAATATATCTTTTATGGCTTCATCCTAGTGTCAAATTGGTCTTCTTATTTGATTGTTATTTATTTTTATCATTTTTAGGCTTAATATATTTTTATGTATTTCATTCTTTCCACTAAATTATATGCAACAATGGTGTAGTTGTTGCTCATAATTTGAGCCCAAGTCAGTTATTGCCTCATAATTTTAGATGTCCATACATGCTCTTGGTGATTATTTGTAGGTCTATAGAAATATGCATTCATAAATATCAAATATTTTTTGGCTCATTTTAAAAATGAGGATGTGAAAAATAATTATTGGCCCCATTTTTATGCATTCATTATTCCTTCTTTAGCTTGAATCATTCATCTCTAGTGGGATTAAAACTTTATCTCATTAAAAATAATTGTTCTATTATTCACAGAAACTACATGGGTAGTTGTTGTTTCCTTTGAAATTGAAAGAAATGAATTGGATGTAATAATATTTATTTATATATGAGGGACATTAACAAAGAGTGAAGTATAGGAGATGTTTTTATAGCTGACATGACTTATAATCTCTACCATTGTTTCCTATTGAATTGTTTTATGAAGTATTCAATCAATGCACTTTGGATTCTTTATTTGATGAACATACATAATTGAGTGAAAATGGGGTCATTGGGTCCTTTTCTAGGAGAGAGGATACCATGAATTTCATAGATCTAGTCGTATCAAGGACACCATGGATCTGCTAGTTTATGGAAGTACACCAAAATTTATTTGAGACATAATTTGCATGAAGGCCAAATCTAGGTAAACACATACAAATACAAATTATGAATAAACCAAGACTAATTTTCACCTTAAAAAGTTAATGGTTCCAACTCAATACATTTAAATGAGATAATTTGTATGAAGTACAAGTACAAATAGGAGTGGATGTAACTCCTCCATGAAACGTGGTCAAGGATGCCTCAAAATAGAGTGTAACTCCCTAGTCTAAGAATAGTCATTCAATAGAGTAACCCCCATAATGAATGAGGCATAAGATAATTTCTATGATGTATGATAGGTCATCAAAAAATCCTATGACTGCAAACCTAAGCAAGACTATCCACAAATGTAGGAAATATAAATGGCATGGAATATCTGAGTAATAAAAATAAAATAAAATGTGAGGAAAATAAATCCTACAATAACATCCAATCATAAACATAACTTAGGTGGGGGACAATAAAAAAATGGGTCCCAAAAACTAGGCTTGATCAGGTACCCATGTACAATGCAATCCCTCATACATAGAGAAGAGAAAACCCAATGGAAAAAACTCTCCCCAAAAGAGAAATGAAGTGAATAGGCTAGAAGGCCCCCTGAAGATGATTAAGGTTCTAAATTGGACTAAAGCCCAAGAAGATCTCGTAGATGAATGAACTTGATCTCAGGGAAGGTTTTGGTGAAGATATCAATAACTTGCTCTAAAGATTGGCAAAATACTAAATCAATGACCTGATCATGAATCAACTCCCAAATGAAGTTCATGTGAATATTGATGTGTTTGGTCCTCTAATGAAGGACCAAATTCTTACTAATTTGAATGATGTTCAAGTTGTCACAAAATATGACGGTAGGCCACTTGATCTAGATACTAAGCTTAGAAATAATCACTTGAAGCCAAATACCCTTAGTAATTACGTTAATATCTCCCTTGTACTCTACCTATGTGGAAGATAGAGTAATAGCATTCTACTTCTTACTCAAACAACTAATGGGTCCCAAAACCAATTAGAAATTATAACCTAAAGTGGAATAGTAACACTCAATGTCTCCAACCCAATCTAATTTTGTGTAGTTGACCAAGTCAAAATTTGAACTAACACTGTAGTGTATCCCATAAATGTGTGAACCCTAAATGTATTGAAAGATCTACTTAGCTACTCTCTAATGTAGATCAAAGGGGTTTTGCATGAATTTTAAAATAATACTAACTACTTAAGATATGTCAGGTCTAGTGTGAGTTAAGTAGATAAGGCTACCAATAAGTTATTGATACAAGGTAGCATCAACTAATAGAGTGAAAAAATCAGCCTCAATTTTAACTCTAGATAGGAACAGATTTGAATATGGCTTATAGTCATCCATGTGAAACCATACCAAAATATCAAGAGACTACTTGGGTTGTGCAAGTGAAATCCTTGAATTAGTCTAAGTGATCTCAATGCCAAAGAAGTAGTGTAGTAGGCCAAGTCAATTATGGTGAATCTATCTTGAAGATTTTTTTTCACTATTGAGATAGTTGAAGAACTCTTAGTAATCAAAAGGTCATCAACATATAAAATTTGTATTAGTAATGAATCATCATGCCATAAGAAGTACACATTGGGGTCTGAGTGGCATTGGGTGAAACCTAAAGCAATAAGGAAGGAATCCATTTTGGCATACCAGACTTGAGAGGCCTTTTTGAGGCCATAAATAGATTTCCTAAGTCTTAACACTAAAGAAGAATCCTAAAAAAATCTTGGTGGTTACTCCATGTAGATCTCCTCCTCAAGGTCTCCATGAAGAAATGCACTCTTCACATACATTTGATGCACACTCCAACCATGTATGATTGTTACTATAAGTGTGAGTCTAATCGAATTCATCTTAGCTATTCGTGTAAAGGTATCTAAGTAGTCAATTCTACCTACCTTTAAAAAAACTTTGGCTACCAATCTATCCTTGTACTTGTTAATAGACCCATCGATAACATACTTGGTTTGATATATCTAACATAGAACCATCTTCCTTCCCTTAAGAAGTGAATTCAAATCCCAAGTGTGATTCCTAATCAAGTAATAATATTCCTCATCTATGGCTCTATCCCACTCATGTATGATTTATGCCTCTCTAAAAGTATACAAATTATTTTTGGAAGTAAAGAAGGCATGGATTCCACTCTAAAATTTTGCTCGAGTACATTTGTCATCATCTAGATCCCCTACCCAAATGCCTGCACTTTGAAGTGTTTGCCTAGCCCAAAGAGGGCCTAAAATTGGTGAGTCAAGTTTTGAATCCTCATCCCATTATGCATACCTAGAAGTGGATGAGGATGATTCCCCATCAATATTATCACTACCAAACTCATTATTAGACTCACTTTTAAAAGAAGAAGAAATCTCTACATCAGGGACCTATTATGAATAATCTAAATCTTTTGGTTTCTCATCCAAACTGAGTGAAATTAATGTACATAGAGTAGTGTCTAGTAAAGAGTTGGTAGGACTTTCCTGAAACCTAAAACTTATCTTGATGAACAAATGATGAGTTGTATGGTGGAGAAGCCTATAACCCTTGACCCCATCTAGATACCCAAAAAGTATGCAAGGTTTGGATTGAGCCTCCATAGCCTTGCATCTATTTTTGGGAATGCATGTCATCACTAGTGACCTAAATATCCTAAAATGTTGCACATCTAGTTTCCTATTATGCTAAGATTCAAAAGGAGTGATGCCCTATAAATATTTATAAGGATCCTAGTTCTAAATGTAGCATGCAAATTGATGGCCTCTACCTATAACTATGGAGCTAATGATCTAGATTGAATCATACAGTTTACCATCTCTTTCAAAGACTGATTCTTACATTCTACTACACCATTCTACTAAGGAGTGTATGGTACTATCCTTTAAATACCAATCCATTTTGTGGTAAAAATTTGATCAAATCTATGATTGACATACTCCCCCCATTGTCTATCCAAAGGATTTTGATGTAGTTTCTAGATTGCTTCTCAATAAGAGCCTTGAATTCTCAAAAATTATCAAACACTTCAGACTTTTGTCTAAGAAAGTAGGCCCATGTGTATCTAGAAAAGTCATCATTGAATGTGATGGTGTATCTAGCCCTGGTAAAGGAAGGATGGGGAAACCATCTCGTGACATCATTATGAATCAACTCAAGAGGTACTGAAGTTCTCCTGTCTTTTCATTTTTCAAATTTTTATTCAAGATGTTTTCCAAGGGCATAACCATCACAAAGTCCCTTAGTTAATTTAAATCTAGGCAAGTCAGTAACCATGTCCTACTAACTTAGCTACTCAAGATAGAGGTAATTAAGATGGCCAAACTACTCATGTCATGGCCTACTAACTCCATTTGAATGGGTAAGAAATGTAGTAGGAGAAACATCTAGAGAAAAATGGGAGAAGGTGTATAGACTAGAATGTTGATTACCCTCCCTAATGGAACTGTAGTGTCATTGTGTAGCTCTCTCATCTCAATGGAATCTAGTGTGATCTTGAATCTCATGCCCTACCTTATGTGGGTAATCTAATACACTAAAAAGATATTATATGATAGTGAAGGTACACTTAGAAAATTTGTGAATATTCCACCTTTGACTTCAATAGACCCTCTCCCTATAATTTTTAATTGAGTTTCATCACCCAAAATGATAAAGGACATGTTATAGGACTCTGGGTCAAGAAAATCAATCTCTGATGAATCCATATGGTGTAAAGCACTAGAGTCTATAACTCAGGATGAAATATATGTGAAAGCCTTTACAATTAATGTTTTACCCTTAGGTTTATATTTCCATTTTTCCTTTGGATTAGAGGATTATTTTACTAATGAATATTGTTTGATAGACTCAGGGACCCCTATATTGTTCTTCTCTAAGAGATGTATAAGGTGGTATATTTATTTCTTCATGCACTTGTGCTCATCATGCCCATTCATCTTGTAATAGGAGAACTTAACCTCTTTCTTAGGTTTCCATTTTGAGGAGGAGGTTTCAATGCTATTTTTTTGTGGTTTTCTATTCTTTCTTCTTCTCTAGATCCTTACTCTTCTATTTCTTATCCTTGTTTCTAGAGGCTTTTTATTTCCCATTCCCAGCAATGATGGTTGAAGGTTTGGAATACTTGAGGGTTCCTATATAGATCAACTTATCCTATTACTTAGTTAAATATATAATGAAGTCATTTAAGGATGGAATTTTCTATTTGGCTCCTATGAATCTCTTAGTAGCATATAAGTTAGAGACAAATATAGAGTAATCAGGTCCTAGTTTTGCAAGCATAGAAAAAACTAACTATTCATCTTTCTTCTTAGTTCCACACTCTTTTAAATGAAATTTAAGTGACTTAATCTTGGTGAATAAGTCCTCAAATGTGTCAAATTTTCTAGGACTCTAATTAATTATCTCAATCTCAAACCCATGACCCCTCATGATTTCAACTTTCCCAAACAAGTTTTCTAGGGTGTCGCATACTTCTTTAGGAGATCTGACTGACTCTATGTGAAATAAGAGTTTTTATGACATTAAAAGACATAACATCCCAAAGGCTTGATCACATTTATTAAAACATTTTATCTTGTTTGATTTAGTTGTGGACTCAGTTTATACCCCCATAATTATGTGAAACAACCCTTTACTCATAAGAGCCATTGTAATCTTACTTTTCCATTCTTGGTAGTTGAAGAGTGTGAGTACATTAAAAATTCTAAGATCCATTATAGAATTAAGATTAAGTGTTTTTGATATTTTTGTAAAAATCAAAGGTGAAGAAAGATGATAATTATAGAGTAGAATCACAAACCACAATACACCCCCTAAAAATAGGTCAGGCAGTATCCCCCCCCCCCCCCCCCCCCCCCCCCGCCCCCCAAGTTTGGCACTTTATAATTTAGCGCATTTTATAATTAAAATGGGCTAGTTACATGGGAAATTAAAAAATACACACATTTATAAAAGATGACACTCAATTCTTAGTTACCATTTACAAGATATTAACAAAATAAATTCCCATCAATAGCTAATTTTTAATAAAAAATTACACTAAATGATTAAAATACGCTTGATGTTAAGGGGTTACCTAGCCTTCCAACTAGTTTTTATAATTGAATCAAGGCATAAAATGTAGATGTTTTGATCATGAGGGGGAATTGGCCTCCTGCCAACCTGAGACTTACCCTTCATCTTCATCAAGCAGAGATACAAGGCTTAAAAAACTTATAAATTGACTTAAATGCTAATTTCTCAAAAATTACTTAATTCATAAAATCATAAATTTTGATTTTAGAATATAAATATAAATATAACTCAAATGATAAATAATCATCAAAAATGAAATTTGAAATATTACATTGGATTTAAGTAGGCCCACCAAAGAGAAACACCAAAATGAAGTGCTCAAACCCTAGTTTCTTATTTTACTAGAAATTTATCTAATTTTGGGCACTAACAAAGGATAAATAGAGGGTTGAATATGAATTAGGACATTTTTAGGAGGTTTAGGAAGGCTGTGAGCAGTTACCAAAGACTTGTACATAGAAAAAATGTAATTTTTTTTTACACTAAGTATACAAATGTGATTGAAGGGACACTTTTATAGTCAGAGCCTTCAAAAATGCCTCCCATTGATCAAGGCTACATGTAGAGGTTGAAAATAATCTATCCAAGAGTTTTTAACTTTTCAACGTGCCTTTCTACTCTATTTCAAGCCTAAAATAAAGATTATGGGGCACCAAACTTTTACTAGAGATCAAAAACATGGTCTGATTTTTCTACTAGACTATAGGACATTAGAAGGGCCTTGTAGATCCTTCACAGAGCTAAAAAACACTAGAAAGGAGCTATTGAAACCTCTTTTTAAACATAAAAATGGATTTATCCTAACAAATAGCCAGAACCAAAACCAAACCAGTAAATAAAAATACCACAATAACCAAAACAAACTTATTATCAAAGGAATTAATCTCTAATTTGAAAATAATTATAGCAATAAACTAGATACTAGTGATACCAGCATGGCTCTAATACCATATTAGGGATGCCATAGATCTACAAGTTTGTGGAAGTGCATTGAAATTTATGTGAGACATGATTTTCATGAAGGCAAAATTTGGGCAAACACATACAACTACAAATTATGAATAAACTAAGACTAATTTTCACATAACAAAGTTAATGGATCCATCTTAATACATTCAAATTGGATAATCTATATGAATTACAGGTACATATACGAGTGGATGTAAATCCTCCGTGAAAGGTGGTCAAGGATGCCTCAAAATAGAGTGTAACTCCCTAGTCTAAGAATAGACAATCAAAAAAATAACCCCCACAATGAATAAGGCATAAGATAACTACTATGACATATGAATACATACCTAAGCAAGACTATCCATAAATGTAGGAAATCTAAATGACATGGAATATTTGAGTAGGAAAAATACAATAAAATGCTATAAAAATAAATCCTACACTAATAAGTCCCCATGACATGGAGATATGTTTAAATGTAATCATTGCCACTTCATTTTTCTTTAGAAGGAACATTTCTATGGAAAACCATAGTCTTTAACCCATCTATGGGACTAAAAATCCAACTCTACATCTCCATAGAACTCATATAAATGGGCTTTGGAATCATACTTATAAAAGTTCCCAATTTATATATTCATAAAATATATTGAAAAGGGTGAATATATGTGTGATACATATTATGATTTGTGATGAAGAGATATCAAATATGTATATACGATCCACTACACGATGCCTATAAATTCATCCATTTTGCACTTTTCATCTTTCAGGTATCAAGCTGGTGTCTACTTCTTTTGGTGAATATGAAACTAGTTTAACTAGTGGGAAGGATAATCAATGATTATATGGGTTTTTATTTGTGATAAACCATAAATGACATGGTAATAGGGATCCTAGATGAACAAAATTTGATCATATTTTGCTTCATTTCATTAGAGCAAGAATGGATTATATATACTTATTGAGGACTAAATCATAATAACCAAAATTTATCTACATATATTGAAGTTTATTATGATGAATAAGATATGTAGGAACATTTTCTTCCAATGGCATGGGTCTCATTGAGTTATTTGTTCTAGTGGGAGTATTGGTGTGTGGTCATATTGTAGATGCAAAAGTGTTTCTTTTAGTGTGTGTAAGTAAATAGTAGAATAAAATAAAGCAAATTAAATCAAATCAAATTGAATAATTTTGGTGGTGAATAACAAAGATGGAGCTGAATCATTTCCAATGACTTTAAAGTGATAGTGTAAAAAATAAATCCACTAATGGATAAATCTTGGAGTCGCATTATTATTCTTTCAAAGATGTCGAGTAATGACTATAAGACAATCTTAGATAATCCTAGTCTCAAAAATAAGTTTCTATTTTAATGGCACAAAGTTTAAAAAAAATGATTTATTAGGGCCTTTATGTGTCTTAGGCTGAGACACCTATTTTATTCTCGGTGAGTGTTTACAAGGGTAAGGGAGTTGCATTAATTGATATTAATTATAAATAAAAAGTAAATATATGTTATGATATTCTTATCAAGATTCAATTGTGTAGTTTTTTGAGTCAAATTCATTGGCCCATATTTCATGAGTAGTGGTTCACATGAAACCATCTCTCATGAGAATTAATGTTCCACTTAGCACTCATTACATCTAGGTGATGCTCACAAGGGTGAAATATTGAGCCTTCTCGAGAGGTAACTCATACTATTACTAATCCAATTCAAGTGCACTTAGCCATGGAGTTTCATCCAAGGTTAATCGCACTTATCTTGTTACCCCATTTTCAAAACCTTCAACAAGTGTTGTGCCTTATAAATCATTCAATGAGTTTGACTCAAAAAACTACACAATTTAATCCTAATAGCAATATCATAATTTGACTCATTGTGGAAAATACCTCCTACTTATGAATTGATGAGATTAAGGGGATCTACAATGAATGTTTCATAAGGTACAACACATTCTAATAGTTTTGAAAATGGGGTAATAAGCTAAGTGGGCTTAAATTTGGAGTAAACTTCATGGTTAAGTGCACTTGAGTTGGAGAAGACCTAGGATGGGTGACCTCCCAAGAAGGCCAAATACTTCACCCCAATGAACACTACCTAGATACAATGAGTGCTAAGTGGACCACTTATTCTCGTGAGAGATGGGTTCATGTGAACCACTACTCATGAAACATGGGTCAATGAGTTTGACTCAAAAAATTACATAGTTGGATCTTGATAGCAATATCATAATTGGACTCATGGAAAATACTTTCTACTTATCAATTGATGAGCTTAAAGGAATATATAATGAATGGTTCATCAAGCACAACACCTGATGAAGGTTTTGAAAATGGGGTAATAAGTTAAGTGGGCTTAACCTTGGAGGAAACTCCATGATTAAGCATGCTTGAGTTGGAGTAGTGATAGGATGGGTAACCTCCTAAGAAGGCCCAATGCTTCATTCCTATGATCATCACCTAGATTAAATTAGTGATAAGTAAACCATTCAATCTCATGAGATATGGGTTTGTGTTAAACATTACTCATGAAACATGGGTTAATGAGTTTGACTCAAAAAACTACACAGTTAAATCTTGATATTAATATTATAATTTGATTCACTATAAAAAATACCTCCTACTTATTAATTGATGTGTTTAAATGGTTATATAATGAATGATTCATAAGGAAAAACACTTTTTTAAGGTTTTGCAAATAGGGTAGCAAGCTAAGTGGGCTTAACCTTGGAGGAAACTCCATAGTTAAGCATGCTTGAGTTAGATTAGTACTAGGATGGGTGACCTCCCAGGAAGGTCCAATGCTTCACCCTTGTGAGCATCACCTAGATGTAATGAGTGCTAAGTGGACTATTCATTATCATGAGATATGGGTTTATGTGAACCAATACTCATGAAACACGGGTCAATGATTTTGACTCAAAAACCTACATAGTGGAATCAATTGATGAGCTTAAGGGTCTCTATAATGATTGGTTAATAAAGAACAACACTTATTAAAGGTTTTGAAAATGGGATAAAAAGGTAAGTGGGCTTAACCTTGAAGGAAACTCCATGGTTAAATTTTCTTGAGTTAGAGTAGTACTAGGATGGGTGACCTCCTAGGAAGGCCCAATACTTCACCCCTGTGAGCATCACCTAGATGCAATGAGTGATAAGTGGACCATTCACTCTCCTGAGAAATGGGTTTGTGTGAATCACTACTCATGAAATATGGGTTAATGATTTTGACTAAAAAAACTACACAGTTGAAACCTAATAACACTATCATAATTTTAATCACTAAGGAAAATATATCCTACTTATCAACTAATGAGCTTAAGAGGATCTATAATTAATGGTTCATAAGGCACAACACTTTCTAAAGGTTTTTCAAATGGTGTATCAAGATATGTGGGCTTAATCTTTGATAAAACTCCATGGTTAAATGATCTTGAGTTGGAGTAGTACTGGAATGGATGACTTATTGGGAAGGACCAATGCTTCACCCCTGTGAGCATCGCCTACATGTAATGAGTGCTAGGTGAACCATTAATTCTCATGAGAAATGGGTTTGTGTGAACCAATACTCATGAAAAATGGGTCAATGAGTTTGAATCAAAAAATTACATAGTTGAATCTTGATAACAATATCATAATTTGACTCATTGTGTAAAATATCTCTCACTTATAAATATATGTGTCAATAAGGAGAATTCAAAGAGGCATGCAAGAGGAAGGGTCAATTATAAAGTTGAAAATTTTATAAAAGTAATGTTCTTAGGAGAAGAAGGTAGGTTATTTATGAATAATAAATATATCTTTTATGGCTTCATCTAGTGTTAAATTGGTCTTATTTAATTGTTCATTATTTCTATCATTTATAGGCTAAATACATTTTTATGTATTTAATTTTCACTACTAAATTATATCCAATGAATATTATGATGTGTGTGTGTGTGTGTGTGTGTGTGTGTGTGTATGTATATATATATGTATATATATATATATGTATATGTATATGTATATGTATATATATATATATATATATATATATATATATATATATATATATATATATATATATATATATATATATATATATATATATATATATATATATATATATATATATATATATATATATATATATATATATATATAAACAATTGCCTTTGTTTATAGACACAAAAACAATTCACACTATCAGCTATAAAATTAATCAACTCCTTATAAATATGTAACTTAGTCAATAATATTTTATGACTTATACCAATCACTTTTTTAATTCAAAATAATTTTATATTTCACTATAAAATTTAAACAAATATTATTGGGTTTGTATACATAACTTCTTGTAACAAATACAAATTACATATTAGTATCAAGACAACTCAATCAAAGTCACTAATTTTTATTGCGTATGTTTCCAAAGAGCAATGCATATTTGGGTGTGGCTACACATCATATAACCACGTACATAATCATGTGAATATTATATTATTATAATGTATTTTTCCATCAAATTGCTAGCTTGGAGGTAATCTAAAGAAAATGGATTTTTTTATTGCAAAAAACATGTTTTCTCACTTATGAATAATATGTTGTCTATCCCATAAAAATGCATGTACTTGTTTAGAAAAATTTCCATGTTTTTAATGTATACCGACACAACATTTATTTTATTTGATTTGATAAATTTGTTGCTAATTTCATACTATGATATCCCCTACATAAAAACAAATTCCACATTTCATATACATTCAAAGTTTTTAATGATAAAACATTGTAGTGTTGAGTTGAAGTATGCAAATCACAACCCAATATCTAAATGTTTATTTACGATATTCAATAAGTTAGGGTTTAATGTATGACTAAATTATTGGTAACATGAATATAAAAAATCTAGGTGTTTGTTCAGTGATGTAAATTTAGTGGTTCCTAGAACTATGAACAATACTCCTACTCCCACCATCAACAAATTTGAAGTGGAACAATAATATTTATAATTGTTAGCAAATAAAAGAATTATTTTTCAATAATTGGCCAATTACTAATATTTTACTAAAATAAAATAATTGACACCATTGTGATAGTTTATGTTGACACTTATTAAATATTAGAATATGCCTTAAAGAATCAGTTCTTTGTGAGAAATTCATAGTGGTAAATTTTGTTGGGGAGAATCTCATAGTAACAAAAATTCTTGGGGAAAAATTTAAATTTTCAATGGTACTTGTTTATCAAAAAATTGTTATTAATTGGAAAAACTTATAACCTAAATTTAAATAATGTTTAAAAAGTACAAAAAATCATTTTTAATTAAATTTAAAGTATATTTAATAATCTTATTTGAGAACTAAACGAAATATGAATAAAAACATCTAACTAAGAATCAATACCAACATAAGATAATAATGCAAATTGAATAATGCTCATTAAATTTATTTTATCTAAGTAGTGTAAACACAATTTCATTTATTCCATAGTTCAACATTATCATAGATAAAGTTAGATCTTCTTTCAAAAAAATCTTACATTTTCTACATCCCCAATCAAGGTTAGTTGTATAAACAATGTCACCATAATCCATTTTACCTTTGTAAAATATTTTTCAGATAAAACCTTTATTAAAGTGATAAATTTTTATTGAAGTACACCTTTGTTTAGTCGTCTGACAATAATAGTACTTGTAGAATTAAAAGGAATTCTAGGTTCCTTCCAAATCATGTCCAAATTCTTAATAAATATTTTCCCAT
The DNA here is from genome assembly GCA_037957365.1 of Torreya grandis. NCBI lineage: Eukaryota > Viridiplantae > Streptophyta > Pinopsida > Cupressales > Taxaceae > Torreya > Torreya grandis. Next base: position 1,609,427 of record JARHVA010001824.1, read on the forward strand.
TTTTTCTCAATGCTTAGAACCCCAACAAAATAAAGTATAGGCATCCATTTTAGCATTTAGTAGTAGTGTTTTTTTTTTTTTTTTTTTAATTTTTTATACATTGACATATATATCAAATTTAGACAAAAATTCTAATTGAAACTATGAGGATACAATTGTTAAAAACTAGGTCAAATGTCTTATTGGATGTATAAACTCGTTGTTGACTTGGAATGTAGTGTTATTCTTTTTCAAAGAAAGGTTTTGAATTAATAATCCTCATAATTTGAGAAAAAGTAAATGTTTTTTTGGAAGCACTGTAAAAATTAATAATTTTGAGATTCAGTTTTACATTCAATTTATTTTCAAATTTTATTATAGTAATATGTTATTTAATGTATAATTGCATTCCTAGGAATTTGCATAGATTGTACATCATTTATAGTTAAATTTATATAAAAATTTAAAATTAAAATTATTTAATGATTGAAAAACATAATCAAACCAACTTTATTGGGACTTAGTCATAAATTTTTTAATAACTGATTATTAATTTAAGTAATAAAAAATATTTTTTTGCGGGCCAAGTGTGATAATTATCAATGCATGTTCTGATGTAGTGAAGTGTTTACCATAACCAATTACCTATGATGTTAAATTTCATCATGTCAGTTAGATGTGACTCTAGATGTTTACTTTTCTCCCATTGAGATAAAGTTTAGTCTTCATTTAATTCATCATCTACATTCATCATTGTTTGTAATGTCTTAACAATTTATACCAACATGAAGCATACAAGTTTATAATGATAATTCAAAATTATTTAGAATGGTTGGTTGCACGTAGCTTCTTCAATTCATTGATAATTATAATATCTAAGATTGAGGGATGTAAATTATTATAAAAATAATAGAATATTATAGATAATGTAGTAGTTAGTAGTGTATTATGTATTTAAAACTTATGATCCAAAGGATTGATTTAAACTTTGAAAATAATTTAGTGTGTAGCTATGAAAATTTTATGATATAATTATCAAACCATGTATGTACCTAGGGGTGTCATGATATATTCATAATACTTTTTAAGTATCATATCCTACTTTTTATTTTCCACTTTACATATCAATGAAGTCATATTTAAAGTTGTGACAATTTGTATCACATTTATGCATCTGTAAATTGCTAAAATAGGGGATGAGTATGTGTTGCATCTTGATAAAATGTGATCCAAAAAACATACAAATATTTCATACTTAAAAGGATTATATTAAAATACAATAAAAATATTAATTGGTGTCATAATGTCCATGGGCTCGATGTGTGATCAGATAAGTGTTATTCCCACTTTTTCATTGACCCTATGTTATGAATCATGGACACCGTAAATTCTAAGGACTATTGATATTCCCTAAAACCCACCTTACTCATTAAAAATCTTATAACATCCTTTATAAATTATTTCATTATTTTCTTTAGCCTTTTCCATGTATATGCCTACAAAATTATGAAATAAGTAAGTTTTGAGCACTAGAAAAATAAAGATGTGCACACAATTCATTACAATAGACCTAATACAAGAGAGTAGATATATAATATCACTTTGTGTTACATCAATGACATTGAAAAAATATGCAATAACCACCCCTAAAATAAGAGAAAGATGGTTTTCTAGTGTCTCTAATCTTCTACCCAATATAAAAGAAAGAGCACACTGACATGTGAACTCATAAGTATCTTCCTCCTTTGGTAGAGATTTTTTTATAACTGATGATACATCTAGTTCTAGGAGGTCAATGAAATTATTTGATATTGTCATAATATATTTTGTTATTATTTGGATCCCTTACCATGTTTGATTTTTTATCTTTTTTTCTTTGCATTTCTAAATTCCTCATAGAGTTGAACAAATTGAGTTTCATGCATGTAAAAAATTTCAATCAATCACATCCCAAAATTTCCACTTATTCAAGAACCCATGAATTCAAGTAGTTTATAAATTTCACCCTTGAGGCTCTAGTTTCCTTTACTCTTTTTCAATAGTCACTTAAAGTTTATACCTTCAGACTAGGGTCAATAATCACCTTAAACCAAACCTATCAACTCATAAATTCATCTATGAGCACATCCAATTATTCTACAAATATACCCCTTGTGCTTTTAAATAAACCTCATGTAAATTTATCCAATGAATTTGGCTTGAAATTTGGGTAATATCTTTCTTAGGGTTTAAATCCATCCCACCATTTGTGTAGAGATCAAAACCATGACCCATTTTCCCCATATGTCATTGGGAATAATGAGAAATGACAACTTACCACTAAGGCTATCCAATTTTTATTTTTCAAAAATATTCATAATCTCTTTTTCAAATGCCTGTATGCAAACATAAAATTAAATTATTTTAATTAGGCATATAGATTAGTTAAATGATTTTTTTTTGTTTATTTTATGATTAGTTGAACTAAATTAAATATTTTAATTACCTTCCAGTTATTTACCTTTTCTTTTCCTAAATTGAGGCATTGTGATATTTTTTCCATGATCCACAACATCATGCATTTGTACAACCAATCAATAAAGTTTGTTGTAACCCATGTTTTTAATCCATATTTTTTTATTTACAGATATTAATTACCTATTTTTTATGGATTTGACATAAATAATATGAGATTACCTTTATTTTAATATGTCCTAAAAATATACAAACTCATGGTTTTTAAGAATAATTTTAATAGCCACAATGGTATGTTTTCCATCGATGATGTATAAATTAGTCTCTGGATCATGTAATTCATGTTAAATATTAATGACTAAGATATCACTAGTTAATTTTTTTAAGGGAAGAAATATTTCCTTTTGCTAAAGAGGTGAAAGATTACAAAACATTGATATAACTAGTCTATCAACATTAGCTAGATCAAGGGATCAGTATTGGTATTTAGGAGGAGCTTGGTGGCAGTCTTCAACTCCAAACTTGAATGAATATTCATTGAATAGGAAAATTCCAATCTCTTGAGATTTTTTAATTCACATTTCGCAAATTATTTCTCAGCTTGATTTAATAGATTTTTCTCCCTTGTATATGCCCTTATTTCTTGGAAATGTGATACTAATTTTTTTCCCTATCTTCATCAATAATTGCCTCCTCATATATGTACACATTTTTGAATGAATTTTTTTCTTCCCCCATTATTTTTATATATTAACGTAGTGGATAATTAATTAAGTGAATGCATATTGATAAATTATTATGAATGTTTGTTTAATTACATTACTAATATTTTAACTAGTTTTCACTCCAGTGGTGTCTCCATCTATAAATAGTTTAATTTTCCAACTATAATGAAATCAATAATCTTTATGATATTTTTCCAAACAAACCATGCCACTTTTTATAAATACTATAGCCTCTAGATCCATTTGAATAATTATGCATAAGTGCTCATTATTGTCTATGTGTTCCAAATAAAACCTTATTACAATATTTGAAATACATTTCATATTTAACAATATCCCAACTACTTGATGTTCCCCTAATAGGGAATGGATGACATTGAGATAGTTATATGGAGATTATATTTATAGATACCACTCCTCATCTATTTTCTCCTAATCTAATTCACCTTCAATAAAGTGAAATATCTTGGTATAGAACATTACATGTAATTCATAATGTGTAAAATTTTATTCATAATTTTTCAATGTAAATATATCATGGTGACATTTAAACTCTGACATGTTTTTAAACCATATAAAAAATTTATTTAGATACATTAGTCATCATATCATAAATTTTTGAATGGATAGTTATTATTTAAAAATATAAATTCTTGACATAGGATTAATAGAAGAACATAAACATCCATTATTATTGGCCACTTATTGATAAAAATCTTATACACTTTTGTATAATGGGCACATACCCATTCTAAATCATGTATATAGGAATAATATGAACATCAAAGGCCTATATTATTAATATATTATGTAGATTACACAATTTAAGAATACATGGCATATTTCTTATAACATTTTTGTGGAATATGTCCCATTATTTTCATGTTGGAGTAGTGATTTTTAGTGCATTTGCCTATTTAGAATGAGTTGTTAGATAGATTTTAACTAATATTGATGATTTATCTTTTTTTAAAATGTTAATATATGTGTCTGCTAACAACATATAATTATTTATAACTAGCCCACAACATATATTAGTTTATGATGTGCTTCATCACTATAATTTATAGTAAGTCAACATGGAATGGTTTATATTTTAATCAGATCATATGAAACCATTATTTTATGCCTTACCATTTTTATCACACCCATCTTAATCTACATCAAATATACTGTTGGATCAACAAAGAGGACATCATTTATTATAATATTATTCATAATATATTATTTTAGAATGATAACATGGCCATTATACAAAGATAAGAATATTGGCTTCCTAATAAATAATAATTGCCTAATTATTCTTAGATACTTCATGTTGATGGCCCTAATGAATATACTTCATGGAGCCTCAACCATTTGATAAGTTGATGAGAATTGGGTTCCAATATTGTCTATGATCATGGATGCCAATGAAATCTCATCATAGGGAGAAGTCACTAGTTTAAATATCATGAATTAGAGGGTTGTCCTCAATAGGATAAATCCTAATTTCTACATGCTTTTATATTTGGTATTTGCAATGTGTGCATATATTCTTAGATTCTTGTGTAGAATGAGTAAATGCACATTTTACACAAGTATATAATAAAAGTGGAAAATTGGCATATTGGAAAGTTATTATATTCTTTTAAATAATAATATTGGCTTCCTAATTGATAGTTGTACATATTATTCTAATATATTCTTGTGCATGCCCAATATGCAAAAAAGAAGAATATTGGATTTTTAATTAATAATTGCATAATTATTCTTATATTCTTATGGTAATTGATAATTGCCTTATATTATTATATATGTTTTTATGACCAACATGCCCCCATGTCTAATTTTAATAGGGACCCACATAATTAAGAATGAATTACTACTCACTACTTATATGGCCACACTAATTATCCTATTCATTTCTCCTATTAATTTACAATGAACATTAGATAGTTCTTATAGCCATAAACAATATACATTGAAATAAATAATAACAATGTTTATCCCATAACCATTAACAATACACAATCATATAAAAAAACTTTATTTAGTATATAAAAATTTATCATTACATGGTCATTCAGGGTGACAAGGTGCTCAAGTATACACATACATTACCAAGTATAGTAGTGTGGAGACAATGTATCATCTCCTTGCCATGCCATCACTTTTTTTGAAATCCTTCGATCCCCCAAGTTTTCTACTCTAGATACTCTACTTCGTTTTCTCTCTTTATAGAGTCTTCTATTTATTCTTGGATATATGTGTTAAGCTTGATACTCTCAACCCACTTTAGCTTTTTCTCTATCCTCTCCTTGTGCTTCCTACCATATACCCATTCATGCTTTATAGAGGGCCTTGATTCTCTACCAAGTAATATTTTGGTTACCTCAAGAATTGATGTCTACTAGTCTGTAATTCTTCCTTATCACTCCTCAAATATGCTACTTGTAATAATTATTGTCATACATTATCTCAAGAGGGGAGATAAATTTTCAGCCTCTTTTCTCCAACCTCACACCCACATTGGATCCTCAACTCCTTCCTTAAAATAAAATTATATTTATTTTCAAGCCCCACCTTAACCACAGTTCCAATTAACATCTTTACTCATAGACCAAATATCTCTATTTATAGTTGTGAGGGTTTATTAATGGTTTGTCTAATTTATGAGTTGAAATTTATCCTAATAGTACTTTGGCTCATAATTATATAAAAACCTATCCATAAATCACATGGATAATTCATATCTTGATCCACTCAAATTTGACATTACGAGGCTAAGTCATGCATTGAGCCACTCAACCCTATTGACAATTAATTTTACAATCTTTGTCATCAAGTATAAAGGTAAACCATAGAATCCTAAAGTCATGTCATAGCATGAGACATATAAAAATGTAATTCAAAGTATTTATAATTATTCATGGAATCACATGGAACATAATAGATATGAATATTCATTAAGAAGAGATGATTATTTTGACATAAAAACATCAAACCATGAATTAATAGTTTAATGTTTTAGACATGTTAACATGTAGAGAATGTATCGAGTTAGATTAGTTATCATGTAATATTTATCATATTATAAGATAATTCACATAACACATAGAAGGATTAACTATCTTCTAATTATTATTTATTAATATGTCCAAACATTTACATATGATAAATTGATGCAAAAATATGACATCTTTGATGATATTCCATCTATCTATTTTACTAAGTCTAAATACAATGATATAATCTCATGGTAATTTTCATTTACATATGTCACTTTGATCTGTGTATCTTTGTAGGATGATATGAGATGTAATTTAGGCCATGGTAAATGCTTGTGTTTGGACTTAAAATTTTAAATAAATAAAAGAGAAAGAAAATGGATAAAAAAATCTAGTAAATCATGGCTTGAGGGATTAAAAACAAAAAATTGAGGATAGTAGTGTCTAATCCTATAAATATTGATAAGATAATTAATAAAGGATGAGTGATTTTATAACAAATTCCATGGCATCTAATGTCATATGCTTAAGACAAATAGGTAGGCTGACTAGCTAAACACCGTAAATAAATACATAGATGATGTCGAGCGAATAAGTAATCACATTACATCAAATAAAAACAAAATCAACCATGTGAGGCATTAATAAACCAAATAAAATAAATATGAAATGGAAAATAAATCACATTATAACCTTAATTTCACATAAAGAGTCATCAAAACTAATGTGATGGATAAAACAAGTCCAATGAATAAGGAAAGGCTAAGTTAGCAAGTTAGTTGATGCATGATCACCAAAAAATTCACTCATGATCTTTATCACCATCTAGAATAATGGGTAAGTGTACAAAAATATATCCAACATAAATTCAATTCCTAAAATATTTATAAGCACCAAAAGTATGAAATTTTTTTGTCAGCTACAATTGAGGCTATGAGAGCTACAACACAACATAGTCAAGGAAACATTGTCTAGAACAATCCTTTGAGAGACAAAAACACTCAGCTTCCAAAAATAAAATAATATTTCACTAAAATATATGGCACCATATTTAAATGGATCATTTCATAAGCTACAATACAAGGTTTCTCACATCAAGAATACATTCAAATACATAATACACATATGACAAAAATAGACCATACCAGAATGGAGGCAGACTAGACATAACTCATACATGATATAATGAAATAAAAGATGTGGGATTATAACCATAAAGAAAATAAATTCCATAAATTAATCTCAATTTCTATGCAATATTTACCTATTTTGTACTATCAAATACTACAATTAGAATTTTACTCAACTAGGTGCACAATGGTATTTTCTTGCTTCACTAGTCTCATCTCATTACTGCCCAAGACATTGAAAGAGTAATGGGATTTATAAATGAAGGAAATAAAATACGAAGTATGAAAATAAAGGTTTAATGAAAGTGATAGTATCCACCAATTTTATGAATGCTATTGAATTAAAAACAATTCTTGATGCCACCTATAGATATGGAGGCAAAGCAGTATCATGGAAATTATACTTTATCAATTAGTAAAATGTTGTTATACCTAAGAGACTAATGGTGGAATTTTATATGATGTAAATGAATACCAAATTCATCCTTTGTGAATTTATTCTCTATAAATTCAATTCCAACATTTATAATATCAAGAGAGGTAAGCATAATTTATAGTATGTATCTTTGTTACTTTACCTAGCTATGTATTACATGAACACCTCTCATATTAAATTTGAAAATTAGAATGAGATAAAAAAATGAAAATAGGAGAAAAAATAAAAAATCATCTCAATACTATGGCTACATATTAACATGTTTCCACCATGATAATTTAGGGAACTAAGTTATAACAAACCCTCAATTAATAGTATTATATTTCCTTGTAAATAGTAGACAAATACCATAAATAGTTTTACTTTGTTGCCACCATTGACTATATATATATATCCTTCCATATGATAAATTTACAAAAAATGTTCCCTCATTATAATATGAAGTGTTAGATAATGAAATTAAACAACTTTTTGTCCTTATTTGATCCTTTTCATGAATTTGTGGGAAGCCTAGTCTAATTTACGTACAATCCACTATGGAAGAATTAATGTCCAAAGTATTAGGAGCATCATCCAAAAAAAAATTATAATAAGAGGATGAAGATACATATCAATCCATGGAACGAATAGTATCACTAGAGGAAACAAATAAAATGAAGGGAAACTAGGTTCAATTCCAAACTATAGAGTAAATAGTAGTACCAATGGACATATTAGTACCTAAAAATGAAAATACATCCTAGTCCATAATAACAATTAGTGGATCCATGGGTGGTGGGTTTGTTTAAAAAATAAAATAAATAACATATCCCCCACCATCAATAGCTGAGATGCATCCCCCCCACAAAAAAAAGGACAAGGGAGAAATATATCCCCATACATTTAGATCCAAGCTATGAAGTATCCTCCTTAGATGTATCTGATATAAAGTTTTAAATAGTGATTTTTATTATCAAAATTTTCATCCTTGAGGAGGTTTTTCAAGCCTCCTCACTTAAGTAATAGTATGGGAACAATCCTAGGTTGTGGGTAATGTATTAAACCTCTAGATAAGGCAAACTACCTTGATACATCACTTAAGAACTATAAAATAAGATACTAATTGAATCTAAAATAGTAAGAGAAAACTATAAGTTGAAATGGAGGTGATTTACCAAGTGTTAATACTACACCCACTAATGTGCACATGCACTAAGACCTATAAGGCTGAAAGAAACATACACTTCTCGTAAAGAGACCCTATCATGCCAATTATTTGTAAAGAGGTAAGGTTAAGTGAGACTATAAAGGAAGATATTTTGAACTTATAACTCCATGAAATCCTTTATGACACTCTTAAAAACCTAAAATAATTATTCAAACTACATGAAGGTAAAGAAAATGAGACAACAATAAGGATGAACTTAATCTATGTTTGATCATATCAACCATTCAAAGTATAAACTACATACACTAATAAGAGGAGGTAAAACAATCATATTATTGATCAATACACAAAAAATAGTAGGGATACACCATCCTCTTTGTGGAAGGATCGTTACAATGCAAAAAAGCATGCATATATATAGAAGAGTGTGAGAGAAAGAGAGGAAAGGCATATGAGTTGCATATGAGAAGTGTCATCCCAAGAGGAAAAGTTACATTAAAGAAGTATTTAAATTAAGAAGTTATTAATCCTCTTATCAACATCTATATGTTTTATTTGATCATATTCTTCATCAAGGGTGGCATATAGTGACTCTTCACCTTTTACGATGACTCATCAACCTCATTAAAATTGCCTTTTTGGAGTGATTATGAAATGAAAGTCATATATTTAGGTCTAACTAATTTAATTACATTGGAAATAGTTTTAAATCCCCAATACAATAATTTTACCACTTTTATTATTCAATTTCATTCATCTTTCTCATGTTTTCTCTCTAGGCAAGCCTATTTCTTGTAGCCCTATTCTGGTGTAAATCACTTTGGTTTGAGAAATGTATAGAAATTATATGAAATAATACATTACATTTTAGTACCAAATATCCCCTTACATCTTCACTCCAAATTTCATGATTTGAATCCCAAACTATTTTCTCAACCACCATTTTTTCTAATTAGGCCTAATACAAGCCCATAGTATAAGAGACCATACAAATACATATATTAATAGTCAAAAAATTAAAAATACTTTATGGGACATAAAATTAGGTATTTTAAAAAAATTTCATTTCCTTCCATGGGGTGTAACTCAAGTAAGGCTAAAAACAAGATTTTTAGCCCTAGTTGACCTACACACAGGCCTGAGGAGGCCAAAAGTCATTTAATTGAGGTAGTTTTAGATAATTTAATTGAAAAATAAAACCCATTTTAGGTCTTAAAAAACATCCCTTAGATTTTTTATGTCTTATTTTACCTTGGTCAACCTTAAAATTTCTCAAAATTGCCAATTTCTAGATTTTTTTGCATGCTTAGGACTATGTCATTACTGAACAATGTTGTTAGATATTTTCAATCATAATTTGATATTATTAAATGTATTAAATGGTTTATAATGATCCATAAACCTTTATTTTTCATATGAACCCCGAATATAATGCATATAATTCATACTTTATTCTAATTCTTGGAAGTAAATTTGAATCTCCTTAGTAGGGTTGTGAGTGCAAAATTGTGTTTCTTAACTATGTTTGCTCACCAAATGAAACTCTCTCACAAGGCCCATAGGAAAAATCCCTATGTAATTTTTTCAATAATATTGAAAATATAGTTTTGAAATGGATATTAATTGAAGGGAAAGTAGTTTTTTTATAAAGGTAAATTATAAGCTATCATTTGGATAGCATCCAAATTTGGTGGATGATAGCTAGAGTTTATGGATGACATATAGACCTTATGGATGGTGTCTAGAGTTTTTGGATGATGTATAGATATTTTTTATGGTTTACATATCTTTTAGGGATGTCTATAGTCTTTGTTCACCATATAAAACTTGTAGATGATGTTCATAGTTTGTGGGTATCATCTAGATTCTCTATATGTCATCTAGATATGGTAGATGATGTCCAAACCATGTGGATGGAATCCATACTTGGTGGATACCATAAAAATTATTTGTAAACCATAAAAATCCCATTTATTTTATTTATATCAGGTAGATAAAATCTAGAGTGTCTGGACATTGTCTAGAGTGCATGGAGATTGTATAAAGTGCATGGACATTATCTAGAGTGTATGGATAGTGTCTAGAGTTCATGGATGACATCCATAGGTTTTGGATAATGTCTATATTATTTGGATACTATAAAAAACTAGTGGATGTCATATATATTTAGTGTACATCATCTAGTCTTGATGGACAACATCTAAACATGGTGGAAAATCTTTAGACCTTGTAGATGATGTTTAGACTCGGTGTGGATGTTGTCCAGAGTTTATGGATGTCATCTAGAGCATGTGGATGCTATATAAAGTGGGTGACCACCATATATAAATTATGGACATAGTAAATCCTTAGTAAATTCCTTCTATACTTGGTATATTCCTCATAGATACATATTACACTATCTAGCACTCGTGGCTGACATATAGAGTGTGTGGTCAACATCTTGAGTTGTTGGGAATGTCTAGAGTATGTGGACATTGTTTGAAATTTTTAAATTAAATATAAATCTTATATAAATTATCCAAGATCTATGGGGATTTATTAGGCCCTATATATATCCCTTTACCCTTTTTTTTCTCATTTATATCATATGCATAATCCAAACCTCGATCTCATCCTCTAGACCTCTACCCTAAAACTCATCCTCTATTCTCATTTATCAATCTGAATGGCCTCTAACTATGTATATTATAAACCTAATCATAAATATTTATACATAAATATTATTTTCCCAAAAATATTGAAGCTTTTATAAAATAAATCCTCTTATAATGACTATATCGATAGATGTTTTCTAAGAGGCCTCATTTGCATGCCCTAATATGAGATGAACATGAATTTATTGAACATTCTCGTGTATAGATAGAAAACTTGTACTTGAGATTTTTATTTTAGCTTGACTCTTAGACTATTACTTTTGGCACCACTCCTTCAAATATCAAGTGATTATTAGGATTGCCACATAGAAATGCCAAACCTATGTTCATAAAAGTTGTTTTGTCTAATGAAGATAAAATATATCTTGAAAACACTTGGCTATAGATATATCTACCTTGGTAGGTAATCTTGTTTTTGTTAATTAATATTTAATGTTTTATGTATGAAATTTGAAAGTATTATCTTAGATAAATACTTAAAATAATTTTTTTATTCCATACATGCACCCGTAATTATTTGAGAAGGGGCATTACAGTTCTAAATATAACAAACCCATATTTAGAATCCTTCATTGAATTTTTCCAGGTGAGGATTGTTTTACATGGAAAAACTAAAAACATCACCTTTTGGGATATATCATACATTATCCATTCTCTTAGAGGAAAATAATTTTATTAGTGTACATACATTTCAAATAAGATAATAAATGATTTGGATTACACCTTTCAAAGTGATAGTTACACATTTTTTGTTTCTAATTATATATTGGGTTTATATTATGAGGTATACCATGAGCTGAGGGGAACAATTGTTCCAATTATATTTCATGAAAATATGAAATATAATTCTATGGCACTTCTTAATATGGAGGTAAGTTTGAAGTTTACTTCTAAGTCATTAAATTCTCATGTTATTAACTTGTTTTAAATTAATTATGTATGTTTCTTTGTAATAGAGAAGAGAATTTGTTTCTCAATCCAAAAGAGATGATGCAATGAATAAATACCATATTTTTGAGGACTCAACGGATTCTCATTCTGATAGGGATGATGACATAGATTTTAGTGCAGTGACACCATTGATAAGGAATAAGAAGATGCACAGATCTATCTCACCTACTATTGCACATCGTCTAGGCCCCTTAGACACATCCCTAGGCATAAATCTAGGTTTTAAAATTTAAAAGTTTATTGAAATTTGAGGTAACAAAAAAAAATTGTTGTTAGTAATGTTTCATATAATTTCATAGCGGCTTCCAGCATTGGAAACATTGCCCATCAACCTGTTTAACATTTACCTTCTTTGCAAGGTATTTGACTTCATGTTTGTAATTATGCTATTTTAAAATTACATGAAATTTAATATGTTAAATTTAATTTTTGATTGTATGAGACTTTGAGTCTTTGACAAAAAATTTAGATTCACCTTTTATTACAACACATCCATCACAAAAAACATATTAGGAACTCTAAGTATGGATATTAAGTCTAATGTCTCTTACCTTTAGCTTAACTTAGTTTAAATTTTGATGAAATTTGTTTATTAATTAGTGATGGAATTTCCTATTGTAGGGAAACATTTTTTAATAATTAATATGCCACCTCTACCCCCCATGTTATATAGACTATGGGAAGAATTTACCAATGCCAATAGGTAGTAGGGTAAAAATGCATATAAAAACATAGGAGTTCTCTAGGTTTTCTATGGGTGGAGTGTCTATTGAAATAGGTGCCACAACAATTTTTTAGAATTTTGATCTTGATGATTATTTCCTTGAGGGTATTAATTCCATACCTATAGACAAACTTGCTATGTACAGTATTATTAATGGATCTCAATTTTAGGCTCTTGAAAAAATAGTTAGACTTGGTTCTTCTTGTTCACCACTTGAACCATGTAATTATGAGGAGAAATCTTTTGAAAAATTTACATTATTTTTATTAAATAATATTATTGTAGATAATGCTTTTGATTTGGTAGATGAAATTTTATAGATTGATTTGAAATCTTTTAAACATTAGGAGATTCTAGGAAAGGCTTTGGTAAAGGAAATTAATGAGCATTATCATGAACATTGCTAAAGATATTTTTTATATTCTTTGGTTCAAAATTATCTATCCAAAATTGACGTGTTAGTGACTCAAGCTAAATCATGATCCATTTCTGTGGCAAATACCTATAATGATAATATTTTAGATTTTATGATTAATAGATTGGAAAATTTGAATGCAGAGGCATAGGCTTACTACAACAAATGGGTAAGAGAAAAAATACTTGTTACCTTGAAGATGTAGAGAAAGATAAAGCATTGGAAAGTAATTGCTTTTTATCAAATTTTTATTAAAATTTTTAAATTTTTATCTGACCCAATTATTTTCCAAATTGTAGTCAAAATATAATAAACTCAAGAATGAAACACAAGCACTAAATATTCATTTAGAAAAGGTACAGAAAAACTTAAATATAGCAATTGAATTTAAATAAAAACTTTTGATAGTCAACAAATAGAATTATATACTGTAGAAGATAATCAAAGAGTATGGAATGGATCCAGATGTTCTTATGAAGGAGAAAATATATGTGGATCCCTTTTTCCTATCGATAGGACATGAAGTGCATGAAGAAAGGTAAATAGTTGTAAATATTAATGATACAACCAAGGATCTTATTAGAGAAGGTGTTTTACATTCAGATTCAAAGAAGGGGGAAGCTGAGGTAACAACATGCACTTGTGAACAACAAGATGGAACTCCTCATGTAAAATGATATTTATTTAGTGTATGTATCTTTGTTTAATGAAAATGGGTCCAAGAATATGGAAATGATGTTTTTTTATATATGCTATGTTGAAACTAGAAAGTTTATATTATAAATTAAAGTTTGTAAGTTTAAATACAAGTATTTGTTTCTATTTTATTTTGTGTATTTTATCCATGACAAGTTTATTCTGTGCATTTTTATATATGTTGTGTTGAAACTAGAATGTTTGTATTGCAAATTAAAGTTTGCAAGTTTAAATATAAGTCTTTGTTTCTATTTTATTATGTGCATTTTTTATATGTTATGTTGAACCTAGAAAGTTTATATTGTAAATTAAATTTTGCAACTTTAAACATAAGTATTTGTTTCTATTCTTTTATCTATTTTATTATGTGCATTTGAGAAATGTACTACTTAAGATGTAAAGTCATGATATCATAATTCATTGATGTATAATATTCAAAACCACATGAAATAATAAAATCATATTGTAAATTAAATATTTTCCATACATATAACCTAAATATATTGTTTAACAAAGCTTAAATTTTAAACAATTACAATTTAACACAACTATTTTAAAATAATAGAATAACATAGTTTACAAATTCTTGTAATTGAAAAAATATCAAAATTTCCATTATTTATGCTATAAATAAAAATGTAAAAAATGCATTGAAAAATTTAAATTTGAAACTTACATACAAGAATTTAGGTAGCAAAAACAATTTTTAACTAGCACTTTCTTCATAATTGTCTTTTGTATGTATTGTATAAGATGAATATAGAGTCTCAATATCTGCATTCATTGTGTAATTTACTATATTTTTAACTCATCTTATTTTCCTAACTGAATTCAAAATTTGAAGTGATTTGTCATAGGGAGATACATCCACTGGATAACACAAAACATACAATTTCTAACATGTGTCTAGATTTTTATCCAACATGTTATAGAGTTTAAATTTAACAAAATATATTACACTAATGACTCTTTCATCTTCCACAAAGCCCAAAATAATTATGTGGAAAGGTTAATACAATAAAAAAATATTCACTTATATAGTCATGTAGGATGTTATTGGGATACAATTTTTTCCATACCTTTGTAATAGCACCAATTTTAATCGGCTCCTTTAAATACTTATGTTGATCAATCATTTTGAATACAAAATGGGTATATTGTGTTCTCAATAAATAATTTCAAAAAATACTTAGAATTTCAAATCCATTGATATCTACAGACCTCAAAAAATGTTTAATAAGTGTGCCCATGTATCTAAGAAATACATTTTTGATTTGTTATTTACTATCCTCAGCTCTCCAAAATAAGGGATTCACCACTGCCATGGCTTCAAGAAACTCATCCATTTTAAAACATTCTCCAATCTATATAAGTAAGCTAACCTTTACCTTTCTCAATTTTATCCATGTTTCCAATATCATAGTTTCATAAAGAATACGTGTTACATTAACCTCTTTAATTTTTGACCCTATTAAATCAACTCAATTTTAGAATGTGTGTAGTGGTATTGACTTTCCATTCATGAAGATATAAATATGATCATGAATATTGAATTTAAAATAGGATTTTATATCCTTAATATTTTAAAAAAAATTCCAATTGGAAAAATTATGAAGCTTGAAACTATTTTAGCCCGAGTATAAGACATCAAGACATTGACAAACCTGTTTTCTCAAGTGTATGAAGTCTACAATATATATCAATCTTTCTTGAGCATGTTTCATCAAAAAAATTATTTCAATCAACATTGGGAGAATACCACATAGTGTCAAAAGTGTTTTTGATCTATTAAATGGTACAACAGATCATTTACCTTGTCAACTTATATATGGTATTTAAACATAAAACTTGCCAACAATGGATATTCTTTAGAAAAATTGCATGCAGGTTCATACATGGAAATACATCTTGTATCATTATCTTTTAGAATACTTTTACCATTAGTAACCCCAATTACAAATTTATAAAACTCTAAAAGCCTTTTAGGACTACTTGACATATAAGTGTGTAAATCATGGATAAGTTCCCCCACTTTTGCAACATTTTCAAATGTGCTTACAATTTTGTATGCAAGATTCATTATGTGGGCAAGGAAATGAATTCAAATGATATATAGGGTAACTATTATTTTTATTCAAACACACAAACCATTTGCATTGCCCTGCATTATTATTGCACCATCATCTTCAACACATACCAACTTTATAGCTATAACATAATTATTCATCCCAACAATATCATTCAAATTAGAAATAACTAACTTGAAAAGGTTTTATACATTGTAATTTTCAACCATTTTATGTATATCTAATATATGAGGTGTCCTTAAATTATTCTCAAAAGTGTAAACATGTATACAAACCCATATTGTGTTGTCAACTATCATGACCTCATCAATGGACATTGATATAAATCTTGCATTTTTAACTTTTCCTTTCAAATCTTCCTTCTCAAACATCAAAAGACATTTTGCCATGTCCTAGGCACTTCATATGACCAACATGATTTTATAATGTTATGAAGTATATTATGTTGAAATGGAGTTTCATAATCTAAAAATTTATATATAGGTCTACCTTTCTTATGAATATGATAGATCATTGAGAATTGTATATTTTTGGCATGTTGATTTGATTGAATAAGTTTTCCTATTTGAGCTTTAATTATTCCTCCTTTCTCAACAAGATATCACATATGTTTATATTTTTTTCATACTTTACTATGTATCTAACATGCATGCATTCATTGGCATCTTTCCATCTATTTGTCTTTTGAATTTGTCCATCTTATTCAATCAACACATAAACTTTGCCACAATATTTCTCAATTGTGTCCAGCTTATGTTACATTTTGTAGTCCTTTCCTGATTTCTAAGAACATATTGTGCGTTTAAATTTAGTTAGGGTATCATTACTATTTTATATTTATATTGGTTCAATGAAAGGAATTTTTTTTCCAAATCAAACTTAAAAGACCTTCTAATTGTCCATTTGCTTTTCTTTCTTCACATAAATTTCTGAGTACTTTTGTATACCAGATTGATCTTATCATTTCCAATGTCCTCAAGTCTCCTCTTCATTATTATAAATTGTGGATTTTTATTTTCAATGGAAGTTTTTTTATGAGGTATATAAGTTTATTTTAATGTTTGTATCATATCATCGAGTTTTTCATTCACCATAACCATGCCATATTCAGAAATGTATTCAAGTGGTGGCATGCCATCATCAATAATATCTTCAAATGGTGAAATAAAATTTTGATTAAATATTTCATTTGATAAACCACACTTAGTGGAGGGATATACATGTATAAATATTTTTATATTATCCTTCAAATTTTAAATAATAGTTATTACAAATAAATAAATAAATTTTACAAATCATTTAGTAGCTATTTTTTGAGTCAGTGTAGGTTAACTTTTCTTGGGTGTTATTATTGGCTTCCCAAAATAAGATAATATGCTTTTTGTTGTTGATAATTGGCTTGATTTATTACCATTATCACTAGATAAAATTGAAAAAAAATATTCTATACAAGTTATAGCATGCCACTTCGGTATTATGTAGTCACTCATCCTTTTTATGTGGCCATTGGTCAGAGTCCTTGTAGATACCAAGAATTAACAATCAATTTTGGTCATCACCCAACAAATTTAATCACTTTTGGTTATTTTTCCATCATCAAGAATCTATGGATGGAATCTAGAACTTGTTGATGCTATCTAGGCTATCTAGTCACCATCTACACCTTGTGAACAGTGTTTAAATTTTGTGGAAATTGTATAGTTTATTTGGTCACTATTTAGGGTCTATGGATGGCATCTAAAACCTATGGACATAATCCAAGTTGTCTAGTCACCATCTAGACTCTATAGACAATGTCTAAACCCTATGGACACCATCTAGGTTATCTAGTCACTGTATAAAGTCTATGGATGGCATGCAAAACATGTGATTACCATCTAGGTTTTATAGTCACCATCCAAACCATATAGACAACATACAAACCATATGGATTCCACCTAGTCTATCTATTTATCTCTAGATGTTATGGACAATGTCTAGGCCTTATGGAGACATCATCCAGTCTATTTGGGCACTATCTAAACACAGTGAATAGTGTCAAGACCATATGGGTGCCTTCTTATTATATTCTCTATCTAGACCCTAATTTCATTTCCCTACCATCATTTCCATATATTCATTTAAGGATGGGTTGAATTTATAATCTCGATCATCTATTAAATATATTAAATATGTAGTTTATAGTATATGTTGGTGAAATAGTGCAAAATGTCCTTCCATAACATGATGATTTATATTAAAAATAATATAATTAGTTGTCAATATTAGGTGAGCCAAACTCTAAATCATATTTACAACCCAAAATTTTTGGTGACCCAGTGCTCTTTCTAGGTTTTAAAAAATAGCCAAATCCAAATTTTAGAAAATGAGATATTCATGAATTAAGGAAGATTCACCATTAATAAAACCTTGATTTTTTAGTTGGTTTTCCTTACTTGATGATGTTACTAAAGGTTAACACTTTAATTATCTATTATCATTACTTGAACTGATAAAACATCTCTTGGTCAAATCTATGTAAGACTATACCTAGTTATAGGTGCTCTTAGACTATGTACAACTCTTCATACCATGTTAGAACCCTTTGAAATATTTTTGTAGGTGGTGAATATTTTTTTAGGTCTAATAAAGCCATTACACATTATATTACACTCATCTTAGGTGGTTAGTCTTTGCATCCACTCTTATAAACCTTCTTAGAGTTGCTTGTGAAGCATGGAAACTCCTTAGGTGACTATCACAAAACCAAACTCTTGATTTTCTCCAAATAGACATGTAAATGGTTTTTATGGGTTTTTTAAAGGTTTTTATATATATTTTAAGTTATTTTAAGTGTTTTATAACTCTCTATGGTGATCAAAGTCACAACAACCTTCATGTTCTCTTCATGCTCACTTTCTCAAGTTACTAAGCTTACCAACACCTACTAAAAGCATGAAACATCATGAACCTACATGATTTAGGCTAAAAATAGACCCAATAATTTTTTTAACATTATTATAATGGTGTAATATACCTTCACATAAGTTTTTAGCTCCAAACTCCACTTATAATTCTATGCCTCAAGAAGCTTTGATATGGATTTTGGGATCTAAAATAAGTTTTATAACTCACCCAAATCCATCCTTAGTCTCATTATAATGGTATAAATGGGTAAAACCTACAATATTTTTAAAAAATCTCATCAAATTTCCAAACACAAATTCTTTTCAAAACTGATGGTTTGTTGCCTTGAAGGTGACATAGACCTGCATTTTACCATTTTATATCTCATAAATGTGTCTAAGGATTTAAAACCAATTTAAAAAATTTAAAATACATCAAAATATACTCCAATTAAATTTTTGAGGTTTCATTTAGTAAAACTTAAAATATGTTCTTTTTAGTGCCATCTCATCTTGCATTTTCTCATTTCTTCATGACTTTATGTTTGTGTTTTAGTATTTTCTTGAGTTTTGTGAGTTATATATACCTAATTATTTTTTAATTATAACCTATATTAACCATAAAAACCATTTCAACCATTTCATGAATTCAATAAATCACATAAAAATAAAAATAAAAACATTTTTTTACTACAACATTAATCTACGCATAATGCTTATAGAAAGTTGTAGGTGGTCATCATGCCATGGATATTATTTGACCTTGTGGGAATTAAGGGATACCTTTATGAGTTTTGAGAGTTTTATGAGGTTATATATAAGATTAAAAACCTTCCATTCAACTCCAAAACACGTTTAACTCTTTCTTAGACCTCAAACTCCTACACTCAAGTCTGTAACCTTGCATCATATGGAGATTTCTTTCCTCAAGGTTATTCACACATGAAAATTGATGGTTAAGGATAATATAATATGAATATGTATACCCATTATAATCTCATATAACCATCCATTTTTATTTATAATATTTCAAACTCACTTAGTAAAAAAACCATGCTTATGGGGTTTTAGGAGGGTTTAAGAGAAACTAGTTTTCTTAGAGATTGTTCATAAATAAAAAAGGATATTGATGGAAAAAAATTACATATATTAATATGGAATACAAATCTCCTAAAATACCTAGTAAAATTGGTCCTAAGATGAATCATCCTTCATGATCAATTGTTAATAAAACTGCCCTTTCCTACTTGTAAATAGCTCGAAGAAGGAATGGATCAATTTTCTACCATTTTTAGACTTGTAACTCATTCTTGTGTATTTATATGACCTAAATATGATGGATTAATATTAAATAACATATTAAAACTTTTTTTCTTCCATTTATTATAATATACATTCTTTTCACATTATAAAATGAGTAAAAGACACTTTAAATAACTTATAATGTTAGAAGAGTAATATGTACTTCATTTTATTGATTATACAGACCAAGTAAGTTGAAAATATGATCTTTAACATGTGCTCATGATGTATAAAGTCCCTCTAAAACTTTATCATTTTTGAACAAACTTGAACATGACATGAGAAGGATAGAATTACATAGGACCAAAATAATCAATTACCTTAATCTTGTCAAAATAACTCTAAACTTTGTTAAAAAACATATGAAGGATCATATAAATTACCATTGGTTAGTTATTTTAGGACCATGACCTCATATTTAACTATAGCACCCTAAGATACCTATAATACTACTAGGACAACATCACACCTTACCATGATAAGACAAGATATAAACTAGACAAACATCTTCACGGCTATCAACAAACTTAAATATTAGATAAAGAGAGTTTTTAATTAGACTCACCTATGGTATCCAAATTTTTATAACATCATTAGTGACATTTTAGGATTGCATGGTTGATATTCACCTTAGAATAGTTTCTTTGTCCATCCATTGGGCTATGGGATCACATACCATTCAACTTCATACTTTGATTTGACCTTAAACCTGATTGTAAATGTCTTGAAACAACTGAAATAATTAATATACCTCCAAACACACAATAAGACAAAAATAACACACTAAATTAAGACACACACACTTATGCTAGAAAACACTTAGGGAAAACAAAGAAAAATAAAACTACTAACTAAAATTAACCTTAATACATCTTCCTCTTGGATCAAAAGGAATTTTTAAAAAATTCTTCCTCCATGAGATGCATAATTATGTAGTGCAAGATTCCCTTTGGACATGATGTTTGGTGGACTAGGTATATTATTTGATAACTTCTTTGGCATAATCTCAAATGACTTATCAGTAACAAACATGTTTCCAATGAATACATACTCATCATATAACTCAACACCTACCTCATGTCGATCCTTTATGTTTTAACTTGCCTCAAACATGATCACATCTTGGCTCATATGGGTATCATCAACTTTAGCTTCAATTAGATCCATGAAATGGTGTGTTTGGTCTTGAATTATCTCTTGGGGGTTTCCACATACTTCTTCAAGGAAGAGATCAGCTTCACAAGCATATTCAACATACCCAACAAGAGACATAGGCCCTTTAAGAGCCTAAAATTCATTTAAAATGCTTTAATATTTCTACCACATGTCATCTTCATCTTGACTAGCCTCTGAAGGGGATACAAATTGAATCAGATCTTCATATTTCTCTTTTATATGAATAAGATTTTCAAGAGCTTAAAAATACTTCATGTGATCATGATATAACTAAAATTATGCCCTTCAAATATTTTCCTTTTGCTCATTATAAATCATCTTAAGCCCATTCAAGATCTCACCTTATTCACTTAAGAGATAATTCACTTAAAGATCAGCTACAACTTTCTTAGTAAGACTCTCTATGTAAATGTTCCTTGTGATTACTCTATTTCCAATTCAACCAATTCTTCTCTATGATAAGAAAGCAAAATATCATTTTCACTCAAAGGAGAGAGTTTAGAACAAAAGTTTACCTCTTTTTTTCCACTTTAAATTTTTTAGAAGATATTCAAATGCATCTCTACTACAACTAGCTACTCTAATTCATCTAAAGGTTCTAAAAACTATTGTTCTTGATCATCGATGATCTCATTGAGCTGACTAGTTGGCTAGGTAATTACTATAACTATCCCAATTGATATTTGTTCATATTCAATATTGTTCTCTCCTTTAAATTATGTTTTCACATGATGAATATCACTTCTCCCTTCATTTCCAAATATTGATTTTCTTTTTTATTTACCAAAGGGAGTGCAATTGATGAGTTCTTCCTCATGTTCATTTGAAGTGTCTTCCTCATAGCCTTCTTAAGGCTCACTTATAGATTTTACTTGGCCTTATTCATTTTCCTTCCAAAGAACATGTTATTATTTAAGGATGGTCTACTCAAACTCATAAAAAATCTTTAGAATTTATAGAACAAAGATCCTATCATTCTTCTCTTTCCATTCACCAATAAATTCCTCAAACCTTGATGTGTTTTGGTCTTTAAACTTTTCAACAAGGACTTCCTCATTTGAATGCTCTTTTTAATTGACCTCCATGATGGGAAAATTTTACCTTATTCAGATTTATCAACAAGGACTTATTTCTTTTATTGGATTGTTTCTTGGATTAACCTCCATGATGGGAAGGTTTTAGGTTACCGAGGAGGGAGGGGTGGGGTTTGAATAGGCAAAAGTTCATTTTTGGCCTCAATTTATTGATATATTATGGTTCATATTTCCTCCCCCATGACTCTACCACTTGCTTCCAAATTAGAACCTTCAACTTAGGAGCTTCCTCTTGATGGTGTGTTGTAACTTGAGGTATGGGTGGAGGGTTTGGGAATATTACAAACTATAGTGGATTTTCCTCAAATTTTAGGTTTTATATGGGTATGAGAGAAGGTTCTTGATGGATATTAGGTTAATATTGAGGAAAAATGAGTTAAGGTTCCATATAATCAAGATTTTCTTATGGAATATTTAAATTTGGAGCAAGTTAGGAACATAGGAGGACTGACTTAGGTTTGGAGAGGGTAATTGAGTTTGAATATATTGAAATTATTGTTTCTCCCATCTTACTAACCTATCTTCCATGTATTGATTCAAATCTCTTATTTCTAACCTTTCATTAGTTAGGACATCCTAGTTTCCCTCCTTGAAGGCTACCCACTCACTGCTTGCAAACCATAATGAGTCCCTTAGCTTCTAATTAAGATGAATAGGAAAAAATTGACCAAGTTATACAATTCTATCTATCTTTCTCATTACCATATCATTATTTAACATCTTCATGAGCAGTTGAGAGTCTTTTTATTTTTTAGCTTGAATTTTCCTAGTTACACTTCTTATAATTAACTCTTGATAATGGTAAGATTAAAAGGACTAATATGAAGGTTTAAAACCTTGGTAAGGTTGATGAGGAGAGGAGGAAGAGTATCACTCTTTATAACAACATTGATCATATTGTTATATAGAGTGGTATGGAAGGTAAGTAGGGTCGTTGTAGGGTTAATATGGATCAACATAGGGCTGATATGGATCATTAGGTTATTGGTAAGGATCAAAATTTTATTGTTATAGATCAACATAGGATTTATATGCCTCACCAACTAGAGTATAATTAAAATCCACTCTAAGCACAACCATAACAATTATGGATAAATAAAAATTACAAAGATTACTCACTTGAAAAAGTATATAGGTTGATAAAACTAGTTGAATGTGTTCATAGTTACCATTGGTGCTTGTGTTCATATCTCCAAAGGCTAGTACATTGAGGAAAAAACCAATAACTCTTTAATGGATGAAGTTTCTTGTCCCACTCAAATTACCAAAAATTTTATCATCAAAATTTTCACTCTTGAGGAGGTTGTTTGAGACTCCTCACTTAAGTGATAACATGGGAACAATCCTAGGTTGTGAGTGACCTAAAGAATGGATTGAACCACTAGATATAGATAGTTCCCTTATTACATAAATTAAGAATTGAAAATTAATCTAATACTTTCAAGGAAAATATTAAGAGAAAACTACAAGTTAAAAATGAGGTGATGCACCAAATGTTAAGACCACAACTACTAATTTTCATGTGCACTAAGACCTATAAGGCTATAAGAAACATACACTTCTCTTAAAGAGACCATATAACATTAATGTTTTGAAAAGAGGTAAGGTAAAGTGAGACTATAAGGGAAGATATTTTCCACTTTTAACTCCATAAAACCCATTATGACACTCTTAACAACTTTCAACAATGATTCAAACTACATGAAGGTTAAAAAAATGAGACAAAAACCAAGATGAACTTAATCTATGATTGATCATATTAACCATTCAAAGTATAAACTACATACAATGATAATAGGAGGTAAAAAATTCATATAATTTATCAATAAGCATACAAAATAGAAAGGCCATGCCATACTCCTAGTGGAAGGATCCTTAATATTCTAAAATTAGGCATATATATAGAAGAGTGTGAGAAAGAGAGATGAGAGGAATATGAGTTGCATATGACAAGTGTCATGTTAAGAGGAACATGTTACAATAAATATAGTCTATAATTAGGTCATTATAAATCCTTTTATCAACAAATGTATGCTTGATTTGATCCTCTTCTTCATCAAGGGTGGTGTATAGTGACTCTTCACCTTCCTAGATGACTCATCAACCTCATTGAAATTATCTATTTGGAGTTATTGTGAAATGAAAATTCATATATTTGGGTCTAAATGATTAAATTGCATTGGACATATATTTAAGTCCCCAATCCAATCATTTTTCAACTTTCATTCTTTGATTTTATTCATCATTCTCATGTTTTCTCTCTATCTAGGCCCATTTATTATAACCCTATTTTGGTTTAAATCTCCTTGTTTTGAGACATATATAGACCTTACATGTAAATTTACAGTACATTTGAGTACCCACTATCCCCTTACAACTTCATCCCAAATTTCATGTTTTGAATCCTAAGGAAGACCTACTTTCTCAACCTATATGTTTTCCAATTGGGCCTAATTAGGCCTAATACAAGCCCACAATACTTGATAAAATATAATTACATACATTACCACTCAAAAACCTATAAAATAATTTAGGTTTCATAAAATTAGATATTTTTTAAAATTTTCAAGTCATTCCATGGGGTGGAGCTCAAGTTAGGCCAAAAACAAGATTTTAAGCCCTAATTAGCCTACACACAGGCACTAAGAATGAAAAAAATTACATTGAGGTAGTATTATATAATTTCATGGAAAACCAAAACTTGTTTGGGGTCTTTCACAACATACCTTAGTTTTTCTAAGTGTTATTTACCCTTGATCAACCTTAAAATCTCTCAAAACTACCAATTTCTAGAATTTTGTGCATGCTTCAAGGTAGTCTTATATAATTTCATTGAAAAAAAAACCTTTTTGGGGTATTAGCCAACATACCTTAGTTTTTACATGTGTTATTTTCCCTTTCTCAACCTTAAAATCTCTCAAAACTGCCAATTTCTAGAATTTTATTCTTGCTTCAGACTTTGTCATGGTTGAATAGTGTTGTTGTATCTTTTCAATCATCCTATGATATTATTAAAGTTATTACATGGTTTATAATGACTCCATACACCTTAATTTTTCATATAAACCCCAAATATAATTCACATTTTTGGAAAATTTCTTTTCATTCTTGGAAGTGAACTTGAATCTCCTTAGTAGGTTTGTGAGTGCAAAATTGGGATTTCTTGACTATGTTTGCTCACCAAATGGAACTATTTTATTTGGTTTGAATTAATTAATGATTATAATAAAGGTAAAATTCTGTATTATCTATTCTCATTTATTTTACAAATAGAACATCTCTTGGTCACATCTATGTATCATTATACCTAACTATAGGTGCTCTTAGAATGTGTACAACTCTTCACAGCATGTTAGAACCCTTTGTAAGATTTTTGTAGGTGGAGAAGTTTTTTTTTAATATTATACAAAATTTTAATATTATTTTACACTCATATTAGGTGCTTAGGATTTCCATCCAATCTTCTAGATCTTTTTAGAGTTGTTTATTAAGCAAGAAAGCATTTCAGGTGACTGTCATGAGAACAAACTCTTCATTTTCTCCAAATAGACTTGTTAATGGTGTTTATGGGTTTTTTAAAGGTTTTTATATATTTTTTAAGTAATTTCAAGTGTTTTATAACTCTCCATGGTGATCAAATCAACAACCTTAATGTTCTCTTCATGTTCACCTTCTCAAGTTGCTAAGCTTGCCAATGCCTAATGAAAGCATGTGATTTCATGAACCTACATGATTTGGGAAGAGAATATACCAAAAAATGGTTTTATAATTATTATAATTTTGTAACATATCTTTACACAATTTTTTATCTCCAAACTCCACCTGCAACTCCAAAAATTGATCAGTTTTGCCTTTTATGCCTCAAGAAGCCCTGATATGGATTTAGGGGTCCACAATGAGTTTTAGACCTTACATAACTCCATAATTTAGATAATTTTAAATGTATAACTATTTAATACCTGTTATATTTTTAAAAAAAAAACAAAAATACCTCATCAAACTCTCAAAAATAAATTATTTCCAAAATCACATGTTTGTTACCCTATAGGTGACATAGACTTATGTTTTACTATTTTATATCTCACCAATGGGTGTAAAAATATAAAAACAAATGGAAACATTAAAAAAAATAAAAATATACCTACATGTAAATTTTTATGGGGTTTAATTTTGTAAAACTTAAGTTATGCACTTTTTAGTGATATCCCACCTTTTATTTTCTCATTTTTTCATGACTGTACGTCTGTGTTTTGGAAATTTATTCAGTTTTATAAGACTTACATACATAATTATTTTTTAATTATAAAATATATTAACCTAAAAACCATTCCAACCATTGTATATATTCAATAAATCACATCAAAATCAAAAAACAAAAAAAAAACTTTTTTGACTGCAACATTGATCTAGGCAGAATGCTTGTAGAAAGTTGTAGGTGATCATGTTATGGAGATGGAACTTGTGTGAATTTAGGGATACTTTTATTATTTTTTATAGTTACATGAGGGTGTAAATAATATTTAAAATATTCCATTTGACTCCCAAACATGTTTGACTCTTTTCTAGACCTCAAACTCATGTACTCAAGTCTACAACCTTGAATCATATGAAGATTTCTTGACTCAAGGTTATTCACACATGATAAGTTATAGATAAGGATAATATTGGAGGAATATTAATACCCCTTATAATATAATATAAACCCCATTTTTATTGATAATATTTCAAACTCACTCAAACAAAAAACCACGCTTATAGGGTTTTAGGAGGGTTTAAGAGAAACTAGTTTTCATAGTGATTATTTATAGAGCACAAAGGATATTGATGAAAACAAATGACATGGATTGAGATGAAATATTTAACCCCTATAACACCTACTATCACTAGTCCTGAGATGCATCCTCCATGAACCATTGTTAAGAATACTTCCCTTTTCTTCTTGTAAAGAGCTCGATGGAGGAATGCATCCATTTTATGCCATTTTTGGACCTATAAATCACTCTTGAGCATGTATATGACCTAAATAGGATGGATGAACATAAAAATAACATATTAAAACTATTTTACTTAAATTTATTACAATATTCCTTCTTTGCACATTATAAAATGACCAAAAGACACTTCAAATAACTTATAATGTTAGAAGAGTGAACTATACGTCATTTTCTTGATTGTACAAATCAAATAAGTTGAAAATATTATATTTGACATTTTTCCATGACATAGAAAGTCCCTATAAAAGTTTATCACTTTTGAACAAACTTGAACATGACATGATAATACTAGACTAACATAGCCAAATCCAAATTTTAGAAAATGAAATATTCATGAATTATTGAAGATTCATCATTAAAAAAACCTTGCTCTCTTAGTTTTTATTCCTTCCTTGATGATGTTACTAAAGTTTAATACCTTAATTATCTATTTTCATTTCTTCCACCAATAAAACATCTCTTAGTCACATCTATGTAAGACTATACCTAGCTATAGGTACTCCTAGACTATGTATAAATATTCATACTATGTTATAACCCTTTGTAATCTTGTTTTAGGTGGTCAATATTTTTTTAGGTATGATATAACCTTTCTAGTTTATTTTACACTCATCTCATGTGCTTAGTCTTTCCATCCACTCTTATATACATTCTTAGAGTTTCTTGTTAAGTATGAAAACTCTTTAGGTGACTGTCACAAAATCAAACTCTTCATTTTATCCAAATAGACATGTTAATGTTTTTATGGATTTGTTCAAGGTGTTTAGATAGTTTTTTAGTGAGTTCAAGTATTTGAGAACTCTCCATGGTGATCAAAGTCACAAAAACCTTCATGTTCTCTTCATGCTCACTTTCCCAAGTTTCTAAGCTTGTCAACTCCTATTGAAAGTAAGACAATTCATGAACTTTCATGATTTGGGATAAAAATGGACCCAATAAGGGTTTTAACATTAATATAATGGTGGAATAGACCTTCACACAAGTTTTTAGCTCCAAACTCCACCAATAATTATATGCCTCAAGAAGCATTGATATGGATTTTAGGATCCAAAATGAGTTTTATACCTCATATAAATCCCTCTTTATCTCATTATAAATTTATCAATGGGTAAAACTTTCTAGAGTTGAAAAAACTCAAAAATACCTCATCAAATGTCAAATAAAAATTCTTTCCGAAAGTTCCTATTTACTACCTTGTAGGTGACATACACCTATTTATTGTAATTTTATATCTAATAAGTGGTTTTAAAGATATAAAAAAACTTGAAAACATTAAAAGACATAAAATTATACCTTCATGTAAATTTTCATGAGGTTTCATTTAGTAAAACTCAAAATATGCACTTTCTAGTTTTATCATGCCTTGCATTTTCTCATTTCCTCATGACTGTATGTTTTTGTTTTGGAATTTTATTGGGTTTTATGAGTTATAAATACATAATTAATTATAACATATATGAATCCTCCAAACCATTTATACCATTTTATGTATTCAATCAATCACTTAAAACTAATTTTTTTTTTACTAACTACAACATTAATATAACCAGAATGCTTTTAGAAAGTTGTAGGTGATCATCATGTCATGGAGGTTATCGGACCTTATGGGAATTGAGGGATCCCTTTATGAGTTTTTAGAGTTTCATGATGCTATAGATAAGTTTTAAAACCTTCCATTCAACTCCCAAACTATTGAACACTGTAATTGATTAAGGAGGATATTATTGAGCTTTGTCATTGAGTGTTGAGATTTGATATTTAATGTTGTCATTGATGTCAAAGTTTCTTATGAAGATGCATGGTTCTTTAATTGATGTAAATATAATATAATTTATGTCAAATTTTCTTGGTTAAGTAATCCTTGAGTTTTATATGAATGAGTTTTGTTGCAAGCATAGTAAGTGATGTTGCTATTTGAGAACAATGATGAGAGAATGTTGTTTGAAGAATGTTCTAATATCAACTTGAGTGAAATTTTTGAGAAAAAAAAATGAATGAGTACAAATCAATTTTAAAATTTTAAATCATCTTATAATGCTTTGATTAGACCTTATAACATGGTATTTATAGGTGGCATGATGATATGAGTGAGATTTGAAGAAGAATTGTGTGCTCGAAAGATCTATGTAAGCAGTTGTAAAGAATCTCTGAATGACATACGAAGATGATAATTATAGAAAGAATAATTGATAGTGTTTGATCATGATAAATATTGGTTTATTTTATACATTATGTGTTGAGGACCTTTCAATTGGTTTAAAGGTTAGCTCTAAATATCTATGCTTGTAGACTTGAACATGCTACAAAGATCCAAATCATGATCCAAAGATCTGTAAAGTAGATCTAAATATGTTAAGATTAATTTTTGAATAAGATTGAGTGTATGAAGGTAATTTAGCATACAAAAAATACATTAAAACATAGGATATTTTTAAGGTGAAGATTATAGGGTGGCTAAAAGGTTAGATTCTAGGCCTAATAAGACTTGAAAGTCAAGGCTTAGAAAGCAAGAAGAGGGATGGTGGTCATATGAGGTAATAGGATTAGTTTACATGGCATAAATGAGTAGGTTAACATTGAAAAATGGGATTATAATTATTTTAAGTATGATCACTATATTTAAGGTCATGGTTTACAAGAAAAGGCTTGAAAAGTATTTCAAGATTTTTTGAGTGCATAGAATGAAGAGTTGTTTACCCTAGAAGGTTTTCTCAGTACTCATTGGCATGTGAAAAATTTGAATGAGATCCTAAGATGTTAATATTAGATGAGGAAGCTTTAAATATAAAAGTCCCAAGCATTGGTTTTTGGAAAGAGGATCTAATTTTTATGAAGGATCCTTAAGACTAGAAGATGGTCTAAAACCTTATAAAACCCTAGTAGTGACCTGATGTTAAAGATATTGTTATAAAGAGATAAAAATGGTTTTATATGACTATAAAAGTTATTGGATGTTTAATTTAACTCTCCAAAGCATCTCTTTCTATGATTGGTTTATCAAGTGAGTGAGCAAACCCTATAGGAAAGTGATTATCTTTTAGAGATTTACTATAGTAGATAGAGTTAACTGAGTCAAGTTTTTTAAGTGGATGAATATATAAGTGTGAGACTTGTAGTTATTATTCATAAATATTTTTAGATAGGTTCTATTGTATCCAATGCCCCACCTATTTTTCATAAAGAAATGGGCACCCACCATTTTTTCAAAATATGATCTTAATAAGGAATCCTTTTTTGTGTTTATGCAAAGTTTGGGAAATCTAGGACATTTCACTTTTATAGGGGGATGATATTGGTATTGTGTTTATGAGACTAACTTATGCATTATAGATAAATTATTTGGGATCTTAATCTTTGGGTTAATTTTTTTAGACTTTGTGCAAAATTATCTTTCAGATGTTATGTTTTAGGAAATTTTTGGTCCTATTCTCTTTTAGGCTTATTCTTTCATGAAGACTTATTTTATCAAATAAATTATTGAAAAAATTTTGTCCAAAAAAAATATCCTGAAAGAATTCATCCTATGATATTTTGGCCTTAAGACCACATACACTTTCCCTGATGGATTATCCCTTTGGCCATCTAACTTATCCTTTAAAACTTTTGGAATGACCCTTATCCATACAAGAGTACCCTTAGAGAATTTTTGAAGTGCCCTTTAGCCTTTATGAAGTATATCCTTTTGTAATTTTATCATGGAAAAATGTCCTATAAAGTATACCCTTGGGACTGTTGCCAAAGTACCCTTCAGTATTTTGAAATTACCCTATGGGGCTTTTGAAAATCCCTTTATTTTCTTTCCACCTACCTTTTAAAACCCTTTAAACTAGCCCTTCAACCTTTTTGAATGAACCATTTACCCCTTCTTGAGGAATTCCTTTTGGGGCACATACCCTTTAGATTTTGTGTGACATACCCTTCAAAATTCTTTTCAAACCCTTTACACTGCAAGACTTATCCTTTAGGATATGTCTTTTGTCCTTTTTGATAACTAACCCTTCAAAAAATTTAGAATTACCCATCACCATTTTTATTTATAACCTTTGTTCCATGCCTTTGAAAATTCCTTCAGACATTTTGTCTGATGAAAAAGACCCTCTAGGATAATTATTGTAGACATTTTGTCTAAAACAATTCCCTCCAAGTAATTCATTTGGGACATTTTGAAAGGATCCTTTTCCCCAGACCATTTCCTTTAGAATTATTATTTTAGATATTCTATTTGATGAAAAATCCCCAAAATAATTCCTCTAAATGGTACATGCCCTTTAGACTTCCTAAACCAACCCTTTGAAGTTTTGAAGTCCCCCTTAGCTGTATGGAAGTACCCTTCAGGAGGCTCCAAAGTGCCCTTCAACATTCATGAAGTAGACCCTTCAGAACTTTGTCGTGGATAAAATTCCATATGAAGTGGACCATTCAAACCAAAAGCACCATTTTGGAAAATTGAAAGTTCCCTCTATACCTTTGAAATATCTCACTGAAAGAATAACTCTGAGGTTTTACTCTGATGAATCCTTTGGGGAACTTGTTCTAGATACTTTCTTCGAAAGTAATTCCCAAAAGAATTAGTATAGAAACATAGGCCTAAAAGCATTTTTTGGCATACATATTAATATATTTTAGTACTAATTCTCATCATATACTTAGCCAAGTAAAGACAATATTTCCTATTTAATAAATACTAAGGACTCCCCACCAACCCAAGCTAACAAATTTGAACAGTGAACATTATATATTTAAATCACATGAATTGATATTCAATGTAAGATCCTATATATATGATACATAGCCATTTAATCCATCATTTTCATCTAAGTTAACCTCCAATCAAATCATCCTTATTTCTAATAGTGATCAATAGCCTTATTTCATATCTTGAGAATTTTGTTAGTATAACAATGACTAAGTTAAGAGCCAAAATGATTACAAAGTACATAGCATATCAAACGAAATTGAAATAATTAAAAACATGTAGCTATGGATTCCTCATCTAAGACATTATGAGGGATAAACCCCTTGTCTTTATTCTCAATCAAGGATTTTATAGAGTTGAAGGACACTGTCTTCAATACAGAGGTATTTCAAGATAAGTATCACAACTATTCACAACTCTGGGATGTTATTGATTCAGTCGATATGTTTTAATTATATGATGAAAAAATACTAGCATAAATAATATTCATTCAAGAACTTCTAACCTAAAAATTCTAAATATTGCATTTTTCCATGGCCAAACCAGAGGTTATGCCATGTCTAGACCTTCTCAGGGATTTGTTATTTTATAGAAAAACATCACAAGACACTTATCTACTACATTTTCATGGTGATATAGTGGTCACTATTGTGTAGACTAATTACCCAGCGACTATTAGATTCAAAAGTCTGATTAAACATTAATTATCAACCCAGGGTGCATACACTTTTCAAAAGTGTCAGCACTATATATGCATTACTGATTCAAAAATCAACTTACTTCTCTAGTTGTGGTATAATGACTTTATGTTGAATTTACCAAATAGATATATTATGAAATTATTGTGACAATATTATAGAACTATTCCACACTTATGTACCTTACATGAATCACACATATATAATCAAACTTAATAATAAAATCAACTTACACAACACACTAAAATTAAAGAGGGTCAGGATCTTCATAGCAGCTTGTTGTGAGGGCACCCTTCCTCATTCAAAATTGAGCTCCAATCCCTCTTCAAGAGAATTCATAAACTTCTTACAAATTCAACTTTCTCATTACTCAATTCTAAATATAAATTCTATAATTCAAAAACTTTTTCTATTACCTTATCAAAATTATCTCACTCCTAGTTTGATCTAAGTTTTGCCTTTAAATATAGAAGTTAGTTTATTGACTCTTAACCAAAGACACCAAACTAGGAAAAAATACAAATGCTTTAGAAACTACCCCAGTCAACCTTCAAGTGGTTGGTAACCATAGTTACTTATTTTAGGATTGACTGGGCTAAAGATGAGATAGATTGTTTTATTATTTTATCTCTTTTGTCTGTTCTCATTATCCTTATATTTTCTCATCTTTGGTAGCACATATAATGTCTCCTTACATGTAGGGAATCCATATAAAAACTATGATTCTTCCCAATCATCGATTTGGTTCCCCAAGATAGTTGGATGTTTCTACAAGATATCTTCAATAATGTCTCTATTTTTCATAGTGGCTACAAACACTCTACAGTAGCTACATGCAACCTGTAGTGAAACCTTCAATTACTATGGGCACTCTACAGTGGCTATAGGAAACTTTTAGGTGAATCCTACATTTTTTATGGGTATTTTTTAGTAGCTATAGACAACCTATAGGTGAAGCCTATAATTTATAAGGGCACTTTGTAGTGGTTATATGTAACATGTAGGTGAGGCTTACAGTTGTTACGAACATCATGTAGTAGCTATGTCTTAGCAAGGTCCTACAACCTTTCATGACCCTTCAAATGTTTGTTAGATAAATTCACACCAATATAACTAAATCAAGGAAAAGAATTAATAATTCATAAGATCACACACACACACACACACACACACACACACACACACACACACACACACACACACACACACACACACACACACACACACACACACACACACACACACACACACACACACACATCAATGAGCATACACAATCATAACTTCATTCATTCATTTGCATAGGATATGTAAAGTTATGTAAATTACATAATAAAAGACACATACTAAGCATGGATGAGGCTATATAATTAAGAAATTGGTGGACTCATCACTCCTTGCTACTTAACCTCTTGTTCAACCTTGAACATGCCTTAGTTGGATTCTAAAACCATAAAATTTCCTAAATTATAGGGGTTTAGAGTAGCCAATTCATTCAAATATGTAGAAACCCTTAGCATTCTCAATATCTTCCCATCTTTTCTTTTCTTTCTCTTTATCAGCTGAAACATTTCCCTCCTAGTCAATAATGGGTTGAAACATCAACCCCAACCATTGTATCCTTCATTTTCTAATAAGTTTAATATCTAAGTGTACTTTGTGGATGGCCTACCTAAGGTTTTGAGGAGAATAGAGTCCCTTTATTTTCAAAGCATCTAAGATTTCTACCCATCTATGAGAGAAAGAAACAAGAATTTGCCTTCCATCTCCTTCTATGAGATTCAAATAGTGATTCTAGACTTCCACTTGCTTTATGACAACCCATTCTCATGGAGAATTTGTGTTCATAAATGAGATCCATTCTTCCACTATAACATCTAAATCTTTTGATTCATCCCTAATCATCAGGGTGGCTTCTTTCTCCTTTTCTTGATATTCTTCAATTTGTTTTTTTCTTCCAATTTCATTCAAAACATATGAAGAAAATGCATTTAACAGGAGATCCCCCAAATATATGTTGGGATTCTATTATGTATCATTGGGAATAATATATTGGTGAATGTAGAATTCACTTAGTTGGGATTCAAGATTAGGATCAACATGTCTATAATTATTAAAGAAAGATCTTGGGTCACAAACAATATAAGATTGACCATTATAAATCCTATCATACCTGAATTTCAACCATATTTCTTCCAAGTATAAAACATACACCCTAGAAAGTGGTGTACCCTAGCATTTCAATGATTTTATGTATTTTTTTAACCTTTTCTTTTAGATACTTCACCCTAGCTTTAGTTATTTCTAGTTTTTATTCTATGTACACTTGATGTTCTCTAGATTCAAAATATACTTGAAATATTTGGACTAACTTCTTGTAGTGAGATTCATTATCACTAAATTGTTCCTAAAGAAAATGTAGGAGGTCATCAATTTCTATAGGTATGGCAGCTAAAAAATCCACATCAATAACTTCTTCTATAATAGGTGTTGGTGTAGTGGGCAATGGAGGAGGAAATCCATGATAAAAGGGTACCAAAGTTAG
Source organism: Torreya grandis (assembly GCA_037957365.1). Classification (NCBI taxonomy): domain Eukaryota; kingdom Viridiplantae; phylum Streptophyta; class Pinopsida; order Cupressales; family Taxaceae; genus Torreya; species Torreya grandis. Next base: position 1,645,208 of record JARHVA010001824.1, read on the forward strand.
ATCATACTCTACTATAGTGGCTTCTCTAGCCAAGGTGAATAAGGATGTTGTACGTTCCTCCATGAATATAGTTGTAGGTTCTTCCACCATCTTCTCTTTGTCCCTAGAGGGTTCTGTAAACTCTGCTACTTCAAGAAGTGTTTCAATGCCTCATTTACCTTTTAAATATATTATCTCATTTTTGAGTATATATATTTCCTCCATATCTTGTTACAATGTTTGGAACTCCTAATCATGAGAAAATTTTTCTTGTTCTCTTCATTTTTCCATAACCTCTTCTTCAACCAATTCTTCTTATCCTACATGTTACTCTGCCTCCCTCAATTCCTCCTCTATGTATCCAATATTTTTGAGGAGATCGATGTCCTCCTTAGTGAATCTAGATGGGAGAGGTGACCATTATTATTATTTTGCCTTAGTAGATCCTTCATCATTAGACCATTTCTCAATTTCAAATCCATTATGGGTTTTCTTAACTAGGCTTTTTCCTTGGTTCTTCATCATCACTGATAGATATGGTTAAGGAGGCTATAGTGGTATTTTGTTTCTTCATCTTTTAAGATCTCCTAAAAAGAGGTCTTCTTTTTGACACCATGGGTTTATTCCTCTTGGTTTCCATTTTCCTTATAGGATGGGTGACTGATGGAGTTTGTGTTTCTTTTGCATTAGTTGATATTGGAACTTCTTCTTGTACAACAAGAGATAGTGTGGAGGAATCAACCTAAGGTGAGGATATAATGAGAGAAGGGACATGTTGTTGTGGGCTTTCCTCCTCTATGTCAAAAGGGAATAAGACTAGTCTTCTCCTCTTCTTCTTTCCCATAGAAATATTAGATGGACCTTTAGTGGCTACAAGTTGACCAACAACACTAGTTCCCTCAACATATTCTTGAATAATTTGTTGGGGTTTCCCCTCAGGGGATTCCCTCTCATTAATGCCCTCTTATTGCTAGGGTGAAATATTTTTTAGGGCCAAAAATTTCTTCCAAGTGAGGTAAGGTCTGACAGAATCTACTCCTTATTTAATTATGAGCCATATTAGGTAGTGGTGAGATAGGGCTATTTCAATGCCTTTTTGATATTCTTTAGACATTATTTTAAAAATATTCCATAAGAAATTTGGAACATTAATGACTTTATTATGCCTTAAATGATTTAAAAATTTGAATTGGAGAGTGTAAATGAGGGAATACCTTCCCTCATAGGTCATGTACTTGATAATATATGATGTTATCTCTTTCCATTCTATAGCTAGGCTAAGTATTTCCACACCTCCTTTCTTTAATACCAATCTTTCATTTGCCTAGCAAACCTACTGCTTAGCTTCTTGGCCATTGGGTCTATCCTACCAATTTTTCCCCATGCTTGGTAGCCTAGTTTCTTAGATCACCAAGGTCTTAGTAACTAGAAATGTAATGCCACATACAATGGCTTGGTTTCCATCAAAATAACTTACAAATGCCTTGACAAGAGGCTCTTAAAAATATTACAAACATTGAAAATGGGGGGTCTAACTAGCTCTATGGAAGACATCCCAACTGGCTTGGTTTCCTTGTAAGTGCATATGGTCTATGGGATCTCTATACATGATTGACCCTCCAAGTTTAACTTCTCTATGAGTCCTTTCAACCAATATGCAGATTCACACTCTTTGGACCTATGGAAATCTACCTGTAACAAATCATGGGTTTATTTTATAATGGAAAATGTGAGGTTTGCAGCTTATGGGGTTTAGTTCATGAATGGTGAAAGTGAAGTTGCCAATTGTAGGGCTTGGATCGATAGTGGTGGATGTGAGGTTGAATGTTGCAAATTATGTCTTCTCAAGGGTTCCTATGGCACATGAGGTTATAACCCATATCATTGTCCCCCACTTGAGCTATCATGTGTCCTCAGGTGATGTGGAATGAGTAGCAAGTATGGGATAAGATGGGTCATCATGAGGAACAGAAGTGTGGGTTTAGAGGAGATGTGATAGACTTTTGAATGAATGACTAAAGTCATAATTTAATATGCTTTATTAATACCATGCATGCTATATTAGAATAATGAAGATAGTTTCAATGATGAAAGATATGATGTACTTTTTAATAATGGTGTTTTTGATATGACATCTAGGGAGTCACATATGTGTTAGCATGAAAATATTTTCATGTGAATGATTAAAAAATGCAATGATTGGTATAATAGTTAGAACTGGAGTGAATTGTACCTTTATAAAGTGATTGGGAGATCATCAGTGGTTAGGCATTGATGATGCCCATAACTCAGATGCATGTGATGTAGGACAGTCTACATGGAATAAAGGCCTAAGAATTAATGGATAAATGATTGTTTTTGTACCATAAGGTGACAATTAAAATTTTAAGTGATTTAAGTGATGGGCTAGAAGATCTTGAGTAGGTATTTGAGGGCATGACTACCTAGTGACGTTCATCGGCATAAGCTAGCTAATAGTTTCTAGATGTTTCTTATACCCTATAGGTTTTATGCCTGATGGGCTTGCCTATAGTAATCAACAGGGTCTTCAAATATGAAACTTGTGTGTCAAATAAATTTTACATCTCACTATTCAAAAAAATTAAATGATATTCATAAAATGACCAAAAACTAAAAATGAATCATGGGTGTCCCTGTATGCATAAATTCTAGGCTACAACAATTCCACATGGGAAGGGAAGTTGTATGCTTTATTGTGGCTCTATAACTTAGTATTTATGGGTAGTTTTAAGCAATATATATGACATTTACTACCCCAATCCTCCTTTAATATTCCATGAGGTTGTCTGATGGATTTCATGCAATGCCCAAAATTTAATAGCCAATCCATAGGTGATATATGTAGGAGGATCTATCTTACATGTTCTATAGAAATGTGAGAATAGGAATGAGAGGGTACCTATAGTATTTACAAAATTACTCATAGAAAGCTACAAAGTGATGGATAACTATGTATAAGGTGCATGTAGTATCTACATAAATACCTGTAGCAACTAGATAAAACTTATGTTGATGTGAATAATTGGGATTTGAGGGATTAAGCTCTCTTTGCTTCCTTTATCATTTCCTTTTTTTCCTTTTTTTGTTTTTACCCCTAAATAGTGAGCAAGATAGTTTTCTACTTAGTTCCTTTTTATAGATATGGGTAGCTAACATGTTGGTTTTCTATTCAAATGCTGCAAATAATGCCCAAAAATGGGTTTTCAATATTGGGTTTTTTTTAACTCTAACTACTGCTTGTAGTAGAATGTTTATTTAGGGTCCTAGCCAAGTCACTTGGAAAGGTGAATTGTCAAGGACAAAGTGAAGGTCTCATTCATCATACCAAAGGAGGGAAAGGATGTCCTCCTCTCCTTCTTCATCTGAGTGTAGACTAGTGTTCTCATTGTCTAGTGAGGCAACATGCCTATCCAGGACATCATTATATCCATCTTAGAACTACTAGTGTATGTGACTGGTAAATTAATCCTAAGTAAGTTTATTTCTATACAACTTGAGTCTATGGCCATTGACTAGTAGATATAATATCACTAGATCAATGGTTTGGAATTGTACTACTCTATTGACATAAACATGCTCAATCTCAAAAGGATCAGGACATTTGGTCTAGGGTTTGCCCTTGTGATAATTATATTTAAAGTAAAAAAGAAGGCCCCAATCTCCTATATGGAATTTTATGGTCTTAATGTATCTATCATGCCATCTAATCCACTGCTACTATACAAGCTCTATATTTTTTAATGTTTATTATCTATATTCATCTAAGGCATTCAACTATAGAAGCCTTTCTCTTTGGGATTTAAATATATCCATCCCAAGTTCTAGTGTTGTTAGTAAGGTCTTGTGCTCAAATTTAATTAGAAAGATAGGTTTATTTTCATAAACCAACTCATATGGAGTGAAGCCTATAGTGTTCTTCCATGTGAATCGGTAAGCCCACAAAGCTTTAGAAAGCCTAGCCTCCCAATCCTTATGAGATAGACTAGCAGTCTTTGTCAGAATATTTTCTAACTCATTGTTGGTGAATTTCACCTATTGATTAGACTATGATGATATGGAGTTGATTTATTACACATGATATCATATTATTGTATTAAGGTAGTAATTAAATTAGTAGTGAATTGGGGTCCTTGATTAGTGACTATTTCTCATGGTACACTATATTTGGTGAATAGTTATTCATAAAGGAAAGATAGTACCTTCTCATATTTGGCATGTGTAAGATCCTTTAATTATACCCATTTAGTGACATAGTCAGCACAAACGAAGATGTACTCTTTATTGTTGGATTTTGGATCAAAAGGTCTTATAAAAATTAAGCCCTATTTTTCAAATGATTCAAGCACCATTTGAGGTTGCAAAGGTATTTCATTGGAATGTCTAGGTCTCCCCATATGTTGACATATATCATAATGATTAGTATTCCTAATTACATCTTTATGGAGTGAGGGAAAATAGTATCTTGTATTAAAAAAAATTATTTCTTTACGCTTGGATACAAAATGTCATCCATAGGGTTCATCATGGTAAGCTTTGAGGATATATAGAACTTCATCTTCTCTAAGACATCTTATAATGATAGAGTCAAGCCCAGTATAGAAAAAGAATATAGATAACCATGAATATATAACACTTTTATGAATCAATGCTCTCCTTTGTTTAGGGAGGAAGTGTTGTGGAAGTAATCCTATTATAAGGTAGTTAGCAATATCAACATACCAGGGTGTGGTAAGGGTGACAAAGAATAGGTGATCATTTAGAAATGAGTCATCCACTATGGTATATTCTTCAAAGAATTGTATGCATGATAATAATCTAGCCACTACATTGTCCCTATCAATCTTATCTATAATGGTGATATCAATTTCCCATAATAAGAGCAGCCATCTTATCACTCTAGTTAGAACTGCTAGTTTGTTCATAAGGTACTAAATGGCTACATGATCTATATGAAAAAAGACATGATATCCTATGATATAGTGATGGAACTTGTTGATAGCATAAACTACTACCAATAACTCATTTTTAGTAACTGTGTAATTTAATTCTACTTCCTGTAAGTTTTCACTTATAAAATATATGGCATAATTGACTACTTATTTTTGGTTGAGCACAGATCCTAGGGTAGTATCTAATGCATCTATGTGAATATGGAAGGGAAGATTCCAATTAAGACCACATGGAATAGGGGTGGTGGTCAATAATTCCTTCAATTTTTTGAAGGCTATATCACAGGTAGGGGTTTAGAGAAATTCAACATCTTTAGTGAGAAGGGTGAACAATAGTGTTGCTACTTTGCTAAAATTGTTGATGAATCTCTTATAGTAACCAACATGTCCCAAAAAAATACTAAAATATTTATATTTATGAGGAATAGGGAAATTTTTGATGATTCTAATTTTTTTAGGATCAACATTAATTATTTTAGCAGATACATGGTGGTCTAAGATAATTCCTTCTATCATAATCATGTAACATTTCTTGTGGATAAGAGATAGATGGTGCTCCTGATAGCATTGTAACACTTTTTATAGGTTATTGAGGCATAAATAAAGTTTCTCTCTGTAGATAGTGAAGCCATCCATATATATTTTTACACATTCATTGGCCATATTTTCAAAGATACTTAGGACGACCCTTTCAAATGTTGCAGAAGCATTACATAGCCCAAAGGATAATATATCATAAGCATAAGTACCTAAAAGACAAGTAAAGGTGATCTTTTCTTAGTCTTAAAGATTAATTTTAATCTATTTGTAACCATTGAATCCATCCAGAAAGGCAAAACATTACTTCCTTGCTAGTGTGTCTACCACTTAGTCAATGAAGGGTAGAGGAAAGTGATCCTTCTTGGTTGTTGTGTTGAGTTTACTTTAATTAATGCATGCATGCCATTATCCATTTTTATTTGGTATAATTACCAAAGGTGACACCCATTCACTATCTGATATGGGATATATAAATCCAATAGTCAAAAGTTTTTTTAATTCCCTTTTGACTATTTCTCAAAGAGTTGGATTCATCCTGTGTTGTGTCTATTTGATTAGTTGGCACTCTTATTTGATATAGATATTATGTGTGCATGTTTTTTAGTTGATTCCTTATATATCATAATAATCACATGCAAAAGTATGTTGGTTTACATGCAACAAGCTGACTAGGCACTTTTTCTCATTTAACTCCAACTTGCTATTAATAAGCAATGTTTTTCTTGGAGATATTTCAATTTGTTGTGAGAGTGATTTTATTATTTCCATATTTCTATAGTTTGGATGTAGTTATGAGGAAGTAGCTGGTAGAATATTTTATATATAGATGTATTAGAATTATCCAATTCCTAGAAGCTAGAAAATGGGCACTCAACACATTATAAGTGGTTGAGATCTATAGAAGGAATTTTGTAATTATGATGAAAATTAGAGAGAATGGTATCTTCCTCTTGATCAACCAATATACATGCATGGCCTATGGTAAATACAAGAATCAAGGAAGGTTGATCTACCTCATCTTATTTAGCCCATAATGTAGGCTATGGTGTAAAAACCATCTGTGCTGAGGGATAAAGGATGAACTACTTAGTGTGGTTACCATTGGATATCATCATATTACTTGATCTATAGCTGATGAAGACATCATCTATGGAAAACCAAGGTCATTCTAAGATAAGGGGGTATCCACCCAAATTGGACTTAAGTTAAATCACAATGAAATTTGTAGGATATTCTCAAGAATTTATAGTAATGACAAGGTCTTCAATGATTCCTTTTGGTCTGACTGTAGACTTGTCAACAAATAGCATCATTGTAGATGTAGGATTAATACTCCTCAATTTTAGTTTGTGTATGGTTTCAATTTTCATTATATTTATTGCATCCCCTAAGTCTATCAATGTGTTGGATAATTTCTAGTCATAGATCTAGACTATTACTATTGGGCATGCTGGATTTGAATATTTATTTGGTAGGGTGTTTCCTAACATGGTGTCTACTAGTTGGCTAATCACATGCATAGTATTGGGATCTTTTTTCTTTCTTCCTAGTTTTCAAAAATAGAGGTATCTAACAACTTTAGAATATATGGGTACATCCTTGATGGCCTAAAAAAGAGGGATTTTATCACAAAGGTTCTTGAGCTATCCCAAGAAGTCAAACCCAAGCTCAATTGTATGGAATTGAAGGCTGAAACATTATAGAAATGGTTGGGTTGTTTCATCAATAGAATTATTTATAAGTCCAAAGATTTCTTATGGTGATGGAGGTAGGTTAGCATGTTCTTCTAGAGTTTCATCATCTGACTCCCTTATTATGGGTGGTGCTAGAGGTGGTAGAAATTTACCTAAATGGAGGTGAAATTCATTAATGGTCACTATGTATGCCAGGTACTAAATGTATTTAGTATTGAATGTGAGTTACACCAGCTTATTTTTAAGATTATGTATGGTTTGGGAAGGTAGCTAGTTAGGTTTGGGTGCAACTTGTGTATTAGGCATAAGAGCATGAGGCTATTATTGTTGTGGAGGGAATCCTCTTATAGAGCTTCGCCATGGTTGATTAGGCTTTAGGGTTGTTGCCACTAGTTTGTGAAGAGTGAGACTTGGGGTGATTTCCAAGCTTTCATCCAAGATGGTGATACATTTTGTGGAGGCTACCAAGAGGTGGTAGGGTATCTTGCTTCAGGTGGCTACCAGCTAGAATTAAGAGGTGGAATGTTCATCTAAGGACTAGTCTAATTGGGTGTAACATTTGAAAATTGTGAATTAAAGGATGCAAAATTTGTAAAAGGTGGATTTTGTCCCACACCTTGATAAGTTGGTCATTAAACCCATGGCCTTATTTGTGTAACATATAAAACCTAGTTACCATCTCCTCCTACAATGTGTAGCTCTACTATTTTTGGTTCTTCAGTTATGATGCTAGCTACTTTATCCCAAACCTCATGGCATCTATAATCTGGCTTCTTTTTCTTACAATCTAGACAATAAATGGTCAAATCTTGATCTAAGGCTATTTTCTTTTGCCTTGAGTACAGGATATCCAATTGGTTGGCCAAGTGACTAGTGATATCCTATTTCATGTCTTGTAATAGGTTACTAACTTCAAATTTTGATAGGCCATTTATAGCTACTTATGGAAGTTTACTGCGATGGACTTTGTTTATGGCCAACCTAGAATAATTTTTTCTCAGCTCTTTAATTTCAGCAAATGTCATTTGAGAGATATCAAAGTTTTTAAGTGGATGAATATAAAAGTGTAAGACTTATAGTTATTATTCAAGAACATTTTTGGATATGTTCTATTGTACCCAATACCCCCAATTTTTCATAAGGAAATGGGGACCCACCATTTTTTCAAAATATGATCTTAACAGGGAATCCTTTTTTTGTGTTTATGCAAAGTTTTAGAAATCTAGGAGATTTTACTTTTCTGTAGGGATGATATTGGCATTGTTTTTATGAGACTAACTTGTGTATTGTAGATAAAATCTTTGGGATCTTAGTCTTTCAGTTAATTCTTTTGGCCTTTATGCAAAATTATCTTTTAGATGTTATGTTTTAAGAAATTTTTGGTCTTATTCTCTTTTAGGCTTATTCTTTTAGGAACCCTTATTTTATCAGATAAATTATTGTAGACATTTTACGTAAAATAATTCTCCTAAGAGAATTCATCTTATGAAATTTTGGCCTTATGACTATATACACTTTCCTCGATGGATTATCCCTTTGGCTATCTAACTTATCCTTCAAAACTTTTGGAGTGACCCTTAGCCATATGAGAGTACCCTTAGAGAGTTTTGGAAGTGCCCTTTGGCCTTTACGAATTAGATCCTTTTGGACTTTTGTCATGGACAAATGTCTTATGAAGTAGACCCTTGGGACTATTACCAAGTACCCTTCAAGACTTTTGAAATGCCTTTTTTTACTTTCCACCTACCTTTCAAAACCCTTTAAACTAGCCCTTCAACCTTTTTGAATGAACCATTTACCCCTTCTTGACCACTTCCTTTTGGGGCACATACCCTTTAGATTTTGTGTGACATACCCTTCAAAATTATTTTTGAACCCTTTACCCTACAAGACATTTCCTTTGGGATATGTCTTTCGTCCTTTTTGATAACTAACCCTTTAGAAATTCTAGAATTTACCTTCACCCTTTTTCTTTGAAACCTTTGTTCTGATCCTTTTCCAATTCCTTCAAACATTTTATCTGATGAAAATGACCCTTTGGGAGAATTATTGTAGAAATTTTGTCTGAAATAATTCCATCGAAGTAACTCCTTTAGGACATTTTGAAAGGACCCATTTTTGTAAACTATTTCCTTTAAACTTATTATTTTAGACATTTTGTCTAATGTAAAATCCCCAAAACAATTCTTCATAAGGGTCTATGCCCTTCAAACTTCCTAAACCAACCCTTCAAAACTTTTGAAGTCCCACTTATCTATATGGAAGTACCCTTTAGGAGGCTCCAAAGTGCCCTTCAACATTCATGAAGTAGACCCTTCAAAACTTTGACATGGAAAAAATGCCCTATGAAGTAGACCCTTTAGATCAAAAGTACCCTTTGGGCAAATTGAAAGTTCCCTCTAGGATTTTGAAATAGCCCATTGAAAGAATTAATCTAAGATTTTTCTCAGATAAATCCTTTAGGGAACTTGATTCAAATAATTTTTCCAAAATTAAATCCCAAAAGAATTAGTTTAAAAATATAGGCCTAAAAGAATGTTTTGGTGTACATCCTAAGATATTTTAGTACTAAGTCTCATCATATACTTAACTAAGTAAAGATAAAATATTTCCTATTTGTTTATTACTAAGGACCCCCCACCAACCCAAGCTAACAAATTTTAAAAGTGAACATTGCATATTTATATCGCACGAACTGGTATTTAATGTAATATCCTATATAGATGATACATAGCCATTGAATCCATCATTTACATCTAAGTTAACATGCAATCAAATCATCCTCATTTCTAAAAGTGACCAAGAGCCCTTGTTCATATCTTGAGAATTTTTTGAGTATAACAATTACTAAGCTAAGAGCCATAGTGATTACATAGTACATAGCATATCAAAGGAAATTGTAATAATCCAAAACACATAGGTATGGCTTCCTCATATAAGACATTCTATGAGATAAATCCCTTGTCTTTATTCTCAATAAAGGATTCTATAGATTTTAAGAATATTATCTTCAATGTAGAGGTATTTCAAGATAAGTATCATAATTACTCACAACTTTGGGATGTTATTGATTTAGTCCATATGTTTTCATTATATGATGAAACAATACTAGAAGAAAGATTATTCATTTAGGAACTTCTAACCTACAAATGCCAAATATTGCATTTTTCCATGGCTAAACCAGAAGTTATTCCATTCATAGACCTTCTCAGGGATTTGTTATTTTCCAAAAAATATCATAGGACACTTATCTACTACATTTTTGTGGTGATACAATGGTTTCTATTGTGCAAACTAATTACCCAGTGATTACCAAATTCACAAATCTAATTAAACATTAATTATCAACTTAGGGTTCATACATTTTTCAAGAGTGTCAGCATTGTATATGCATTATTGATTTAGAAATCAACTTGATTCTTTAGTTGTAGTATAATGAATTTATGCTAAATTTACTAGATATATATATATATTATGAAACTACTATGATATAATTATATATTTGTTCCACACTTATGTGCCATACATGCATCACACCTATATAACTAGACTTACCAATAAAATCAACTTACACAACACATTAAAATTAAAGAGGGTCAGGATCTTCACAGTAGCTCATTATGATGGGGCCCTTCCTCATTTAGAACTAAGCTCCAATCTCTTTCTAAGAGAATTCACAAACTTATTGAAAATTCAACTTTCTCATTACTCAACTCTTAATACAAATTCTATAGTTCAAAAACTTATGCTATTACCTTATAAAAATTATCTCACTCCTAGTCTGATCTAGGTTCTGCCTTTGAATACAAAGGGTAGTTTATTGACTCTTAATTGAAGACACCAAACTAAGAAAAAATGAAATTACTTTCAAAACTACCCTAATAAACCTTTAAGTGGTTGGTAACCGTAGTTACTTATTTTAGGATTAACTTTGTTAAAGACAAGGTAGATTGTTTTATTATTTTATCTCTTTTTTCTCTTCTCATTATCCTTGTCTTTTCTCACCTTTGACAACACATCCAATGTCTTCTTGCATGTAGGGAATCTATACAACAACTATGGTTCTTCCCAATCATCCATTTGGTTCCCCAGGATAGCTAGATGTGTCTACAAGATCTCTTCAATAATGACTCTATTTTGCATAGTGGTTATAGGCACTCTATAGTAGCTACAGGAAACCTATAGGTGAAACCTTTAGTTACTATAGGCACTTTTTAGTGGTTATAGACAACTTGTTTGTGAAGTCTATAGTTGATGTGGGTATTCTACAGTGGTTACAGATGACCTGTAGGTGAAGCCTAAAGTTACTGTAGGCACTTTATAGTGACTAAGGGCAACTTGTAGGTGAGGCTTATAGTTACTACATGCATCCTGAAGTAGCTATGGCTTAGCAAGATCCTATAGCCTTTCATGACCCTTCAAATGTTTATTAGATAAAGTCACACCAATATAATTCAATCAAGGAAAATCATCAATAATTCATAACATAACACACATACACACACACACACAACAATGAACATAAAAAATTACAACTTCATTCATGGATTTGCATAGGCCATGGAAAGTTATGGAAATTACATAAGAAAAGACATATACTAAGCATGGATGAGGCTATACAAGTAAGCAATCAGTGGCCTCATCAATCACATGCATCTCTATAAGAGATTTTAAAAGGTATCTATCTCTTGGCATACCAGATGCCTATTATGATAAACACACTTGGGTTTAATTCAAAGTAGAAACCTCAATCCTAAAGGTGCTCTCCTCATGGCTAATCCCATACCAATCTATCACCTAGAAAGGGAGTGATTTCAATTGACAAATTTAAGGTGGGAATATAGATAGGTATGGCTCTACTAATAGATTATATGGTATGCCCAATATCCATTTTGTAAATTTAGATTGGGTACCATTACTACATATGATGTCACATGATGTCACCTATGCCCTAGGGGAAGTAATCAGTTTGAGATTAAGAGATTAAATTGTGCATCAGGATAAACATCCCAACCCCATGGGAGATTTCTATATGATGTCCTATTTGGTGGATGCAGTCATGGGAACATGTTATAAGGACTTTGGAAATCTATGGGCTCCAACCAAAAATTGCAAAAAAAATAGAATTTATGACCATTACCAGTTCTTACATGTATATAATTACCACAAGCATATGGTCAAGATATTCAAGGATGTTTAGCCATAGGTATGGCATGAAATTCATGGCTCACCTATGCCTCGACCTGGAAAAAACATTTTAAAATATTTGAGTGGAAAATGAGATTTTTTCTTGTACGTAGACTTTATTTTCATCATGGTTTAGGGAAATAAGGTTGAGCCCCTATATCTCTTAAAGTATGTACTGGATAAGTTGGCAAAACAAGAGATTGATTTCCAATTATGGAATAACATTAAGGAAGATTTGGCTAGGCAAAAAAGGTCTTAAACTTTGGAAGCTTAATTTCAATTGGTATAATGAAATATATTATGAGAAAACATCTTGGAGATGTTGGAACAAAGCAAAGTCATTATGGCTTCCCCATAATGACATGTAGAGACTGAGACCCCCATGGGTAAATCTAGAAACATATCCATGGGTTTAAAATTCCATATTACAACTAGGGTTATTGTTATGATTTTATTTTTATGAATGTCAAGTCAGATGAAAAGTTCTTGAATGAGCACATATTGCTAGACTACAAGAGGATCATTTGAGAATGATCCAAACCGAACCTAGTATCTCCACTAGGGAACTGGATAGATGAAGAGCTCTCTTTAAAGGATGGAAACATTTAGAATTTTGAAGGAGATAATATATAGAATAGGAAGTGTCCTCATCCCAAGGACTTCCATTAAAATTGAAATTGAAATCAGTAAAGAGAGAACCCAAGCTCCATCAACCTAGTGCACAAAGAGGAAGAGAAAGAGGATATCTTATTATCCTAGGATCTAATGAGATGGAGGACAAGATGAAATAAATTCATACTTATAGCACTACTCAAGTGCATATGTCTACCCCCCAAGTATCTAGTGTTTCATCTATTGGCCTATCTACTTCATAGGTAGTAACATCCACCTCACAGGGCTCTACCTTTCAACAAAATACCCCTTTAGTCTATTCCAGGAATCCCAAGACTCCCATATGAATCCCTATAGTGTATACATATCAAGGATTACCTATTCCACCTTGAATCTCACAACCATCAAGAGAAGATGAAGTTTTCATCAAAGTATAGAAGATAATTTAGATGAAGAAGCTGAGTTAGAGATAGATAAAACTATGAGTCTTTAGGTTGACCCCATTGAGATTAATTTCTAAGGTATATTAACCTTTTGTATTTTTCCTTTGAGTTCAATTTACATTATTGATTAGATACCCATCTTTTCTATGTAATCTCATATTCCCTCTATTACATCCACCTAGTTTTTACCTTCCACCTTTGAATCCATTCCTTCCATTTCCAAAACCACCATTGAACCCATAGTTATCACTACCATACTATATCCCATGGATATTCCCTCTATACCTAATAGTAATTCTATTATGAAAATTCACATAAAAAAAGGCAACCAAGAAAGTGCAGACCACTTTGGCCACCCCCCAACTTCATGTTCCATCTACACAAATATCTTTTCCACTCCCCACTTTCACTTCTACAAAAGAAACCAAGGTAACTAGTATAAGGGAAGGAAGGCCAAGCCTCACATATTTTTATTCCACCCACTCCCTCAATTTAGAGGAGTAGACTGGTCAAAAATAATATGGCCTTCCTTACCTAATGTATTGACAAAGGCTAGTAAGGAATAAAAAAGATGAAGAGGATGCTGAGAAAGAAATTGTTGTTACAACCGCTAATACACCCCTTAACATTCTACCTTGGGCCATGGATATAAGGATTCAAATGTTAAACCATAAGGTCACTTAAGTCCCCTTTGTGTTTACTTCATTTGACCCCCCAACTAGTTCAATACAAAGTGTAAAGAAGAGAAAATTTTAAGATGACTAGGGTACATGCATCATCCTTGAAGAACAATAACTAGTGTTCTCCCCCACTAAGAGGCAAAATAGGTAGTTAGGGCAGTCTATGTATGAAGAGAATATTTTATACCTAGATTAAATAAATAAGGATGCTATGGTGGACATCCATGAAGGAATGAAATTAGCTCGATTAGATCTAGAAGAGGAGGTACAAGAATTGTGAGCATAGATTAAGCAGCTCAAAGAACAATCTAACACAGTGCATATTCCTAAAGTTATCAAAGCTAAGGTTTGGGAGGCTACATCCAAATTTTACAATTATTTAGAGGCCATATAAATTATGAAAGATGAGATGGCACCTCATGTGAACCAAGAAAATCAACTTTTTGGCTTTTTGGTTTAAGATAGTTCCAAGCTTAAAATGATAGTTGTCTACATAGGCAATTCATTATATAGCCATCTTGACTTAAAAACCACATTTAAGGTATCTAATGCCCTAAATCTAATTGTCATCAGACATGAGGAGGTAAAAGAGTAGTTAAAATCAATTATGGCTTTAATTCCAAAATACCAAGTGCACGAGGCCCAGCTCTTCTAAATTTTGAATGAGCTAAAATTATCTAAAGCAAGGGATTCTACAGGAAAATTGATTAGTAGAATCAATTTTGATAAAATTATCCAAGAATCCATTGAGAACTTCAAGTAGAGCATACAAGCTTTGGCATTGGAAAGAATAGAATTAGAGTTAAGCAAAGTTAGAAGGAAGGTGACCGAAGTTGAGATTTTTAGGAGTAAGTTCCAATTAACTTAAGATGAACATGCATGACTCCTTGAGAAAACCAAGAGACTCCACCAACCTTTTTTTCCTAACTTAGACATCATTCACCAATAATATGAGGTAGTACGTAAAGTCTATCATGATAACAAGGCAAAAAAGAAGCAAGCTTCTAGTAGTGTTGATATATCTTCATCGTTTACTTTGACTTTTACTCCTACTAAATCCCATGCAACACTTCAGACCATACAACCTTAGCCTTATGCATGTGTAATTATTGCAGTAACACATGTATTTAGATTCTCCTTGTAAATTAGACAAATCATTGTAAAATTGACTTTGTATTTTCTTGTGCATGCACACATTGCATACTTTAATAAAGTCAATTTGTCTATTTATAGTTTTTTAATCTTTTTTTAGGTGGTTTTAGATCCCAATTAGAACTACATGTTCTAACTACCACATGTAACAATCATGCATAGACTTGGAGGATGAGGCAACCCCTTCGCCAATATCTATAAAAATAATTATATCCCACAAATTTATTTTTTGTCAAAAAGTTTTAGAATACAGAGCAATGAGCCATTTTGGTCATTAAGTGAAGTGTTTTGAGTATTTTATTTCCAATGTTACATTATTAGTCATTATTTATATGGTTGTTTGGTTCAATAATCTTTAGTGTGTTAAAGCTAAAAATATATTATTGATTTCTTTAATTAATATGATAATCCTAAATGTGTAATAGCTATTGAATATTGGTGGATGTATTAATTGAAATAGCCAAGTTAGATTAGATCATATTTTTGGATGTGTACTTTTGTTTTCTTGGTGTTGTTTTCTAAGAGTGTGATATAGTTGCCTTAGATAATTCATTAGCATAAGTCATAATATATTGATTAAAGAGTGTGGAATAGCTATTCTGATAAGAGAAACCTTTGTTCGAGGTTAGTGAACTTCCTGCATCTCTTTTTCTTTAGACTTATTAGGTATGTCTTCTTGCATGTGTGCAATTGTTACTAGTAACAGGCATTGGTTTTAAGAAAACATAGGTCTATCTAGGAACCAACTAGGGAAAAAATTCTTGAGACCCATGAAGATTTATTTTTTACCCTACCTTACCCTCCTTTTTTTGTTTTGTTATTACAGATCTACCCACTCTAGATTAGAGGCTATACATCCATCCAACTCATGTAGGAATTCTCCCTATTAGAAAGCCACACCTCCATCTAAAAACCTTGTTAACAAGTTGCATACCCTATCTATTATTCCATCAATAGGTTATCAAATATTATAACCTAAAACTCATATATTGGAGTGGAGTTTACCTCCATTGAGATAGTAAAACATAAGAGGCTACATTGTTATAGCTATGGTGTGCATAAAACTCACATCATTAGTTTCATTTGTGCTAAAAGAAGGGCCTTGAGTTTCCTCCCAGTAATAGAGGCTAGTCCTTACATAAGATTTTCACTAGAGTCACCAGATCCAATTCCTAGGTTGGTTTACTAGTATCACCCTTGGAAAGCCATAGGAGACCTAGAGCTATTCTAATAGCTCTAGTTCAAAACAATCCACCTCCACTAGGACACCCTTTACTTTTTAATCAACCAATGGTTCAATAATAGCCTTGGTTAATTGGATCTACCATAACCATCCTTAAGGATGTACATGATTTACCTTGAAACCCCAAAAAATATCTTTCATCCTTTTCTCCTTCAGTGCCAAGGACCGTAGAAGAGCATATTAAATATGCTAAAGCTACTTTAAGATTAATGAATGTAGTGGATGAGGATGTCACATATTAGTTATTCCATTTTAATTTAATGGATGCTACTTATGATTAGTATTTAAAGTTAATGGAAAAATCCATTACCAATTGGGATGATTGTCAAACATATTTTCTTGTGTAGTTTGGATAGGTCACCAATCCTAGATTGGTATATTAGCACTTTACTAGCATGAAGAGATAACCTAATGAGCCCATTTATTCATTCAATGAAAAATGTTAGAAGATGTACAACTGGTTGACTTAGGGGTATAAACCATAATTAGCATTAGCATTGGAGATGTACAAAAATGCCTTAGATCCCATTACCACCGTATTCCTAAGAAGAGCACTTATTACCAATACTTTGGCATTAGTATTCAAAGAATCCACTAGCATCGATAGACAACTTAACCCATAGAAACTTGGGCTAGCTACTATCATTAGTGCACTTCCAGTGCTCAATCCAATACCACATGTGAAGTAGAATGTTTTAGCATATAATTAGAATTAGTTATATAGGCTAATTTTATTGACACAAACTATGCAACCAAGTTTTATCTATTTAAATAATCATGTGACAATTAATAGCTACCAATAGAACCAACATACAACTACACTTCCTATAGCAGTTCAAAAAGGTGCATATTCCACAAAAGCTAAATTGGATTCTATTCAGATGATGGTTTAGAAATTGAGTAATGATTTCCTTAATATGCAAAAAAATAAGGGATATACCAATAATCAGATGGGAAACCATAATTCTAGGTTCAATATATATAAAAATACAATCAATAGACTTATAAATATTATGGAGCAATCTAGCAGACTCCTAGAAATCAACATTGTTAAAATAAGTCTCCCCAATTGGTGTAGGATACATAATACACCCCAATATGGTGAGCTTGATTACATTGAATTTTGTATGGCATTCAAAATATTTTAGAGGGAAGTAACAAGGTAGGATTAGACAAATAATCTATCAAAATCTCATTAAGATTTTTGGATCTTCTAGCATAGCCATGTTATTTAAGACTCATGAATTTCCCTTCTTGAGAGAAGATGACAATGAACCAAAAGATAATTTAAAATAAGTTCATGATTTACAATAGTTTTAGAGAGGTACATACAACTTAAAGAACAAGTAGCCTTCAACCACATCGACTCCTCCAAATACCACAATAATTCTGCCTAATCCCAAAGCAGACAACAATCCACCCCATCCAATAGGGAATGATCCACTACCCAACAAGGAATAATCAAGCAAATTGGGAGGATATAACATCATGAAAGATATGAATAAAATCAAGGCAAATATCATTCTTCACAAGTTAGCCCAAATCACTGAATAGGAGCTACCATGGAAGTCTATCACTAGATAGACCCCTATGGAGAAAATTAGAACAACTTCAAACAAAGTTAAATAAGTGAAATTATATGATACCAATGTCATCTACCAAAGTAATATAGAAGTACCACCATTACTATAACCATTATAGCATTTGATAAGAATATTCATAACTATTTGGTTGATTTTGGAGCATCTACAACTATTATGCCTACTTTTATATGTAAAAATCTTGGTCTTACTCCTAGCCCTTCAAAGAGATCAATATTTCAACTAGATAAAATTGTGGTACGAGTGGTGGGAGAATTGAATAATGTATACATTTAAGTAGCATTAGAACTAAGATTCCAAATGACTATCAACATCTTGGTAGTGGACATACTAGAAGGCTATAGATTATTATTGAGCAGAGACTAGTCTAAAACACTTAATGGGTATCTTTCAATAGACTTCTCACACATCTAGCTACCATGGAGAGGAGTTGAAAATCATATCATAATTGATAGGGAGCCCAAGATGAAATATCCCATGATGTAATATAACATCAAGAATGAAGAGGTAAATTATGATTCTCCCTCATTGGGCATTTATACTTTTACCACTCATAGTTTAGTGCAAAACCTAAAACTTGAAGGTTTAAATCAACTACAGACAATGCATTTTTATGGAGCCAAATACAAGCAAGGATCAAGTGTGGGAGTTGAGCTATTTGATCCTCAAGGTAAGAAGTTCTTAGCCACCTATAGATTGTAGTTTCCCTATATGAATAATAGATCTGAGTATGAAGCTCTAATCTTAGGATTATATTTTGCACTTAAGAAAGATGTAAAATAGATAAAAGTATTGAGGGACTCAGATCTAGTAGTTCACTAGATAAGAAACAAATACCAATGAAAATTGTCTTATTTGAAGATGTATAAGCATAGAGCATGGGATTTAATTAAAAGATTCAAAGCTTTTAACATAGTGTCACTCTTGACAGAACAAAATCAAGTATTTAATTTATTGGCAAATACTACTACCAATTTGGAACAACTATAGGAATCCAAGTTAAAAATATTTTCTAATGAATTAATTCCTTGTACCTCTATTCTAGATAATGTAGAAAAATTCTAGGTTTTTGACGATGTCCATTAGATCATCAAGTTCTTGACTAATTCAAGATATTTTAAGTCCCAAATCATTGATGACAAGGATACCAATCACCTTTGTCAAAAATAAATAGATAAATAAGGCATTCCTTATCTTAAGGAGAATTGAATATCAATTGGCTTTGTCTCCTTAAAAATGCCTTTTGACTTGGATCCTCAGGAATAAAAAATCTAGTAACCCAAGTTCAATGAGTCAAACTTTAGGAAATAAAATCTAGGAGATGAACATAATCTGTGTTATGTTTATATTGGTCTTAGTTGTACTCCTATAGAAAGGTAGGGAATGAGGGATTTAATATCTCAGTATAGGGATGTTATCACCTAGACATATGATGACCTAAAAGTGTATGACCCCCAAGTCATCACTCACACAATTCAATTGAATCAAGACATAAACCATTTAGATAGAGGTAAAGTCCAGTAAACCCTATTCTAGAGCCTCATATTCAAAGAGAAGTGGAGAAGTAATTAAGTTCTAAAATTGTTTTCCCCATATGACACTCCACCTAGGTGGCCAATTTGGTCCTAGTAAGAAAGAATAATAGTGAAATTAAACTATGCATGGAATTCAAAAATCTAACCTAAGCTTCTAGAAAAGATAATTACCCTCTACTGTCATTGATGAGGTAATAGAAATTGTGAGCAATTTTGAAATGATGTCATTTTTTGATGGATTTTCAAGATAAAATAAATTATTAGTGCCGTTTGAAGACCAAATTAAGATTATGATTAGCATTAAATGGGGAACTTATACATATAAAAAGATGCCACTTGTCCTAATCAATGCACGAGCTACCTTTTAATGTGCCATGGATCATGCCTTCAACGTATTGACTATGAAATGCTTAATTATTTATATGGATGACCTCAAAGTATTTTCAAAGAATAGAAAGGATCATATATCTCACTTATAGTCTATATTTGAGTGGTACAAGAGATTTGGAGTTTCATTAAATAAAAAAAGTATATTTAGGGTAACTGAAGGCAAACTATTGGGACACATCATCACTAAGGATGGGATAACCATTGATATTAATAGAATATAGGTAACTTCAAAGATTTAACAACCAAATAACAAGAAGGAACTTAAGGCATTTTTTGGGAAAATCAAATTCGTCAAGAAGTTTATCTTAGGGTTCACAGAAATCATCAAGCCTCTAAATGCTATGCTCAAGAAGGATGCCAAAATAGAGTGGACAACTAAGGCCTAAAATTCCTTCCAAGATATAAAATATTCCATATCTCAGGCTCTAGTATTTATTAGTCCCTAATTCACAAAGGATTTATATCTATACTCATTCACCTCAAAACACATCATTGCTATCATTATCACATAGAATAAGGATGAGATAGAACATCTGATCGCCTTCATAAACACCAATTTGAAAGATGTTTAACTCTAATACTCCATGATCGCTAAGAAAATATTTTACCTTATTAAAGTAGTGAAGAAATCTAGACATTAAATTTTGAGGAACAAAACCATTATTGTTGTCCCAGACCCTACTCTCTAGATCGCCCTATCATAAAATGAGCTAGGGAAATGTTGAGGGAAGTGGATGGCTAAGCTCCAAGAGTTTGACATAAAAATCATGATTACAAAGATAGTCAAAGGACAAGGCATTAGTTATCTCATGACTAAGATCAACCCATGAATCACTATTGAAGAGGTATGTAAAGCATAAGTTTCTAAAGGTGAGTGGTATATAGACATAATTTAGTACTTACAGGAATTTGTCCCTCAAAATATAATAGAGAAAGGATAGCTTTAAGGCTCAAAGATGTTCATTTATTGATCAAAAAGGGAATTATCTATAGAAGTAACTATGAAGCTATATATCTTAGATGTGTATCTGTAGAAGAGGCCAAGGAGATCCTAGAAAATTTATATCAAAAAATTGGTAGTGGTCACCCAACTAGAAATACCACAGCCCATAAAATCTTGATGTTGGGCTACTTTTGACCAAATTTGACCTTTGGTATAATTTATCCAACCCATAAATTTAAAAACTTCTTATAAGTTTATACATGTCCTATAGGGGTCTCATAGTGGTCTAGACACTTTACTTATCCAACCTCTAGCCTTGGTCTAAGCCCATTCTCCTTATAGTAGTCTAGTCAAACAAAGTCAAATAAAGTTAGCCCTGTTCAAAGGTTTAAATTGTTTATAAATATTTTAATATGGTCATTTATGTGTCCTAAAGTGTTTCTAAGTCATATATTTGTCCTTCACCATGCTTTATATGCAAAAAGTGTCATTTGGCCACATTTTTAGCATAATAAATGACTTATATAGACTTTCAAGGAGGAAAATTTGTCACCAAGAGATATTTAAATGTGTATGAGGTCAATATATATCAATAATAGTCAAAATTTAGTGTAAGAGGTAGTTATGTGCATAAAAGGGTAGTTTCTCCTTGTTTTTAGGCCCTTTTAGGCACTTGTACAAACTTCTTGAGTTCACCATTAGCTAAAAACATGGGAAAGATGTCTATTCAACTTCCTAAACTCTTTACCATTCTTTTTTTTGCAAGGAATATGTCAAAAAGTTCAATTATTGCTTCTTTTACTTCCTTTTGACCTTTTTAAGCCAAGGAAGGTCAGTTTCAAACACTTGGTGTGGGTCATACAACTAGAGTTGGGAAGAATGCTTTTGGGGAAAGAAATGGATTTGAGTTTACTTCAATCCATAGCAAGAAGTTTCATTTTAATGTCTCCTCATTTATGAACAATCATTTAGACCTTAGGTAGTTTTTTTATGTATTATCATACAAGAGGGGTCACTATTTGCACTTGTTTTAGAAGAATTTTCTTTGATTTGATAGGTTTGATGGTTTAATGTGTTTCTTAAATATCTCCATAGGCTACCATCATATTTCTATCATAAAGATCATCAAATGTCAAAGGAGCCTCTTCTAGGCTTGGTTGGTTTACTAACTCCATGTTGCTTATGCACCTATAGGTGTATTGAAGGGATTTTCTACATTGGTATAACAATATGAAGGTTTTTTTAGATTTATAAACCGTGAATAAATATTTTTATATGATATAACAAGTATTGAACCTTCAACATGTCAAAACAATTCTCAAGTTATGTTTCTTCTCACTATCAACCCTTTACAGTCAACATATGTATTTGGAGGTGTTTTTCCATGTTGGGAGTTTGGTGAATATGGTTACAAGTGTGAATTGAGGAAGACACATGTTTTTAAGGTTTATCAATGCATTTTAATTATTTTTTAATATTTTACTTAACCTATTATTGTCAACTTCATATCCTGCCTATGTAGAACACACTAAATCATCACCTATAGGTGGCTGAGTTGAATACCCAAAGGGACATATATTGATAAAAAGGTGTTAGCTTGAAATTTTTAGAGACCTTGGTATTAAAATAAGGTTTTGAAAATTTATATGAGGGTTTCAATATGGTAAGGTGAGGTGTCAATCATGTGAAAAAAAGGAAGACTATGTGTAAGACTATCTACCCCAAAAAGTACCAAACAAAGAACCCTTTGGTTTTTTGTAAACATCATATAACATGGATGAAAGAGATATTTATGAATTTTTAGGGTTTAGTCTTATTTTAAATGGTATGTAAAATTATTTCACAAGTTTTTAAGATTAAAGGATAAATGAAGATGGGTCTTTTAGAGATTCAAAGTTGCCAAAAACACACTGAATCCTTTCAGCGATATCTATATGAAACTACCTCAAAAAGACCTTTGTCACCTAATTTTATCAACTTAAAACCATGATTCATGATTTAATGGGTTTTATTTTGGATAAATGACTTTTATGTATCAAGGTATCATAAGGAGGGAGTGTGGGTTATTTGACACCTTCCCAGGATCATCCTCTATCTGTACATAGGGCAGAATGTGCACCTATAGCTTAAACAAAGAAGACAATCAAATAGCTTGGAAAAAAAACATGGTTTTAAGGAAATTAGATACTTTGGAAGGATGAAAAATATTTTAAGGTCTTATTGGATGCATTATTATTCTTGTGGCATCATGTTCACTCATAAAAGGCATGGAGATAACCTACAAGCAAGGTTCAAGATGGACTATCTCAGTCAAGGAGGAGTGACTCATCATCAGGAAAGATAGGATGGTTTGAAAGCATTAAATAGTGACATGTATAATAAAAACCTTATTACACCTTAGAGGATCCATGATAGGTCTATCCAACATCATGAACACCTCATGTGACCCCAAATCATAACCTACAGGTTTGTATAGACTAAGACAGGCAGTGGGTGGGAGATAGTGCTTTTAATAATGTTAATGGTATCAAAAATGAGTAAATGAGTTCAAATTATTGTGAAATTAGGATGGATACTTAATAGGTTTTTCAATCATTGAATTTAAGCATCATGAACACACTTCAACATCTTCAAGTCAACAGGTAGGGGTTCTCAGCTGAGTTGGTCAAAGAGCCATTTTGGTTATGAAGTATAGAGATATAGGGAATGGAAGATTAATCAAGATAAAGAGAATGAATCATCACTTGAATTATAATTTATCATATGTATTTATACTTTTCTCAATGAAGTAAAAAGCCTTCATAGGGTCTCAGACCTCTATTCTCACTTACAATAGGGTTCAAGCAAATGTAGGTCTAGATGGAGAATTGACTATTTAGAGAGGAAAGGAAGGTTAAATTGATTATAACATGATTAATTATGATAAAATATATTTCAAATCATGCCTAAGACCCTCCCAATATGCCCAAACATCTTTCCTACCTAGGAAGAGAACAATAGTTTGTACAACAAGCTTGGAAACTCCTTACCTCACTGAGCAAGTGTGGGAATTCAATAAGGAAAATAGTTTTGAATGGTTTAAAAATATACATGAGAAAAAAATAAAGGTGATAAGAATATATAGGTAGATTGGAATCATTGTATAGGTTTGGATAGACAACCCATATGTGATTTGAAGGAAACATGCAAAAAAGGGTTTTGAGGCCTTTTTAGGCATATTGAGATGGTTAGACCCCCTAACCATGGAATTAGGTAAAAAAATTTGATAAAATTTGTCATTAGGACCTTATAAATATTTTAAAACATTCAATTTTCACAAACAAATAGGACAATATGCCTTTATTTTGTCTCAGAGGTAATGTACTCTCCCCATGCCTAAATCATGCAAATCTTAAGAGATAGGCAAGAATAGTGGGCCAAAAATAAATTTGATCATTAAATATGGTTTTTATAGTTGGGAAACACCTAATAAAACATGGGAAACCTTTATATGAGGTCTAAATGCAAATACAGTGCACTGGGAAAGAAAGGTTGTAGTCACATCCCATAGGTAAAATTAAGGTGAGGGGGCCAAATGAAAGGTCACTTCCAATTATAGACTTTATAAAGAATTATAATTATTTGAATAATGTTCATGGGAATGGAAATGAATTATTCAAACTATATATATTCATGGAAAAACATCAAAGGGTCATTTTAAGGATTTGGTTGTAGGTAATATGGTGGAAACAAGCTTTAAGCCTACAACAATGGTGGACCAATTATAATTTAAACATAATATTTTATTTATAATGGTTTCAAAAATGTGTATAAGATATATAAATAGGTTTCTAGATCCCTAGTTTTCAAATAAAAATATCAAAAGTCATTGTCTTGGTGTGAAGGTGCTGAGACCTCATTTAATATGCAATAAGGACGCAAATAGTCAATTTGAGATGCTCATATCTCTCATAACCCTTTGCATGGATAGAGGAGTTGTTTGGGGATTATGGAGAGGGTATCTAGGAAGACATAAGTGGAATTATTTTGGATTTCCAATTTGCCAACTCTATGAATAAAGGCTAAGACTAGAAACCACTCTTAAACCCTTACAAACCCTCATAAGGACCTAATTGGAGAAATTTTACAATTGAAGCATCCAAATTCAATGAAAGTTCCATGATTTTTTTATATGTATAGGACTAACATAGGGTCTCACACATATAAGGAGGTATTCGTAACTATATGGAAAATATGAAAAATAATGATTTTCTCACCATTTATTTTTTTTGTAGGGTATATGATGTTTCAAAAGGTGAGATCAAATTTTATAGGAATATAATGACATATTATAACCCCATATGGTCATTTTATCCTATGTAAAAGTTTCTAAGTGTCTAAACTAAATCTCTACTTTTAGCCAGTCTAGTGGGCAGATAGTGATCACTTAGTGAAAGAGAGTGAAACTACATTTGGGAATCCTTTTAACACCTATTTGATGAAACTGATGCTATGGAAACTCTTTATATATGTCATCCATCCTTTTTCATGGATCATATTGAATATTTGTGAATGTTTTGGGTGCCAAGTGTGAGAAGTACATGAACAGAGTCATTTTGAAACTGTTATGGATGATTATGCATGGATAGAATGATAGGAATTATCAGAGGCTAATACAATACATGTGAGGGATTTTTAATATCTGGTCATTTTTATGTGCTTTTATTTCCTTTAAGTGTTTTGAGGTAATATAACTATATTTTATGTCATTTCAAGGTCTAGCCCTACTATTTACAAGTGTATTTTGAATCACTTTACCCAATGTATAGGATAAGGCTACTGGTCCTTAACATAGGCAAACATGTTTCCCCTAATAACTACCAAAAGTGTTGACCAAATTTGACCTTTGGTAAAATTGGGTCAAACCCTACATTTATAAACTTTTTAGAAGTTTATACATGCCCTATAGGGGTCTAATAGTGGTCTAAACACTTTACTTATCCTTCCTTTAGCCTTGGTCTAAGCCCATTCTCCTTGTACTAGTGTAGTCAAACAAATTCAACCAAAGTTAGCCCTAGTCAAACTTGGTCAAAGGTTTAAATTGGTTATAAATATTTTAATATGGTCATTTAGGTCTCCTAAAGTATTTATAAGTCATATATTTGTCCTTCACCATGCTTTATATGTAAAAACTATCATTTGACCACATTTTTAGCATAATAAATGACTTATACAAACTTTCAAAGAGGAAACTTTGTCACCAAGAGATATTTCAATGTGGAGGAGGTCAAGATATATCAATAATAGTCATAGGTTAGTCTAAGAGGTAGTTATATGTAGAAAGTGGCAGTTTCTCCTTGTTTTAAGGCCCTTTTAGGCACTTGTAAAAAATTATTGAGTTCATCATCAGATAAAAGCGTGGGTTAAGATGTCTCTTTATCTTCATAAATTCCTTACCATGCGTGGTTTGCAAGTAAGATGTCAAAAAGTTTAATTTTTTATTCTTTTCCTTCTTTTTTGACTCTGTAAGCCAACGAGGGTCAGTTTTAAACACTTGGTGTGGGTTGTATAGATAGAGTTGGGATGAATGTCTTTGGGGAAATAATTGTCTCTAAGTGTGATTTAAATCCATATCAATAAGTTTCATTTTGGTTCCTCCTCATTTGTGAACAATAATTTAGACCTCAGGCAGTTTTTTTATGCATTCTCATACAAGAGGGGTCAGTATTTGCACTTGTTTCAAAATAATTCTCTTTGATTTGATAGTTTTTATGGTTTCATGTGTTTCTCAAAGCTCTCTATATATTCTCCATCACCTTTCTATCATAAATATCATCTAGTGTCAAAGGAACCTCTTCTAGGCGTCGTTCGTTCGCTAACTACCTACCCCTTATCCACCTATAGGTGTCTTGAAGGGATTTTATACATTGGGATGAGAACATGAAGGTTTTTTTAGATGTATAAACCATGAGGTTATATTTGGATATGATGGAACAAGTATTTAACCTTCAAAATTTCAAAATAATGCTCAAGTTATGCTTCTCCTCACTGTAAGCCCTTTACAATCAATATATGTATTTGGAGGTGTTTTTCCATGTTGGGAGTTTTGTGTTGAATATGGTTATAGGTTTATATTTATGTATAACATGTTTTTAAGGTTTATAAATGCATTTTAATGGTTTTTTAATCTTTTCCTTGACTTATTCTTGTCAAATTTATATCCTTTTGTGTATCACCTATAGGTGGCTAAGTAAAATACCAAAGGGACCTATATGGATAAATGGTAGTATATTGACATTTTATGAGACCTTGGTATGATAAAAAGGTTTTTAAAATTCATATTATGATTTAAATATGGTATATTAATGTTTAAATCATGTGAAAAAAAGGAAGATTGTGTTTAGGATTGTCTGCCCTAAAAGTACCAAATAGAGAACCCTTTGGTCTTTTACAAACATCATATAACATGGATGCAGGAGCTCTTGATACCTTTTTGGGGTTTAGGATTTTGTTCCCTGACATGGAAAAGGATTTCACAAGGTTTCAAGAGCAAATGATAAAGGAAGAGGGGTCTTTTAGATATTCAAAGTTGCTAAAAACCCATTGAATCCAATCAGTGATATCTATAGAAAACTACCTCAAAAAGACCTTTGTCACCTAAGTTTATCAAACTCAAACCATGATTCATGATTGAATATGTTTGATTTTGTATTAATGACTTTTAAGGCTCAAGTAGTCATAATGAGGGACTGTGTATTATTTGACACCTTCCCAAGATCATCCTCTATCTGTACATAGGGTATAATATGCACCTATAGTTGAAACAAAAAAGATAGTCAACTAGCTTAGAGTACAGCCATGGTTGTAAGGAACTTAGAAACTTTGGAAGGATGAAACATGTTTTAAGGCCTCATTGGATTTATTATTTTTATTTTTTCATCATGATCACTCATGAAAGGCATGGAGATAACCTACAGACAAGGTTGAATATGGACTATCTCAGTTAAGGAGGAGTGACTCATCATAAGGAGAGCAAGGATGGTTAGAAATAATTAAATAGTGAGAGTTATAATAAAAAATTAATAAACCTTAGGGGATACATGATAGGTATAACCAACATTATGAACTCCTCATGTGACCCCAAATCATAACCTCTATATAGACTGAGATAGGCATCAGGTGGGAGATAGTGCTTTAAATAATACTAATGGTATCCAAAATGAGTAAATAAGTTAAAATTAATATTTAATGAGTATGTAAAATTCAATAGGTATTTAAATAATTTTATTTAATCATCATAAACACATATCAACACCTTCAGGTCAGCAGGCAGGGGGTCTCAACTGAATTGGTCAAAGAGCCATTTTGGCTATGAAGTGTGGAGATATAGGGAATGGAAGAATAATCAAGATAAAGAGAGTGAATAATAAGTTAAATGAGAATGTATAATAAATATTTATAATTTTCTCAAGTAATTAACAAGCCTTTATAGGGTCTCAAACCTCTATTCTCACATACAATAGGGTTCAAGCAAGTGTAGGTCTAGATGGAGCATTAACTATCTAGAGAGGAAAGGAAGGATAAATTTATTATAAAATGATTAATTATGATAAAATATATTTACCAACATGCCTAAGAACCTCCTAAGATTCACATACATCTTTCTTACCTAGCAACAGAACAATAGTCCATACAATAAGCTTGGAAACTCTTGGTTCACTAGGTAAGTATGGGAATTAACTAAGGAAAAGGGTTTTGAATGGTTTCAAAAGCTCTGTGAGAAAAAATAAAGTATATAATAATGTGTAGTCAGATTGGAATCATGATATATGTTTTTAGAGATAACACATAGGTGATTTGAAGGAAAACATGCAAAAATAGGGTTTTTGAGGCCTTTTTTAGGCATATTAAGATGGTTAGACCCCCTAACCATGGAATTAGGTAAAACCCTTTGTTAAATTTGGTAATTAGGACATTATATATCTTCCAAAACATTTAATTTTCACAAAAAAATATTAAAATATGCCTCTATCTTGTCTCAAAGGTAGTGTACTCTCCCCATGCCTAAATCATGCAAATCTTAAGAGAAAGGCAAGAATAGTGGACCAAAAATAAAGTTGATAATTAAATATGGTTTTTATATATAAAAAATACTTAATAAAACATGGGAAACCTTTATAGGATGTCTAAAGGAAAATAGGGTCCACTAGGCAACAAAGGTTGTAGTCACATCCCATAGGTAGAATTGAGGCTAGGGGCTAAATGAAAGGTCACTTCCAATTCAAAAATTTAGAAAGCATTCTAATGATTTGAATAATGTTCATGGGAATGTAAATAAAGTATTAAAAATATATATATTTAGTGAAAAATATCAAGGGGTCATTTTGAGATTTTGGTTGCATGTAGAATGGTGGACCAATTGCAATTTAGACATAAGATGATCTTTCTAATCATTTGAAACATGTGTATAATATATATACAAAGGTGTGTATACCCATATTTTTCAATAGTAATTCTCTTTGTTTGAAGGTGCTTAGACCTCATAAAATATGTAAGAAGGACCCAAATAGTCAATTTGAGATGCTCATATCTCTCATAACCCTTTGCATGACAGGTTGAGTTGTTTGTGGATGACAAAGAGGGTATTATATGAAGACATAAGTGGAATTATTTGGGATTTATAACGTGTCAAATCTATGAACAAAGGCTTTTAGACACTTAAATCTAGCCACTGATAACTTCCAAACAAGCTTTTAGCCAATTTCCACTTAAAATACACAATTTGGCCTAAAAACACTAAAGCAGATTATTTTTTTTGAAATCAACATATTAAAATGCCAATTCTAGCTAGGGTGTCCCTAAATGAGGCAATGCAATGTATGGGCTAGCTAACTTTGATCAGATCATTCCGAGTCAAAATGCTAATTTTACACCTAGGTGATCTGGATTGATCTTTCCTATCAAATATCTTACATAAGACACTTGATTTTGTTATTTGTTGTTGGTAACATCCTAAATGGAAATAAAATTACAATGAATCTAACATTAAATTCCAATTCTAATCTAGTCAAATTTTAGATGAATAATAAAGCATTTTGATGAATTTGAGTAATTTATGCACAAAGTGCTTAAACATGCTTAAGAGCTAATTAAACCAAATTAGATCCTAATTAAGAATTCCATGGAAACCTGTTGAATACTTATTTTTGTAAATTAATATTGAATATATACATCAATAGGTGACCTCATTTCTTGAGAAGATATCCCTAGGCCATAAACGCCACAAATATCAGGATTCATGCCCTCCATGCCTCTTAATTTCCCCTTATTCCAAGGTAATGATGAGGATAATTATAAAATTGATTCCAAAAACTTAATTAATCCTCAACCACACATGTCAATATCGAGATGGACGGTTTAAGTTGATTCTAGACATTGTAAAAAATCTATAAATACAGAGGCCATGAACATCATTTCTAAGACATGATTACAAAAAGTTATAATTAAATATGGCTTCTAAAATATTGATGAAACTAGTGTTACCATGCCTAATTTATTTCAATCCAAGACAATCCAAAAGCCAAAGGTGCCAAGGAGAGATGGAGGTAGCCAAACTTCCATTGCTAAGGACTTCATGAGCACAAGACAAACAAGCTACTACAACAAGCATTTTGGAGCATCCAAGGGAGGTAAAAGAAGGTTTCTTTTGAATTTTATTTGTGTGTTTTATTCATGTTTGTTAAATAATATCTCTCTAGTGTCTAGTCCTAGAGATTTTATGCTAGTTAGTGTGTTTCTTTCAATTTGTTTTCATTTTGAAAGTAACATCATACTAACCATCCTCTCTTGAGTCAAATTCCTAGTTCACATAATGGCATGTTTGGTGGGACCAAAAACATCCCACACATGAAGAATATACTTATGAAATATTAAAATCTTCATTTGTATAATTCAAACTCTTGGAATTTTATTTTCTAACTTTGTTTTGTCATTTTTCTTTGTCACAGGTTTACATAGTAATTGACGTCGATTAGTAAAACTATAATTGATTGGCATAGCCATCATTGGTCACTATTGGTATAACCGATGTCAGTTAGATAACCATCATTAGTTATTAAGTGTAACCTACATTGGTTATAGATCCAACATTTATCACTATGTTTTTCTAAAAAACACAAAACCTGAAAGGTAATAGGCCATTTTAAAATGCTTGGTTTGGGGTCATACGGATCCATTTTGGATGATTTTTTTTAAAACTACATGTTTTCTCCTAAATTTTCATAATTTGACATTATTTTAGCTTCAAGTTTCATATATTTTTCACAAAATTTTTAAAATATATTTAAAATGTTTCTAATCCAACATATTTTTTTTTAGGGTGATGCCTTAAGGGTAAATAGGTAACAAACAGATTTGGAACTTATTAAAACATGCTATTAAGACATCTTTGGCATGACTTTAAAATGAACTAAGAACATTATTTTGGTTTTTAATGTAATAATTAGGTTCTTAAGTAAGTTTTTAGAATTATTTTTCAAAGTTCACAATCTTAAGACCAAGGGGTCAAATGAACACCACCAAATCTTTCATTTGGGCTTAAAATTGAACACACTTGACATTTTTATCTTCAATAGTTATTTGATCTAATTTTGTTTAGAAAAGAGATGGGTGTTGAATGTATTCTCTTCCATTTTTATCCTTTAAATAAACCTTAGAATCAAAAGTTCCATCATATTGCAAATAGCCTAGTCCAAGGCTTAGAAATAATGTCATCTAAAGCACTCCCCAAAAACTCATCAAAGCTTGTGTGACCTTGAGAATGACCCTAAAGTATTTCTATTAGTATTTTATTTTCATCAGAACTTGGATTTCAAAGGGGATGTTATTACCTCATATGATTTCTTTAGTGAAGCTTTGACCCAATGTTTCATCTCCCGGCATTGACTTCACTTACTCTTCCTGAGTTGCACACAGGACATATCTATATTTGGACATCACACTATACTAAGTGTACAATAGGATGTAGTGGTTTTAAGAAGGACTATACATTTTTACAACTAGCGAATGCCATGGTCACCCAATTTACATGATTTTATTTTTCATTATTTGATGTGAAAGTAACTATGCAATTGATTCCCCTAGAGACATTCAAAACTTGATAGTTTAGTTAACCCCACATTGTCATACCCTTGCTAGGATTTGGATGGCTATAATTAGATTATTTTTGTCATTTTTTCTTGGTATGTTTTGAGACTATTTTTTTTTTAATAATCCATGTCAAACTAAATTTGTTTATACATCACTCTTTTGTCTAAAGAGTTATTATGCTGGCCATTTTACACCACACTTGTGCCTTGAAATTTTTACTAAACTTGTTTGTGTGTGTGTCATTTGAGTTTCAGAGGGTAGCATTATGCTCACCAAATCATGTCAAACCATTTTACCTTTTGATTCTTTGAAAAATAACATATATCACATCATTCGAGCAATATTACATCATTAGGCTGCTCAATTTATTTTAAGACTTGTTTCACATTGTGCCAAAAACCATTTGTTTCAAACCATGTCACATAAGCCATTTGGACCTCATTTATGTGACATCATGTTATCCTTATTTGTCTAGATTTTTTGGTAAAATCCTAGTTTTTAATGTTGATTTTTCAATTAACCTTGTTAATTTTGGATCCAAACATTGATTGATTTCTATTTAAGCCTTAACTTATGGGGCTGATACATAGATCTTTCTCTTTTGGGTTGCATAACTTCAGTTAATCAATTACTCAAAATTAAAAACTATTGATAGTTTGTTTATTCAATGCCTATCTTTATCATTATTTGTGCCTTTATTTGGGAAACCACAACCTTCCTCAAAGATCCTTTTGTCTTATGCCTTATGCTAACTGATCATGTTTATGTTCAATTCCATGTGCTGAGTCTATGTCATTGTTGCTTCCAAACTTGTTAGAATAAATCAAATCACATGAACATTTATTTCAAGTCTATATTTTGAAATCATTTGGCCAAAATTACTAGCATATTATTATTTTTTTGAGCCTATATTTTGACTTCGTGTTTGGACAAAAGACCTCATAACTCAACTTTTTCCTTTCCTAGTCTAGACCTTATTTGAAACACTTTGACCTAGACCTTTGACATGCCAGTTTTAATTCATACACTTAACCTTTTATGTGTATGACATTTGAAATTAAATATTTTATGTTATATCATTTTATGAAAATTATTATCATAAATAATTTTGGAGATACAACTCCAATTTTTGACCATATTGGAGACACAGCTCCACCTTCAACTGAGTTAGACCAAGTTTGAACCATTTATCTTTTGGACATAGTTGTTTAGAGTTTACATAACTCTAAGCCTTTTATTTTAGATATTTAATAATTTATGTAGATATGTATAGCTACACTTATGGTGGAGTCATGTACAATCCAACTTATTATAGAATAGTCACAAAAAATCCCACTAGGAACCCCTATAGAGAAAAAATTTATAAGGAGTTTTATTATTCTCCCTACAATACTCCATATGGGGAACATAGTCAAAATCTACAAAATCTAAATTGAAACCCTGATTGGTATGAAGAGGCTTGTGAGGATGACTTTAAACACCCAAATACAAATAATGTTATTTGTGATATGGATTTGTACTCTCTTTACAATAATCATTACATGAAACACAATCAAGAACTAGCTTATGAACCAGCTCACGACTGGGATGATATGGTTTATGAGGAAGAATTTAATACTTTGTCTTGTGTAAGTAATCAAGATCGACCAAATTATACCATTTCTATTCTAAGACTATAATATCCAAGGAATACCATTACCATTCATATGCCTAGTCTTTTGGATTGTATGAGAAACCAAGCTCCACAATGCCCATTCATCATTCTAGGACCTAGTCCTTTAGCTTGTGCAAGCAATCATGATCCACACCACCCTATCTTTAACATCTCAAGACTTTATCCTTTAACTCATGTGATCAATCATGCTCCCCAAGGCCCTACCATTATCTAACCACAAGTCTTTCCTCATCCATTACCAATCCCATACAAACCTCAACCGATCCAATCCTTTCAAGACCAAGTTATGTTCAAAAATATTATTTTTCAACTCATTGGAAACCAAATCCAAGACAACCAACCAATCCAAGATGTTTTTGTTGAACCAACCACTTATGATTAGTCAACCTATGCTAAATCACCTATTGATCCTATACCAGTTATCAAGGAGTCTCACACTGATGAGCCAGTCTTTGTCGAGTTAATTTTTAATGATTATAACCACCTTTGGGAAAATCATTACCTTGACCATGTGATTATTTTTCAAGATCCACCTATTGAAAATATAGTCTCTAAGGAGTTGTCTCTTGACCTTTTTCCCATCCCAAAGGAGTCTCAATTTGACAAACTAGTTTTTGTGGAACCTATTATGCCATCACAGGCCACCACTTGTATAAAAACAAACATTCAACAAAGACATTATTGTAAAAAAATACCCATTAGATGAAGAAACAATGTTAGAGTTAGATTCTATTCTTGAACTTACATCATATTTACCATTAAAATATGAATCCACATCAATCTCAACATTAGATTTAGATTCCCTTGAGTTAGAATCAGATTTAGAAGAAGAATATGTTCATGGATATTATAATATTGGTTATGAATGCCTCATATATCAGTTTGAATACATTTGTGATCCTTATATAGTTTTTGAGGATGAGTAATTCAACATCAACACAAGTTTTCCTAGTATCTTCTATGAGGATTGTGTAGCCTCTACCCATTCCATTACCATTCCATAAGCCATTATCATCAACCAAAATAGCCATATTATTAACATTCCATCTCCTACAAGGTTTGATTGGGATTGATAGAATCACACTTTGTTGAACTATATCCATGGTGACATAGTAGTTGATGAAGAGTAAGGAGGCCAAAACAACATTCATGTATCAAAAGAACACTCTCTTAGTGAAAATTTTTTAGAAGCACTAGAAGAAAATCAAAGTCAAAAGCTAATATTCATTAGTGAAACCTTCTCAGAGGTGCTATAGGATAATCAAGACAAAATTCATTGGTGAAAACCTCATTGAGTTACTAATAGCTAAGCAAAAAATTTATTCACTATTGAATGAAGACAAAATCAAAGATCAAATCAAAATAGCTTCCTATCTATAGCCTAATCAGATGGTAGCTACTCTTAGGCCCAAACAACAAAAAAATATGATGGTCCTATTGAGAGAAAAAGTCTTCAGCCCCACCACAACCAAAGTTATGTTGAATCTAGCATCAACAACATTACATGTGACTGAAAGTCTAGATCTTCATTTATTTCCCCACTATTATACATTCCATTTCATTTCCCAATCAAACCTACCATCCATTATTTGTCCTTATTTACCATCCATATCCACACTTTCCTTTGTAGAGGCTACAAATATGCCTTGTCTCAATGCTTGAGGGAATTAGAATCAATGACCAATGAAGATCACAAAAAAATTCTCAAAATCTAGATGTACATCAAGTTCTTGATAGAGAAACTATTTAGATGAGGTGTGGGATAGAAATTAACATAATTAAGTATTCTATTTGTATCATTTGTTGACTAGGACGTGCATCTCCATCTCAATAGAAAAAATAAAATCATATACCATTTACCACACCTCAGCTAAAAACATGTACCATACCATTTCACATTGCCATGCCATTGCCATTGTTACATATGACTATTTACCATTATTGTATATCCAAACCATTTACCCCATCACCTAGGGGAAACCCTCTTACCATTTTATCCAATTTATCAAACCATCATTATCCTTAACAAGACTATGCCATCTAACCATTCCATTCCTATCTAGACCAAAGCCTATTTTTAATCATCCCACCTAATTATATTTTGATCTTGGTTCATTTATTTCTTCCCACATTTTTTATGAAGAGGATTCCAATCAAGTTTCAACAATCAATTCGATCCATGTTTCAATGACAGTCTATGAAAGTAGCGTGATAGTTGATCTGGCAAGATATCTTTCATCCTATCAAGTTTGTTTATGTGAGCCTGAATATGACCACCTATAAAAAAAATAGTATCTTGACCTATGTTATTGTATCCTAGTTATAACCACCTATGGTCAAACTAAGGGAAACACTTGTTTATCATGCATTATCACATCATCTTGCCATTACTATTTTTATTTGACTAGCCATTTGCTAGTTTTGAGAACTTGTTGGGACCTAGTTGGTTTTTCCTCAACTTTTGTGTGGATGGAATTACTATGACTTGAGGTCATTTTATGACTATGTGGGTCATGCTCAATTAATTTTGAGGTCACCTCAGTCCCCCTTTCCATATGCTCTCACCATTTTGTGAGCAACCTAATCCAAACACTCTTGCCATTTTGTGAGCACATATCTTATCATTCTCTAACGAGTTATGATACCTCAAAATTTTAAAAACATTCATAACATTTCAAAAATCCAAAAATATTTTTCCTATCTAAACCTAGTTAGTTATGATTGATCCACATTATGGGGGCATGATCATTGTTAGGATGCTTTATTTTTCTTTTATTTTTAGTCTTTTTATTTGTTTGTTTATTTCAAGTTGTTTGTTTATTTGTTTGTTTTTCTATTTATCTGTTTGTTTGTTCACTTCCCTATTTGTTTGATTTCAACACTATTGCCTTGACTCAATCTATATGTGTTCATTAGGTGATTTCTCAAGCACATTATTCTTGAGTCCATCCATATTCATCCATTAACATTATCATAATGGCTTTTATCATTGCTGCATTATTTTTGAGTGTTTATTAGATTGGGAGTACATCCTTAGCATTTTTGGGCCAACTCTTCATGGTGTTCTATCATGATGCCTACCATCACATGTTATAGAAAAAATCAACTTCAAGAAGGTCTACAATCAATGGAGCCATAGAAGTTTCTCCTTGGCACCTTGCTAAATTCTCACACCCACCTTGATCAATATAAATTATTTGACCATTCTATTTGTATCATTGAAAATTAGGATGACCATTTCCTCATTAGCAGGTACAATTGAGTCATTCACATTGATAAATCTTATTCCTCCATCCATATCTTTCATCACTTTTCACCCACTCATCTTTAATCTATATTCCAAGTTATATCCTTGAGTTATGCTTTCTAATTAGACCTAACTAGGGCATAACCATTAGTTTTAGCCAATCTAGGTCATCTTCATGATTATAACTACCTATGGGTAAATCATTATTTTAATTTTTATTCTTTATTATAACCACCTTTGGGAAAATCAACATCATTTTTACATAAATGCATGCTAGAATTTTCTTATTTGTATTAATCTCAACCATGGATTAATTCCACCTTTCTTTTCTTTTCTTTTTAAGGGACCATCCATCAACAAATGTGATGGCCACTCCCTTGAGGGGGCATCATCATAGGCTTCCCAAAAACCATTTAGAGATTTGTTCTTCAACCATCATCTTGTTTTTGGCATATATTCCATCTCTCATTATTTGAGAATACATTGCTTTGCCTATGGATTTTAACACCTTTCCAAATATGGGCAAACTATAGGCACTTAAATCTAACCATCGATAACCTCCAACCAGGGTTTTGGCCAATTTCCACTTAAAATACATAATTTGGCCTAAAATCACTAAAGCACATTAAAATATTTGAAATTGACATATTCAAATGCTAATTTTGGCTAGGGTATCCCTAAATGGGGAAATGTAATTTATGGGCTATCTATCTTTGATTAGATCATTTTGAGTCAAAATGCCAATTCTGTACCCAGGTGCTGTGGATTGATCTTTCCTATTAAATCTCTTACACAAGACATGTGCCTTTGTTATTTTCTATTGGTAACATCCAAAATGGGAATACAGTTCCAATGCATCTAACATTGACTTCTAATTCTAATCCAGCCAAATTTTGGACCAATAACAAAGCATTCTGATCAATTTGAGTAATTTGTGCACAAAGTGATTCAACATGCTTAAGAGATAATTAAACCAAATTAGAGCCTAATCAAGAATTCCATGGAAACTTGTTGAATAATTATTTTTGGAAATGAATATTAAATACCTGCATCACCAAGTGACCTCATTTCTTGGGAAGACATCCCTAGGCCATAAATGCCACAACTATCAGGATTCATGCCTTTAATGTCTTATCAATGCCTTCCATGATGACCTCTATACCTCTTAATTTTTAATTCTTCCAAGGTCATGATGAAAATAATTATAAACTTAATTCCAAAATTGAATTAATCCTCAGCCACACATCTCAAAATTAGGATGGATGATTTAGGTTAATTCTAGACATTCTCAAAAATCTATAAATAAAGAGGCCATGAACATCATTTCTAAGACATGATTATGTAAAGTTATAATGTAAGATTGGTTCTAAAAGATTCATGAAACTAGTGTTACCATGCCAAATTGATTCCAATCCAATCCAAACTAGAAGCTAAAGGTGCAAAGGAGAGATGGAGGTAACCAAGGACTTCATGAGCAAAAGCTGAGCAAGCCACTGCTACAAAGACATTTGGAGCATCCAAGGAATGTGAAGGAATTCTTGTTGTTTTTCCATAATTTTTAGTTGTGTTTGTCATTGTTTCTTATTACAAAGCTTAGCCTATTATCTAGGCATGAATTTGTTAGCTTATTGTGTTCTTTGCCAATTTGTTTTGTGCATTTTGTCACTAACACCATACTAATCTCCTCTTCTTAGTCAAATTTCTTCTTAAACCCTTACAAACCCTCATAAGGACCCGATTGGATAAATGTTGCAATTGAAGCATCCAAATGAAATTAAAGTGAAATGAAAGTAATTTAAAGCTATAGAGGATTCCTCAGGGTCTCACACATGAAGGGAGATGTATAGAACTATACAAACAGTATGCAAAATAGTGCTTTTCTCACCATTTATTATGTTTTTAGGGTATATGATGTTTTAGAAGGTGAGATAAAATTTTATGGGAATATAATAACCTATTATAATTCCATATGGTGATTTTATCCTATGGATAGGTTTCTAAGTTTCCAAACTAAAGCTCTACTTTCATCTAGTCCAATGGGTAGATAGTGATCACTTGGTGAAAGAGAGTGAAACTCCATTTGGAATTTTTTTTTCAGGCCTATTTGATGAAAATGAATTTATAGAGACTCTTTACATGTCTCATCCCTCTGTGTGCATGGATCAGATTGAATATTTGTGAAGGTTTTGGGTGCCAAAGGTGAGAAGTACATGGAAAGAATCATCTTAAAATTGTCAGATATGATTATGCATAGAAAAAAATTATATAAATGATCAAAGGATAATATAATGCATGTTAGGTATTTTTATTATCCCCTCCCACTCAAACACATCATTATACCTAATCATATGTAGTGATAAGGTAGTTTTGGAAGGAAAATCATGATGGGCAATTTTTTGTGCAAAGAAAGGAGTTTTTAGACCACTTTAAAACAGTTGAATGATTTGAGATGACACTTGTAGCTCTTCAAATTTCATTTCTCACCCCATATATATATTACGTGCACAAATAATTGATATTTTTAGCTGTACAAGTGTCTAATGACTCTTGAGATTCCCTTTCTCTCTTTCCTCTCATATTCTCTATATAAGCTAGCCTTTTTGGCATTATATTCGATCTCTCCACCTTGGTATGGTGAAGCCCTACCAATTTTTTTGCCTTGAGATAATAAAGATATTTTTTTTACCTCATTCAATATTTAACTAAGTGTACTTAATGGTTGTTATTATTTTGTAAGTATAGTTTTTTTACCGTCACATGTTACTCTTCCTAGTACCTAGTGTTTTATAATCTCTCATTTGTTGGTTAGCAAGAAATTACAAGGGTATTGAGTAACCTATAATAGTTTGTCTTATAATTCTTATTTTCTAAGTCTTCATATCCTAAGCTATCTCTAAGACCCCATGTTGAAACATTGCTATGAAAGAGAAGGTTGCCATTAGATGAAGTGTACATGCATACTTCTTCTTGGTTCTAAGTGCATGTCAAAGGGTGTGAGTAGAGCATATGTTTGGTGCATCACCTCCCATAGATTAGATTTTATTTAATATATTATTATCCCTTTTCATCCCCCCAAGTGTTAGTAGTAATATTGAGCTTTAGTGATGCATCAAGGAGAACTAGCCCCTAATCTAGAGATCCACCTCACATTTGGTGACCCATAACCCTAAAGTAGTTCCATTATGCCACTTTAATGAGGAATGACTTGTCATCTTCTCATTGGGTGGAATTTTAAGTTATAATAGATACTATTGGCTAACCATCTTTAATTATGATCACATGCACATTAGAACTTGATATGAATGTCAAACATTGGCCAAAAGGGAGGTTTATACAACCATGCCTCTACAACCAATTGTTGAAGGAAGGATGTTTTCATAGTGGGGTTTAGACTTCATTGGTCTAATCAACCCAAATTCTTTATCTAGACATAAATTTGTGATTAAAATTATAGATTATTATACTAGATGTATGGAATTAGTTTCTACAAAGAATAGTAGATCACAAGATGTGATTCTCTTTTTAGAGGAGCACATTACTACTAGATTTAACACACCCATCTATTTGGTATGTGACAATGGACCATCATTTATATCAATAGAATTCACTGAGTGGGCACATGAAAATCAAATTATAATCAAGTTATCTTCTAACCACTACCCTCAAGGGGATGGATTAGTTGAATCAACAAATAAAAATATGATTGAGGCAATCAAGAAGTCAACAGGGGACAGTCCTAGAGACTAGCACAATCTACTAAAGTATGCTCTTTGGGTACACTAGACTAGATACAAGTAAGCCTTAAAAGCTTTGCCTTACCTATTTGTGTATAGACACATATGAATTTTTCTCATCACATTAAATTTTCCCACTTATTTGTTCATACAAGATTATAGGAACCAAATGGAAAAGCAGAATCAAGATTGTTGGATATAATAGAAATGGAAGATTCAAGGACTAAGGCTTTGTAGACATTCAACAAACAC
Organism: Torreya grandis; assembly: GCA_037957365.1. Classification (NCBI taxonomy): domain Eukaryota; kingdom Viridiplantae; phylum Streptophyta; class Pinopsida; order Cupressales; family Taxaceae; genus Torreya; species Torreya grandis. Next base: position 1,686,212 of record JARHVA010001824.1, read on the forward strand.
CAAGATGTAGTTAAAAGGTGGTTTGATAAAAGAGGAAAATTCAAAGCATTCATAATTTTAGATCTGGTGTTACTATGGGATAAAGCCCATGAAAAGAAAGGATAACGTGACAATTTTTCTCCACTATGGATCAAACCATATCAAATTTCAGAGATCCTAGGCAATAACATGTTTCATCTAAAAGACCTCCAAGGCAATGAGCTCACATATATAGTTAATGTATAGTACCAAAGAATTATTTTAGAGCTATTCCATCTTTTGATATTAATAATTGAGAGGATTTAGATGAGTTTAGACATAGGACTAGATTAGATTTCCATGCTTTCTAAAATATATTTTCAGTGCTTTTTAGATTAGTTTTCTATTTTTTTAGATTAATGTTTCCTACTTTCATTATTTTTATTTCATATATTAGATTCTAAGTTTTCTATATTAGATTTTGTATTTTATTAGACTAATTTCTCTTTTCTTTCTCTGATGATCGAATTCATGTTTTCTCTAGTTATTGCCAAAACTAAAATCCAAAACAACTAACTTGTGAAAATGGGGAAAATTAAAATTTTGACACTTTGGGGACTAATTTACAAGTTAGGTATATTTATATGTTTTTTTTAAATCTTTAGGATGAAGGTAGGTAATCATGGACTATTCTAAATGATGTCACAATTGCATACTTTTACCAAGCATGTGGAATTTGCTTTCAAAAGTAATTTATATAAATTTAGAAAGATTTTTGGTTTTGTTTGATCAAATGTAATTATCACATTAAATACCTATTGGAAATGATAATTATAGGTCTATATTTGGCTGGTAGGGATGTTCTAGAAATGATTTGTTTTCTAATTGTACCAACTCACTAGGTTTTCTTCTACTCTCTTTTCCACTAATCTGAACTTAAGAATAAAAAAGAAAGAGAAAGAAAAGAATAAATGAGTTCAAAAGAGAAAAATAAAATACAAAGAAAATAAAAAGGGGCTCACATGATGAAATAAGGTCAATGTACCACACATCATGATCAAAAGAAAAGAAAATAATGGAATGAGAAGAGAAGGAGCCCAAGGCATCTCCGTCGGGGCTATGATGCCTGAATGGCATCAGATCAATTCTTTATCTTCCTATATTTTTGAGCTTTAATGGATACTAGAATGAAACCTACAACACCATCAAAACCTTTGAAAAACTCATCATAATAGAGGTTAAATGAACTACACATTTTGACACACGTATATCTAAGAAAATTAGAAGGCAAGTATGTTGTGTGAGTTAACTTAGGAGTCTCTTTCATGTTTCTAATTAAAATAATCTTCTATGGAAAAATTCAAAAATGATTTAATGATTTTTAACTAGAGTTATATGTTATTGCATACTTAGTCATATTCCCCGTATAACTTGTCATTTGTTGTACCTAACACCCCCACTTTTTCATAAGGAAATGGGGACCTGCCTTTTTTCAAAATATGATCTTAACAGGGAATCCTTTTTCTATTTTTATGCAAAGTTTGGGAAAACTAGGACATTTCACTTTTTTGGTGGGATGACATTGCCATTGTGTTTATGAGACTAGCTTGTGTATTGTAGATAAATTCTTCAAGCTCATAGTCTTCAGGTTAATTATTTTAGCCTTTGTGTAAAATTATCTTTCAGATGTTATGTTTTAGGAAATTTTTGGTCATATTCTCTTTTAGAAAGCCTTATTTTGTCAAATAAATTATTTTGGACATTTTGTGTGAAACAATTCTCTCAAAAGAATTTAGATTACAAAATTTTGGCCTTAGAACTACATACACTTTCCCCAAAACAAATTATCCAATGTATTATCCCTTTGGCCATCTAACTTATCCTTCAAAACTTTTGGAATGACCCTTATCCATATGAGATTACCCTTTGGGATTTTTGGAAGTGCCCTTCAGCCTTTACAAAGTAGATCCTTTGGGACTTTTATCATGGACAAATGCCCTACAAAGTAGACCCTTTGAACTATTATCAAAGTACCATTCAACATTTTAAAATTTCCCTTTGAGGCTTTTGAAATGCCTTTTTTTTAAATTTCCACTACCCTTTACACTAGCCCTTTAGCCTTTCCAAATAAACCATTTACCCCTTCTTGACCACTTCCTTTTGGGGCACATACCCTTTGGGTTTTATGTGACATACACTTTAGAATTGTTTTCAAATCCTTAACCCTACAAGACTTATCTTTCAAGATATGTCTTTTGTCCTTTTTGCCAACTAATCCTTTAAAACTTTTGGAATTTCCCTTCACCCTTTTTCTTCAAAATATTTTTTTCATGCCTTTTCCAATTCCTGTAGACATTTTATTTGATGAAAATGACCCTTTAAGATAATTATTGTGTACATTTTGTTCAAAATAATTCCCTTGAAGTAATTCCTTTGGGACTTTTTGAAAGGACCTTTTTCCCTAGACCATTTCCTTTGAACTTATTATTTATCATATTTTGTCCAATGCAAAAGCCCTGAAATAATTCCTTTGAAGGGAACATTCCCTTTGGACTTCCTAAACCAACCCTTCAGAACTTTTGAAGTCCCCCTTAGCCATATGGAAGTACCCTTAAAGAGGCTCCAAAGTGATCTTCAACATTCACAAAGTAGAGTATTTGGGACTTTGTGATGTAAAAAATGCCTTATGAAGTGGACCCTTCAGATCAAAATTACCCTTTAGGGAAATTAAAAGTTCCCTCTAGACATTTGAAATATCCCTCTAAAAGAATTACTTTGAGGTTTTGTTCAAATAAATCCTTAAGGTAAATTATTCCAGACAATTTCTCTGAAACTAATTCCTAAAAGAATTAGTCTACAAACATAAACCCACAAGAATTTTTTGATGTACATCCTAAAATATTTTAGTACTAATTATCATCATATATTTAGCCAATTAAACATAAAATATTTCCTATTTGATAAATAATAAGCACCCCTGCCAACCCAAGCTAACAAAATTGAAAAATAAATATTACATATTTACATAGTATGAACTAGTATTCAATACAGGATCCTATATAGATAATACATAGCCATTAAATCCATAATTTGCATCCAAGTTAAATTTCAATCAAAGAATCCTAATTTCTAACAATGATAGAGAGACCTAGTTCATAGCTTGAGAATTCTGTGAGTATAATAATAACTATGCTAAGAACCAGAATGATTACATAATACATAACATATCAAAGGAAATTTTAGCAATCTAGAACATGTAGCTATGGCTTCCTCATCTAGGACATTTTGAGGGACGAATCCCCTATCTAAATTCTTAATCAAAGATTTTATAGAGTTCAAAGACACTATCTTCGACACGGAGGTATTTCATGATAAGTATCAAAACTACTCACAACTTTGGAATGATATTGATTTAGTCAATATGTTTTCATTAGATGATGAAACAATACTATAAAAAAGGTTATTTATTTAGGAACTTCTATCCTAAAAATGCAAAAGATTTAATTTCACCACGACCAAACCAAAATTTATATTGTGCATAGACCTTCTCAAGGATTTGTTATTTTCTAACAAAATATCATAGGATGCTTATCTACTACATTCTCATGGCGATACAGTGGTTACATGCATTTTTGGAAGTGATTTTCTAAGGTATCTATATCTCAACATACTAGATGACTATTATGATAAACACACTTGGGTGAAATTCAAATTAAAAAACTCAATCCTAGAAGTGCTCTCCTCATAACTACTCCTAAACCAGTCTATCACCTAGCAAGGGATGAAGCCAAAGGGAGTGATTCCAATTGATACATTTCGGATGAGAATACAGATAGGTATGGATCTACTTAATAGACTATATGGTATGCCTGACATCCATTTTGTAAATTTATACTAGGTACCATTGCTACATACAATACTATCACATTATGTCATCTATGCCCTAGGGGAAGTAATCAATTTCAGTATTAGAGAATAGATTCTACATAAGGATAAATGTCCCATACCCATGGGAGATTTCTATATGATGTCCTATTTAGTGGAACTAGTTATGGGAACTTGTTATAAGCACTTGGCCAATCTATGGGTTTTAACCATAGATTGCATGAAAATTGGAATTTAAGACCATTACCAATTCTTGCATGTATACACTTACCACAAGCATATGGTTAGGATATGTGAGGAAATTTACCCACAGATATGGCAAGCTATTCATGGATTGCCTATGCCTCAACTTGAAGAGAACATCTTGAATAATTTGAGTGGAAAAGGATACTTTTTCTTGTAACCAAACTTTTTTTTTATCATAGTCTAAGGAAATAAGATTGAGCCCCTATGTCTCCCAAAGTATGTACCAGATAAGTTGGCTAAATAAGAGATTGATTTCCAATTATGGAATATCATTGAGGAGGATTCGGCTAGGCTTAAAAATGCTTATACTTTGGAATCTTAATTTCAGTTAGCAGAATGACATATACTATGAGAAAAATCTTGGAGATGTTGGAACAAAGTGAAAACATTATGGCTTCCCCATAATGGCACATAGAGATTTGGACCCCCATGGGTGAATACAACAACATATCCATGGGTTTAAAATTCCTTACTAACACTAAAATTATTGTTATGATTTTATTTTTATGAATGATAAGTCAGATGAAGAAGTGATAGAATGAACATAGATTTCTAGAGTACAAGATGATCATTTGAGAATGATCCAAATGATACCTAGTATCTCCACTAGGGAATTGGACATCATAAGAACTATCTTTAAAGGATGGCAATATTCAAACTTTTAGAGGGGAAAATATACAGAACAAGAAGGTTCCTCATCCCAAGGACTTCCATTAAAATTTAAATTAGTAAAGAGAAAACTTTAGCTACCCAATCCTAGTGTACATAGAGGAAGAGAAAAAGGAGATCTTATAATCCTAGACTCTAATGAGGAGGAGGACAATATGTAATAAATGCCTATTTCCAACACTAGTTAAGTTCCTATTTCTACCCCCATGTATCTATTCATGTACCTACTTCATAGGTACCAACATCCACATCCCAAAGATCTCTCATTCAAGAAAATACCCCTTTAGTTTATTCTAGGAAGCCTAAGACTCCCATAGGTAGCCCTAAAATGCATACATATCCAAGATCACAACCATCAAGAGAATATGAAATTGTCATCAAAGATATATAAGATGATTTAGATGAAGAGGTCGAGTTAGAGATAGCTAAATCTATGAGTCTTCAGGTTGACCCCATTGAGCTTAATCTCCAAGGTACAAAAACCTTTTTATGTTTTCCTTTGAGTTCAATTTCCATTATTGATCAGATACCCATCTCTTTGGTGGAAGATCACATTACCTATACTACATCCACCCATTTTTTCCCTTCCACATTTGCATTCATTCCTTCCATTTTGAAAACCACCATTGATCCTTCCATTATCGCTACCATACAATTTCCCACATATTTTCCCTCTTTACCTATTAGTACTTCTACTATGATAGTCTAAAAAAAGAAGGTAACCAGGAAAGTGTAGACTACTCTAGCCACCCTTAAAATTCATGTTCAATCTACAAAAATATCCCTTCCACTTCCCACTTCCACTTCTACAAAAGAAACCATACTAACTAGAACAAACAAGGGAAGGAAGGTTAAGCCTCACATAGTTTTAGTTCATCCACTTCCTCAAGTTGGAGGAGTGGACTAGTCAAAAATAATATGGCCTTCCTTACCTAATGTCTTGAAAAATGCTAGTAAGAAACAAAAAAAATATGAAGAGGATGCTAAAAAATAAATTGTTTTTACAATCATAGATACACCCCTCAACATTCTACCTTAGGGCATGGATTTGAGGAGTCAAATTCTAAGATACAAGGTCACCGAGTTCCCCTCTATGTATACATTGTTTGACCCCCCAAATAGTTCAATAAAAAGAGTAAAGAAGATAAAATTTGAATATAACTAGGGTAAAAGCATCATCTTTGAAGAATGACAACAAGTGTTCTCCCTAACTAAGAGGTAGAATAGGCAACTAGGGAAGTCTGTGTATGAATAGAATATTTCAAACTTGGTTCAAATCACAAAAGGATGCTATGGTGTCCATTCATAAAGGCATAGAATTAGATCAATCAGAGATAGAAGAGGAGGTACAAGAATTATGATCATAGATTGAGTAGCTCAGAGAACAATCTATCATAATATATATTCCCATGGGTATCAAATCTGATGTTTGGGTGGCCACATCTAAATGTTACAATTGTTTAGAGGCCATGGAATTTATAAAGGCTGAGATGAAACCTCATGTATCCAAACAAATCAACTTTGTGGTTATTTATTTTAGGATAGTGACAAGCTTAAAATGTTAGTTGTCTACACATGCAACTCATTATATAGCCATCTTGATTTAACGACCACATTTGAGGCATATAATAGCATAAATCTAGTTGTCATTAGACATGAGGAGGTAAAAGAGTGGTTAAAATAAATTATGGCTTTAATTCCAAAATACCAAGCACATGAGGCTCAACTCCTCCAAATTTTGAATGAGCTAAAATTTTATAAAGAAAGGTATTCTATAATAAATTGATTAGTAGAATCAATTTTGATAAAATTATCTAGGAAGACACTGAGAACTTCAAGTAGAGCATATAAGGTTTGGTAGTGGAAAGAATAGAATCATATTTAAGCAAAGTTAGAAGGAAGGTGACCAAAGTTGAGACTTTAAGAAGTAAGTTCCAACTGACTAAATATGAACATGCATGACTCCTTAGGAAAACCAAGAGACTCCACCAACCTTCATTTCTTAACTTAGACATCATTCACCAATAGCATGAGGTAGCCAACAAAGTCTATTGGGATAAAGAGGCAAAAAATAAGTAGGCTTCTTGAAGTGCTGTTACATATTTAACTTCTACTTCAACTTCCACTCCTACTAAAGCCCATGTAACACTTCAGACCACATAACCTTAGCCTTATGCATGTGAAATTCTTATAGCAGCATGCATATTTAGATTCTCCTTTTAAATTAGATAGATCATTGTAAAATTGACTTTGTATTTTCTTTTACATGTACATGTATAATTTTGTAAAGTTAATTTATTTATTTATTATTTTTTTAGATTTTCTTAGGTAGTTTTAGACCCCAGTTAGAACTACACATTATAACCACCACATGTAATAATAATGTATAGACTTGGAGGATGAGGCACCAACTTCTCCAAGATCTATAAATATAATTGTATCCCCAAAATTTATTTTTTATCATTAAGTTTTGGAATATAGAACAACGAGCCATTTTAGTCATAAAGCAAAGTGTTTAGAGTATTTTATTTCCAATGTTGTGTTATTATTCATTATTTATATGGTTATTTACTTCAATAATATTTAGTGTGCCAAATTTTCAAATAGATTCTTGATTACTTTGATTAATATGCTAATCTTAGATATGTAATAGCTATTGAAGATTAGTGGATGTATTAATTAAAATAGCCAAGTTAGATTGGATCATATTTTTGGATGTGTAGTTGTGTTTTCTTGGTGTAGTTTTATAAGAGTGTGCTACAATTTATTTAGATTTTTCATTAGTTTGAGTCATAATCTCTTGATTGAAGGGTGTGCAATAGTTGCCTTGATAGGATAAACCTTTGTCTGAGGTTGGTGGACTTCCTACAAATCCTTTTACTTAGAATTCTTAGCCATGTATACTTACATGTGTGAAATTTATTCTAGCAATAGGCATTGGTTTTAAAAAAAACATAGGTTTGTACAAGAACCAACTAGGGAAGTAATTCTTGAGAACCACATAGATTTATTTTCTACCCTAACTTACTCTCCATTTTGTGTTTTGTTATAAAATAATACCCAATCTAGATTAGAGGCCAGCCATCCATCTAACTCACATAGGAATTAACCTTGTTATAAAGCCACACCTTCATCCAAAAACCTTATTAACAACTTGTATACCTTATCTACTATTCCATCAATAGGTTGTCAAAGATCGCATACTTGTAACTCATGCCTTGGAGTGGAGTTTACCTTAATTGAGATCCTAAACAATTAGAGGCTACGTTATTATGGTTGTGATGTGAATAAAAATAACATCAATAGATTCCATATCTTAGGTGTGCAAATTTAGTGATCCAAGTTGGCCAGTTGCTAATAGACTTAGTGGTGAAGATAGTAAGGAAATTAGATATAAGTGAGAAGATGTTTCCTAATGTGTTTTCATGTGAGAGTGATGCATTGAAATACATGATGATGTTGTTTGGGTCTTGAATGATCTATCCACTCTCTATATAATCTTATAATTTGATTTTAAAGGGTAAAACATTGAATCCATAATAACTTATCTGAGTAAATAGAGTTTCTGAGAGGGAAGGTCAATAGATTGGTTTATAAGACCAAAAGTTTTCATTAGATATTATAATTTAATTAGTTGATGTTGATTTGAGGATGTTATAATATCATTTTCATGCATTTAAAGCCTTTTAATATATTCAATCATGTGTTAGATGTTTATGTTTCCTTGATTATATTTTAGAGTTAGTTGGTAGTTTTGAGTGAACATCTTGCAGAGAAGTGTTTGAGCCTATTTAACTGAATTCAAGCATTAGAAGAAGATTGTGATGACCTTGAGGTCATGATTTTTTTGAATATGTAATTTTTTTCATGATTGTTTGGAAAAATTGAGTATATGCCTTAGTTTTTCAAGATAGATTTTATGTATATTTAAAAGCCTTCTATATGCAATGATTTGAAAAGGGGTTCAATTGGTAGTTGGACATAAAAGGTATTGTGTACTTAAAGTAAAGTTATTCTAGGTCTATTGGAGTGGCATATGAATTTTTTATATTATGTGAGGCTTTTTGATATGCTTCAAAAATATCAAAGGGTGACATGTTGTTAAGAAGGCATATTAGGTCTCCATAAGCCTAAAAGAGGAATAAGGGCTAATCGATGCATATCTGACCTATTGTAGTGATTGATTAATGATTAAGGCATGTTATTTTAATATGAAAATACCTATTAATATTTTAATATAAAAATAAATATTCATGGTTGACCTAAGTTAGTTGAATATGTAGTCGACTAAGTAGGATAAGATCAAGTGACTTATATAAAAATAAGGTAGTTTCAGCTTATTTTGTGTGTGCCTATGGTAGATACTTAGAGGATGCTAAATGTGGGAGAGCATAAGAGGATAAGATAATGATATAGATCATTTTAGAGTATAAGGTGGTCATGGGGACCATGAGATAAATGTTATGAATATATAATAGAGGTTTTATATATGAGGATCAAGGTCATAAGACCTAATCAAGCCATGAAGAGGGCTAGTTGAGTGAAGAAGGATGAAGATCAATTTGAGAGGAGAAAAAGTGACTAAATATTTGAAGGAGTATATCATCATATATTGTGAAAGAAATAAGTGTTTTTTAAAGTTGATCAAATAATTATGTGGTTGAGTTGGTGCTGAGTCATATAGGGGGTTGGTGCCTTCTTACAAGTGGGTGCTTTCTAAAGCCTAGTTAAGTTGGTACTATGCTAGTTGGGGTTGGTGATCCATGCTAAGCTAGTGCTTCACTAAATTTTGATATTTTTGTATAGGACTATAGTCTATTTTCTTTATTAGTGGGTTTTGTTCCCTTATAGGATTTCCCATGTATAAGTTGTGTTCATGTGTTTGATGCTCTTATGATTTGATGCTTATGCTTGTTAAGATGTACATGCATGTTAGAATGGTTCATACATAGTTAAGTGGAATTGAATGATTTTTTTAAAATATTGATTCACCCCCTCTTATTTATCATTTTTCCAATAATTGGCATTAGATTAGGTTCTTTGGAGAAGTCTTAACAACTTAAAAGATATCTTAAAAAGCAAGGATGACTAGTCAATAAGCTCAAGGTGGTTTCTCTACTAGTAAGGCTCAGTTGTTTAATGGATCTAACTATGACTTATATAATTTCATAATTAATATATATCTGATGTCACAAGGACATGATATTTGGTACTTAGTTATGGATAGTTATATTACACCTCCAATTCTACCAATAAATGCAATAGGTAAGAAGGCTAGTGAAAATATCTCTAAGGTAATGAATGTCATTCTATGTGGCCTATTAGAAGTATAACTTTAAAAAGTAATGCATTATGTTTCATTTAAATACATATGGGAAAAATTGAAGACCATATATGAGGGTAAAATTAAGGTGAAGTTCTCTAATTTGTAGACCCACAGAAGATAGCTTGAAAGCCTGAAGATGAAACTATTACATCCTCCCTTTTGAGGGTTGATGAAGTTATGAATATCATAAGAAGATTGGGAGAAGATTTGAAAGAGTCTACTATTGTTCAAAATTTATTGAGATCCCTAAATCCTATGTTTGACTCTAATGTGTCTATAATAGAAGAGATGCAAGATTTGGACAAGCTAGAGATGGATAGGCTTCAGGGTATCTTTACTACCTATGAGATGAGAAAAAATGAAAGAAGACCTCTCAGAAAGTATCTTTCAAAGTTTAAAATAAGTCAAAGACCAAGAAGGTCAAATATGAGGTATGTTTAGATATTGATGAAGATGAACTCATAACTATCTTTGCTATAAAATTGAGTTTTGGCTCAGGGAACTACAAGGGTAAGTTACCCTTTAAACGTTTTAGTTGTGACAAGATTAGTCACTTTTTGACCAAGTGACCTAAAAAGGATAGATATAAACATAATGAATCTCATGAAGATAACAAAAAGGCCTATAATTTTGATAAGAATAAGAGAGACTTTAATAAGAATGAAAGCAGGAAATGATCATTCAATAATAAGAGTTTTTACACCAAAAAAGATAGATCATCTGATGTAAATGATTTAGATACATCTAATAGTGATGATAATAGGAATGAATATGAATACGATAATAATGTAACTTTATTCATAGGCATAGAATTAGAAAAGGAAGGTTTTTAAAATGGGAAAGGCCTCATGATTGATGTAGAATTAGATGAAGAAGTATACTATGATAGTGAAGAAGGAAAAGCTAAAGTGGATCTTGAGGTAGAGCTGGTAAGTGCCCTAGAAGAGTTGAATATTATGAAGAAGAATAAGAACAATAAATGGAATTCATTAGTTCAATACTATGAGGAACATATTGTATTATTTTAGGAAATATTGAGAAACACTTACATGGAGTATGAAGAGATCATCCAAAAAGTTGAAACCCAAATAGAGATTATGGTAGCAAGCCTAAAACCTAAAGAAGGAGATTGCAACATATATACAACTAAAATACAATCTCTAAAATAATAGGTGGATTAATCATCTATAAATGTGAATATCTTTATGAAATTTGAAAATATCTCTGAGGCTCTAGATGATATTTTAAATAGTTAGAAGTTGACAAGTGATAAGACATGTCTTGTATTCAAAGAAGACCAAAAGAAAGCACCTCAAATCAAGGAGAAGACTATTGAAGACAACAAGTTCAACATGAGAAGACTTATTAGACAACCCAATGCTATAAGATATGATAGTTATTTTAATGGTCACTATTTTATATGTAGTTAGTTGGTCATAGAGCAAGAGATTGTCGAAGACCCTCCAAGAATGAGTACTCATAGAACTATGGAAGAAGAATTAATTGGTCAAAGGGAGATCATAATCATCATCAATCAAATGATATGTATAAGATGGTTTGCTATAGATATCATAATTTAGGACACATTGAATATTTTCTCGTAATAGAGTTTGAAAGTCATCAAGTCAAAGCAGGAAGTTTGAAGCTCCTAGAGTGAAAGAAAGAAGGCAAATGGATGTATGGAAACTAAAGGCAATAAAGATAGGTTATGATTAGTCTAAAATCTCAAGTGGAATTATTTATGAAATATATCATACCTCAAGTGAGATATCAATTAAATAATTTCAATAACACTTATTATCTACTTGTGTTGACAAAGTAGTCAAAAAAAAAGAAGGATGACAAGGTTGATGATGATATCAAACCTATAGTGCCAGTTAAGTCCAAAAAAATGTTGAAGAATATTCAGTCTTGTGAAAAGATGGAGATCTTGAAATATCTTGAGTTCATATTGTTTTAATTCCCTATGAAAAGGGGGTGAATCCATTAAGCTTCATGGAGACATTATTTTATCAGTGGAAGTATGAGGGTGTAGTTAAAGAAGGTTTCTTTTGAAAAGATTATAGGTTGTCTCTATTACATGAAAGGATATGAACATGGATATTATACATTCCTATGTTGATATATCTATTTTTTAAGTGTATAAGGTAACATTATGAGAGATCTAAGACTGGTATTAGGTATCTGAAGTCAAGGTGCAGAAAATTGCTATATAAGAGGTGAGCTTCTGAGATCTATTTGTTATGATTAATTGATCTAGATCTATGAAGACAAAGGGGGAGTCCCTATTTATACATGTGGTATCTTTTATAGGATATACTTTTGTGTGGTAAAGAGTTTTATCTTATTCAACCATGTCAAGAAATGTATGTGATCTTGAGTTCTTAATTCTTATAAAGAAGACATGCTTGGTCTAAGGGGAGCTTGGTCGCTCTATTTTCTTTGTCAATAAAGTGATTGAATTTCAATATTCATGGATTCAAGGAGATATTGTGTCTAAAATTATTCATAGACTCTATTTTTAGAGTTGTTGATGAATCATTTGGGAGAGTAATCTAATTGGGAAGGTTCTGAGAATGATTGTCATAAGTGGTTACAATAGTTTCTAAAGACTGTGTGTCATCTGGTGTCTTTGAAAGATAGTATTATATCACAATGGGAAGAGTATTATTTCAATAATTATAAATGATATTTTTATTTCTACTACTAATAGAATCATGGTGTATTCTTGGTTTGAGGTGGAGCTATTCAAATTGTTAACTGAGCTTAATCTGTGTTGAAGTGGTCTTGTAATTTGAGTTCATTCTAAAAGAGATTATAATTATGGAATACCTTTGTCATTAATATCAAAGGGGTAGAAAGATCAAAAAAGTTCAAAACAAGAGAGATCAAAAAAGAAGAAAGAAGAGTTCTTGACATAGTTTTATGATTATGTTTGACATCAATGACAAAGGGGAGATTGTTGAACATTATCATTGATTAAGGAAGAGATTGTTGTGTATTGTAATTGAGTGTTGAGCTTTGATATTTAATGTTGGCATTGATGTCAAAGGTTCTTATGAATATGAATGGTTTTTTTATTAGTTTCAATATAATATCATTGATCTCAAAGGTTCTTGGTCAAGTAACCTTGATGTATGTATATGATTGAGTTATATTTCAAGTATAGTGAGAATTTTTGTTGTTTGATAATAGTGATGACAAATGCAATTTGAAGAATGTTCTAATATCAACTCAAGTGAAATCTTTGAGAAATAGCATGAGTGAGTACATGTCATTTTGTCAAGTGTAAATCATCTTGTAATTCTTTACCTATACCTTGTAATATGGTATTTTTAGGTTGCATGATGATATGAGTGAGCTCTAAAGAAGAAATTGTGTGCTTTAAAAATTTGTGTAATCAGTTTTGAAGATTCTCTGAGTGAATTAAGAAGATGAGAATGCTCAAAAGAATAGTTGACAGTGTTTGAGCATGAGAAATATTAGTTTTATTTTTTACATGAGATGTTGAGAACCTTGAAATTGATCAAAAGTTTAGCTTTGAAGATCTATGTTTGTAGATTTGAAGTAACTATGAATATCCCAATCATGTTCCAAAGATATATAAAGTAGCTCCAAATATGTTCAATTGAAGTTATGAAGAATATTGATTATATGAAGATGATTTATCATACACAAAATACATTAAAACATTGGAGAGTTTCAAGGTGAACCTTATAGGGTGGCTAAAAGGTGAGATTCTTAGCCTAATAAAACTTGTAATTCAAGGCTTAAAAATCAAGAAGAGAGATGGTGGCTAGATGAAGTACCATGATCAGTTTCCATGGCATAAGTGAGTAGGTGGACATTGACAAAGGTGACTCAATTTGTTTTAAGTATTTGCATGAAGTTTCAGGTCATAGTTTTCAAAAAAAGGCTTGAAAAGTATTTCAAGGTTTATTGAGTGCATAGAATGAATAGTTGTCTACCTGAGAAGGTTTTATTAGTGATAATTGGCATGTGAAACATCTTCATGAGATCCTAAGATGTTTATGGTATATGAGGAAGTGTTATAGCTCAAATTTTCAAGCATTTTTTTCTAGAAAGAGGAGTGACATTTTATGAATGATCATTAAGATTGGAAGATGGTCTAAACCCTCATAAAACCCTAATAGTGACTTAATGTTAAATATATTATTAAAAGGAGATAAAAATAGTTTAATATGATCATAAAAGTGATTTAAGGTTGAATCAACTCTCCCAATCATCTCCAAGTGTGATTGGTTTCTTAGATGAGTGAGCAGACCCTATAGGAGAGTGTTTGTCCTTAAAAGATTTTATGTAGTAGATAGAGTTGAACAAGTAAAAGTTGATAAGTAGATGAAGATAAAAGTGTGATAATTTTAATTTTTTTTCATGTTCCATATCTCAGGTGTGCAAAGTTGGTGATCCAAGTTGGCCAATTACTAATAGACCTACTGGTGTAAATAATAAGGAAATCAGATGGAAGTGAGATGTTTCTTGATGTGTTTTCATGTGAGACTGATAAATTTCAATTCATGATGATGTTTTTTTTGGTCTTTAGTGATTTATCCATGCTTTTTAGAAGATTGGAATTCTATGTAATAAGTTGAAACATTGAAGCCAAAATGGCTTATCTAATTGAGTAGAGTCTGTGAGAGAGAAGGTCATAAATTTGTCTATGAGACCAATAACTTTCATTAGAGATCATAATATAATTGGTTTAGGTTACTCTAATGATGTTATAATATCTTTTTAATGAATTTAAATCCCTTGAATATATTAAATCATTTTTCATATGTTCATGTTTCCTTGACTATGTTTTTGAGTTAGTTGGTGGTTCTAAGTGAAAATCTTGTAGAGAAGTGTTTGATCTTGTTTACCATGATTTAAATCATCATATGAATATTATGATGACCCTGAGGTCACGAGGTTCATAAATATGTAATTTGTTTTCATGGTTTTTTGGAAAAATTGAATATGTGCCTCAGTTGTTCAAGATAGAGTTTCTATATATGCGTAAGCCTTTTATATGCAATGATTTTAAAAGGGGTTCAAGTGGTAGTTGGACATAAAATTTATTGTAGACATAAATTAAATTTAGATAAGGTATATTAGAGTGGAGTATGACTTTTTCCTAACATTTGATTTATTTGGATATTCTTCAAAAATATCAAAGGGTAACATGTTTTTAAGAAGGCCTATTAGGTATCCCTAAGCCTAAAAGAGGAATAAGGGCTAATTGATATATGGATGACCTATTGTAGTGATTGATTAATTATTAAGACATTTTATTTTAATATCAAAAGACATAATCATGTATTTCCCAAGTTATTTGAATATTTATCTGACTAAGAAGGATATGATCAAGTGACTTGTATAAAAACAAGGTAGTTTAAGCCTATTTCATTTGTGCTTAGAGTGGATACTTAGAGGGTGCCAAGTTTGGGAGAGAAAAAAGGATAAGTGAATTAATAAATAATTTTAGAGTAAAAGGTCATAATAATTAATATTATATAAATGTTAGTAAAATTTAATAGAGGTTCTGAATATGAGGATCAAGGTCAGAATACCTAATCAAGCCATGGAGAGGGATAGTTAAGTGAAGAAGGCTGAAGGTCAGTTTAAGAGGGACAAAATCAAGTGAAGAGATAAAGGACTAGATAATAATATATTATATAATAAATAAGGGTTTTTTAATATGATAAAATAGTTAGGTGGTTGAGTTGGTGTTGAGTCATCTAAGGGGTTCATGCCTCCTTGCAAGTGGGTGCTTGCTAAAGCTTGACTGAGTTCGTGTTGTGCTAGTTGGGGTTGGTCGTCCATGTGAAGTTGGTGATTAAATAAATATTTATGTTTTTATTATACAAATATATTCCATTTTATTCATCAATGGGTTTCCTACCACTAGAGGGTTTCCCATGTATATGTTATGTTTATTATTTCCTCTTATGATTTGATGCTTATGCTTGCTAAGATATACATGAATGTTATAATGGTTCATACATAGTTAATTGGAATTGAATTAAAAGTTTTGAATATTTATTCACCCCCCTCTTATTCATATATTTTCTTAAAAAAATATATTTGACTCTTTTTTAGACCTCAAACTCCTACATACAAGTCTATAATCTTGCATCATATGGAGATTTCTTGCCTCAAGGTTCTTCACATGTGCCAAGTGATGGTTAAGGATAATTTAGGATGAATATTAATACCCATTATAATATCATATAACCACCAATTTTAATTTATAATATTTCAAACTCACTTGGACAAAAAGCCATGCTTATGGGGTTTTAGGAAGGTTTACGAGTAACTAGTTTTCTTAGTGATTGTTCATAGAGAATAATTGATCTTGATGAAAAACAATGTCATGGATTGAGAGGATATATGGACATCATAACACATACCATAATATTCATAATATGAATCATACTTCATGACCCATTTTTAATAAAATTATCCTTTTCTACTTGTAAAGAGATTGATGGAGGAATGGATAAATTTTATGCCATTTTAGACTTATAACTCACTCTTGTGCATCGATATGACATGCAGAGGATGTATGAATGTTAAAATAACATATTAAAACTATTTTCCTTCCATTATTTACAATATAATTTCTTTTCACATTATAAAATGAGTAAAATACACTTTAAATAACTTATAATGTTAGAAGAGTGAGATATACTTCATTTTATTGATTGTACATACCAAGTAAATTTAAAACATGATCTTTAACATGTGTTCATGACATATAAAGTCCCTATAAACCTTTATATCTTTTTAACAAACTTAAACATGACATGAGAAGGCTTGACTAACATAGGACCAAAATAAGCAATGACCTTAATCTTGTCAAAATAAGTTTAAAATTTGTTAAACACCTTATGAAGGATCAAATAAATGACCATTGGTTAGTCAATTTTGGGGCCATGACCTCATATTTAGATATGACATCATAGGATACCTCTAATAATAATATAATAAAAACACACCTTACCATCATAAGATAGGATATAAGATATACAAACACCTTCAAGTCTATCAACATAGTAAAATATGAGATAAAGAACAAGTTTTTAATTAGACTCACTTATGATTTGGCTAAAAATGATACCATGATACATAAAGATCAAAGAATTAATAAATAAATATCATGACTTTAATATCACATTGGCTTAAGACAAAAAAGAATCTATTTAAGCCTTAGCGAGGGTAAAGGTTGAATAAAGGGAAAATAAAAATAAATATAAAGAAGAGGCCATAAAAAAAGAAAAGGTTAAAGTTGACAAGAAGGCCAAAAAATATACTATTATATCTAAAATTTTCATCCTAGATAATTCAATCATACCTTATCAAATTTGGGATAACATGGAACTATCTCTAAGTATAGGGAAGTTGCTACAAGAGATAGATCTCTAGATTATGGGTTAGCTCACTTGATCTAACTATTAGGCTCACACACTACACTAGGATAATCACTTCTTTGGGGGTGAAAATGAAATAAGGAAACATAAGATTAACCTACATTAATGGAGGTGATACACCAAATATGTCTACACATACTTGCATTTTCACTAAGAAGGTAGACTGTTAAAATTGATCTCAACTCAAAGGTTCTTCTAGCATAAGTTTTTCTACATGGAGGTAGATTGCCATGAATATCTAATAGTGGGTGACTATGAGGTCTAACATTAGACACTGTTAATCTCCATCACACTTAATAATACACCTAAAAAACTTATACACTTCATGAGACCTGTTAAAATAAATGTTACTCACATAATACATACAATAATAGAATGGAAGCAAGGAGAAACAACCATCACTTGTAATCCAAATAGACTACTTGAAATACTTAAGAAATAATTTCATAGACTAAACTAGATTTATAAATATTTATTCCAAGGCAAAACAAGATGTCAACACCATTAGGGCTTCACCATACCAATTGTGGATAGTTTACAATTCCAAAATGGATCTAATATATAAAGCATAAGAGAGGAGAAAGAAAGGGTGATGTTGAAGAGTCACAATTCCAAGTTTCAACTATTGAAAACCAATTACAATTCAAGATAAAGTGTTGTAAAATAAGTTGTGAAGATTACCTGAACAAGTTTAATTCACAAACATCACATATCCTTAACATTGACATATGGACACTCCATTGTTCTTCTTGAAACTACCTCCTTGATGAGGAATCTACTAACTTGTCTTGAAATATTTTGTAAGTCATTTAAAAATGTGTACCTTAACCTAAGAATATGTGAACAAGATTTTTTAATTCATTATACACTCCTCAACTGATGACCTTCTCTTACCAATTACCATTCACTTCCTTGCAGTCATTCATTAGTTCTTTAGGCCTCAATTCTCACACTTGTCACTCTAGTGACTTACCAACACTAAAGGAGATTAATTTAAAGGATGTGAAACACATCATTAGAGATTATTTATGATATATTCTATCATGTAAACCTCAAAATAACTCCAAATAAAACTTCTCATCTTTAACTTGGTAGCTACCCTTATTTTCATTATTTCATCCAAGACTACCTGCAATAGTCATCTTAGTAGAGGAGTTTTCATGAATGGATAAGGTGATAATGGGGTATTAGGAGTTATAATACATCTCCACACACATTACATAGGGGATTTCACCTATCAATTCCCTTTTTCACCTTTAAATCACCTCAAATCCTATAGAAAACATATAATTTGATTCATCTGTACAAGTGATAGTACAAAAAAATTGAGTGGTAGAGATCCTGGGAGAGTACCAAGTAGGTTAAAATAATTTTTTATGTTAATTTACCTCTTATGGGTGCATTAATCCTCATATCTTTCTCATCAAGCTCTTATGAGGGTTTAAGAGGGTTTTAGATCATTTGGGTTCTTAATAATGATTCATAAAGTTTAAGACCTTAACCATCGAATTGATTCCAATGATTTAAATTGCATGGCCCCCCTAAACTATCCATAAGTTATTGTGACATCATGCACATTTTTCGTACACATATGAGTGAAATAAATTGACTCTCAAGTTCCTACTATGCATTCTAGATATGCTTGAGATAAATTTAGGAAAAAATGACCAATTTTGGGTTGTTATATTTAAAAAAATAATTATAATAAACCTACACTCTCCTATTGTGGCTTTAAAATTTATTTGTAAGATCCTATGAGGAAATTTAGAGACCTAATAGTTCATGCCTAGTTCTAGGCCTAATAGGCATAAACTATTTTTCTTAGTATGTGGTCACTTATGAGTGTTCATTATTTACTATAGGGCCTTATAAAGAATTTATTAATCTCTAATTCAACCCTACACACCATTATACATCTATTCAAAACTTTTTCAATCATATTTTCGCATTAATGCTCTAGGTATGGAGGTTATGTTGCCCATGGAGTGCCTCTGGTCTAAGATATAAAAAAATAGACTACTTCCCCTATTATATTGAATTGAATAATATTATGGGGGTATTTAATAGATTATTATGACACTCTATATCAATTTAGAAATATTTATCATAATTATAGAGCCCTCAACCACACAAATTCTCAAGACTAGCTACTAGGACTCTAACTATGTGTAGGGTTTAGAAGCCTAGACTAAATATAAGGTTTTAAACCAATTGCTCAACCTTATCTATTTTTATTTATCTATAAAAATTACATGGAGTGTGATATCATCACTTTGATAGTATTATATACATGGTAATCACTCCTACACCTCTACCTACTAACCAAACTTTCTCCTTTCATTAGCTTACACTAGTTTGGGTATGAGTCAAATTGTAGTTGCTTATTAGGGAAGTTAAGAGGTTCTTGTAGGTGTTGATTCATGTTTTAATACTATGTTTCACCACTTTGGTTCTTTCTAAATCACTAGGACCATCTCACACCTGAATTAACTCATTTTTCCTTGAGACCATGCATTATCCTACTATCATCAATACAATATAGGTCACTTGTAAGTTCTAGGTTCATTTGGCTTCTTAACACTATAGTTTCTTGAGTGTTTCTATCAGGAATTGACTAAGTTAAAATACCATTCAAACATATTCTTCTCTTGATATAATCATCTCCTCATATGTTAGGATACTACCTCAAGGCCTAGGCTGCAAGGATGATGTTATTAATTTTACAAAGACCTCATAAACTTCCAATAATAGAGGACATTATCTAGAGCAAAATATCTTTTTAGATAAATTAAGGTAAACACCCAATTTGAAACCTTTCTTCAACTCTATGAAAATGGATCTCAAGTGTTTGATCTTAGGATAAGGTATAAAGATGTTTCACCATCTCAACAAATAGATAATAGATTTATCTTGTTATTAGACCCAGAATTATCATTCCTTGAATCTCTTCCCACTTTCTCAATGCCTAAAACATCTATGGTATACTCACTTATGTAGGTCTCTATCTAGGTTTGACTAAAGTAAACAGTCTCATTATTTTTGAAAACCTATTCCTCTTCTTGAATTGGAAAAATATGTTATAGGCCTTGAAGATTATGGAGACCTATCATAGAACTCAGATCATACAACTTGGCTCTCCTATAGATCATTGACACTTCCAATCATCTGAGACATACATGTTGAATGTGCACTTTGGCTACAGATGATAGTGAGAATGTAGACTATTATGAATTAAAACTAGATGTATTATGATTAACTAAGGTTTAGAAAACAATTTTCACTGAGGATGTTAATTTAAATTTGATTTTCAAACCTCCACTTCACACCTTCACCTGTAACTATCAAAACACTATTCTATAGTCCTCAATGGTGTTCACTTCTAGCACAAGGACTGATTCTATTCATCCTTTCATTTACAAGCGTGCCACACTAGGTTGGAATCAACATGACATGAGTGCATATGATCTAAAATTCCACTTACACATTTTGGTTCATGTAAACCAATGCAATCAAATGAGAAAAAATAAGATGTTGGGGTTGCACAGGCAATTTAGAGGTGTTAAAAATATTAATGATTGTTCATATAGTAAAGACCATAAATATTTAAACTATGAACATGAAATTTAAGTACATATGGACCCATAACATTTAACAATTACATTTACTTCAACTCTTCTTCTCTTATCTATACCAAAATAAATTCATTGAGCCTTTTTTACTTATCTAAGAGAGTGATAGGAGAGAGAAACTAGTTTTCACCAATTTTGGATTTTTTAAAACTACTTAAGCATTGAAATGACATATGGAGATCTCAATATACCTTATCGAAGTAGTCACATGTTCTAGATGAGTCACTTCAGTCCATACAACATCTAAAACTACTCTTTTTGCAAGTGATATTTTGTTTTAATGTTAAAACTAAATATTTTTATTTTCAAAACCATTCTTTGATATTCCTTGACATGAATTACATTATATTTATTCTTTACACATTTCAACTTTTGTGTAAAATGGTATATATCCTTAGCATGACCCAAATGGTGGCATAAAAAGACATAAGACAAACTAGACAAATGTGATCAAAGTGAAAACATATTATGTGACCTTCAAAGTATGATTTGACCTCACTTAGTACCATGGTGACCATTTTAAAACCTAATGGACATAATGAAAATTTATAAAATGTAAGGGGGTTGACTTAATTTGACCTAGTGTAATATTTGGTCAACATTTTGGTGATTCCCAAGGGGTAGCATGCTTGTTATGATAAGGACCAATTGCCTTCTCCTATCATTGAAAAATGGAATCACCCATATACTAAAATTGACACTAATATTCCACCCTCTAAAAGGACCCAAAAATCACACCAAACACAACAATAAATAAAAACACATAAAATTAAAAACCAAGACACATATGTGTTCTCTCTTAGCACTTAGGTAAAACACACAAAAACTATAAGGAAAACACACATCTATCATAATATATACAAGAACTCAAAACACTTGATGTGAAAGACAACTCTACAATGCTTTAACTGGGGCCAAACACAATACTTATGGAATAATTACTGCTCTATGAAAATAAACCATCATAGAATGAATGTTTGTCAATGAAAACTTGATTATGGAGATAATCAAATGTTTTACCATTTTCAGAGCTTATACTAACTTCAAATGTGTCACTTGGAGCTCTCATAAACTCTACATCTATATTTCTTAGGGGTTCATTTTACTTTGCATCTTGCTTGACCTTTATAATTTCCACTTGGCTCTCCTCAACCTAATCATTGGGAATAATCAAAGATTTATCAACTTCAAATTCATTTGAATCATGATATGCTTACTATTGGGAGTCATCAAGGTATTCTTATTTGTTCTCATCAAATAATTCATCATCTACCAAAGTTTTTTTCTACATGATTGACCTCATCATTAGGTCTATGTTACTTTTGAAGAGTTATAGACCCACTTACCTCCTCAAACTCCTAAACTATGACATTGAATTATTTCCACAAATCACCTATCTCTTCTTGAGATTCATGATCATGAGTTTTCTCTTCTTTGGAAAGTAAAACTAAATTTTCACTAGGACTATTATGCTTTACTATAGCTGGGATACTCACATCATCATCCATGTGCAAAAGGTAGTATCCCCATGAAACTTGTTTTAGAGTATCATTAGAATCTTCCTCAAGAGATCCATCACATTATTCAAATAGGATGTATGTACCAAGACTAATCTCTTCAAATCCATACTTATCAGCTCCACATTCGTCAAGGTACAAATCAATTATGCCATTAAGAAGTGTTAGAGGTTCTTGATCACTAGGGTGATCTTATTCATTACTGATATTGTAATTCATGTTAGATGTCTAAGGCACATATTTCTCTACATGAAAACTAGATAGAGGTTTAGATTTTATAAACACATTAGCACCATACGTAGTCCTAAATGCCATGTAGGACCAACCTAAACTAAAGTATCCTCTAATCTTAGCATTAAACTCTCTTGAAAAACAAAGTTAAAAATGAGGTAGCATGTCCACCACCACAACATCTTGAAAAATGGTGAAAGTAGGACAAGTATGAAGAAAAAGTTTCAAAACTTTGATTATTCTAATTGTCTTGGCACCTAACCCATCCAATTATAACACTCCCTTGGAATGAGGCTCATATTTCAAATCTAACTTATCAACTACTTGCTTGAGCATGACACAAGTACTTGCTCATCTATCAATCAAACAATTATTAACTAAATAATATCTAATGATGATAGGGAGATATAATGGATGAGGTTTTTTTGCTTTCTTAACTTTGTTTGGTTGTCCCTAACTAGGCTTCAATGTGTTTGTCAAGGCTATCTCTTTCCCACTAGGTTGTTTGGTTTCCAAACTAAGTTTAGATAGCTCTTCTTATAGTAGGTTTAATTTTCTATGTATTATAAGTGTATCCCACATTGATACATTCACATGAGCCTTCTTTATCTTCTATACAATAGGAATAGGGGAAGTAGGCTTATGTTTTGGTGTACGAATGGGAGCAACATTAGGTGTAGGTGTTTGAAAATAAGGGAATATAGGTATATGATGTATTTGGGAAATATTATTAGCCTTAATTAAATAATTCTCAACCCTAATGTCCACTTCATAGGAATTAATCAATGTGTTCCCTCCCATTGATTGTACCATCATGGAAATATCAATATCAAAATCATTAAGATAATAAAGGAAAACATGGTGTGTACTAGGTCTTACCAATATTGGGATCATATCCCACATCTTATAAAACCTTTTGTTTAAGTCTTGAATATCTTCTTAAGTTACTCTCCTTATGTTGGTTAGTTGCTTAGTCAATGATAAGTTATTACTTTTGTCCTCAAATCATCTCCTCAAAGCATAGCCTAACTCATCCACTATGGTGATAGATTAAAAAGCCAATTTATCATACCAATGAAGGGATTTACCTTTGAAAGAGTTAAAAAAACCTAATTTTTATGTTCTCTTCAATTATGTGATGTATATTGCAGAAGTTATCAATGTTTCTAATATGCTCAATAGGGGTAATGGTAGTCTCACCAGTATATGAAAGAACACTTTTGAGGGGAGATATGGGAATGCCATCATAATGGGCAAGTCTTAGAGTATTATATCCATTTAATAAAACAAATTTATGTTCCTTTCCGTGATAGTATTATTATAGGTTTATGAGAAAGGTATGATCTCTTTGGGTAAGGATGTGTATTAGCAAATCTGTTTGCTTTGTATGAATAATGAGAAATATATTGGAAATCAAAATGAATGAATTTATTAATATATATTGGGTTTATCTTGAGCATAAAATAGTGCACTAGTCTACCACCAAGACTTAATTGTTGGAATTGCAAGATACTACAGGAAGTGGACTATTAGAGCTTCCTTATTGTCAAGACCAGAATCCACCTTGAACAACCTTCTTGGACTTCATGTCCCACTAGGCATGCTATAAATTTTATATCCCAAATTTTCACCCTATAAAATTCAATCACACCTTATGAAACTTGGGATAACATGGAACTATATTGAAGTATAGTCAAGTGGCTACAAGAGATATATCTCTAGATTATAGGCTAGCTCCCTCAATCTACCTATTATCCTCACACATTAAACTTGACTAATCAATATTTTTTGGGGGGGAAGGGAAGAAGAAAACATAAATGTAACCTAAACTAATGGAGGTGATACACCAAAGATATCTTCATAAACATACATGCATTTTCACCAAGAAGGCAGATTGCTAAAATTAATCTCAACTCAGAGGTTCTTCTAGCATAAGTATTTCTACATGGAGGTAGATTTATATGCATATCTAGAGGTGGGTGAATATGAGGTATGATATAAAACACTACTAATATCCTTCACACTTTATAATAAACCTAAAAAAAATATACACTTCATGAGACCTATTAGACAAAATGTTAATCATACAATGCATAAGATCATAATGGAAGCAAGGAAAAATAATCATCACTTGTCATCTAAAGAGAATACTTGACATACTTAGGTAAGAATTTAAAATACTAAAAAATCTTGTGAAAAATTTATTCCAAGGAAAAATAAGATGTCAAAACTACTAGGGCTTCACCATACCAATTATGGATAGTTTACAATGCCAAAATAGCTTCAATATATAGATCATAAGAGAGGAGAGAGAAAGGATTGATGATTCAAAATTCCAAGTTTCAAGTATTTAAACTAATTAAAATGAAATATAAATATTTTAAAAATAATTCATGAATATTCCTTGAACAATTTTCAATCATAAACATGACATCTCCTTGAAGTTGGTGTATGGACACTCCATTTTTCTTCTTGAAACTGACTCCTTGATGCGAAATATACTAATTTATCTTGAAATATCTTTGAAGTGATTGAAACATGTTTAACCTAACCTAATAATATGTAAAAAATATATTTTAAGTCATTATACACTCTCTAATTGACGACCTTCTTTTTACCAATTGTCATTCACTTCCTTGTAGTCACTTATTATCTCTCTAGGCCTCAATTCTCACACTTGTCACTATAGTGACTTACACACACTCAAGAAGATTAATTTAAAGGATGTGAGGCTCATCCTATAATATTTTTTAATCTTATATTCTATCATGTAAACCTTAAAATAACTCCAAACAACACTTCTCATCTTAAACTTGTGAGCTACCCTCCATCTCACTGTTATGTCTAAGACTACTTACAATAGTCAGCTTAGAAAAGTATGTTTCATGAATTACTAAGGTGATAATGGGGTTTTATGAGTTATAATACATCTCCATACACCTTTGACAATGGATTTCACCCATTAATTCACTTATGCGCCTTTAAATCACCTCAAATCCTATAGAAAACATAGAATTTGACTCATCCATACAAGTGACAGTACAAAAACATTGAGTGATAGGGAGATTGGGAGGGTTCCAAGTAGGTTAAAATCATTTTATAGGTAAATTGACCTCTTTTGGATGCATTAATCCTTATATCATTCTTATCAAACTCTTATAAAGGTCTTAGGTCGTTCAGGTTCTTAATAATGATTTATAAAGGTTAAGCCCTTAACCCTCAAACCAATGACATTGAGTTTAATTAAATGACCCCACTAAAATATCCCTAATTTCTTGAGATACCATACATATTTTCCTTATAGATGAGTGAAATAAGTTGGCTTTTAAGCTCTTACTATGCATTCTAGATACCCTTGAGATAAATTTAGGCCAAAATGACCAATTCTAGGTTATTCTTTGCAAACCATTGAGTCTAATTAGTCCTCCAATCTAATATAAAATATCTCAAATTTATTGGGAAGATAATATGATCCTATGAGTGAATTTTTACACTTGATGGTTCATACCTAGTTCTAGACTTAATAGGCATAGACTATGTTTTTGAGTATGTGGTCATTTATGAGTATTCATTAGGTATCTTAGGTCATTCTCAATAATTTATTCATATCAAATTAAAACTTACACACCATTATATATCCATTAAAAACTTTATAATTCATCATTTCACAATTAATGCCTTAGGTCTATAGGTTGTGTTACTCATGGAGTGCCTCTAGTCTAAGACAAATTAGAGAGAACTTAACCTATTATATTAAACTAAAGGATAATATGGATGTATTGAATAGATAATGATGAAAATATTTATAAATTTTCAAATATTTATCATAATTCTAGATCCCTCGACCTCTCAACTTGTTAAGACTAGCTTCTAGGACTGTGATTATGTGTAGGGTTTAGAAGCCTAGACTAAGTATGAAGTTTTGAACCAATTTCTCACCCTCATCTATTTTTTTTTATCTCTTAGAATCACATGGAGTGTGATATCATCACTATGAGAGTGTCCTATACATTTTCATCCATCCTACACCTCTACCTATTAATGAATCTTTCACCTTTCATTAGCTTAGACTAGTTTGGGTATGAGTTAGACTATACATGCTTATTAGGGAAGTTAAGAGGTTCTTATAGGTGTTGATACATGTTTTAGTATCATTTTTCACCCATTTGGTTCCTCATTATCTCATTAGGACCATCTCACACCTTAATTAACTCATTTATTCCTTGAGACCATGCATCATCCAATTATCATCAATACATTATAAGTCACTTGCAAGTTCTAGGTTTATTTTGCTTATTAACATTATAATTTTCTAAGTGTTTCCATAAATACTTGGATGAGTTAAAATACCATTCAACCATCCTCTTGTCTTAACCTAATCATCTCCTCATGTGTTAAAATATTACCTCTAGGCCTAAGCTACAAGGATGAAGTTATTAAGTTTATACAGACCTCATAAAATTCCTCCAATAGAGGACATTGTCTAGAGCAAAATATCTTTTTAGAGAACTTAAGATAAACACCCATTTTGAAACCTTTATTAAACTCTATGAACATCGATCTTAGGTGTTTGATCTTAGGATGAGGTCTAAGGATGTCTCACCATCTTAATAATTAGATATGAGATCTATCTTGTTATTAAACCTAAAATTATCATTCCTTGAATCTCTTTCCACTTTCTCAATGCCTCATACCTCTGTGGTATTTTCAATTTTATAGGTCTCTATCTAGGTTTAACTATAGTAAACAATCTTAATATTTTTTAAAAACTAACTCTCTTCTTTAATTGGTAAAAACATGTTATAGGCCTTGAATATTATGGAGACCTATCACAAAGCTCAGAGCATATAACTTGGCTCTCCTATAGACCATTAACACCTCCAATCCTTTGAGACATACATATTCAATGTGCAATTTGCCTATAGATGACAATGATAATGTAGCTCCATTATGACAAAAACTAGATACCTATATGATCAACTAAAGTTTATAAAACATGTTACAATGAGTATGTTCATTTCAAGTTGCTTTTCAAACCTCCACTCCACACCTTCACCTATAAATATCAAAACATTATTTTACAGTCTTCACTGGTGTTCACTTCTATAACAAAGAGTGATTCTACTAATCATTCCATGTACAAAAATTCCACACCAATTTATAATCATCATGACTTGAGTTTATATTCTCTACAAGTCCACCTACACTACTTGGTTCACATAAACTAATGCAATCAAATAACAAAAAATGATATGTTGGGGATACAAAAGAGTTTGGAGGTGTTAAAAATCTTAATGATTGTTCATATACTATAAAACATTAATCTTTAAACTATGACCATTAAAGAGAAGTACACAAGGACCCATAACATCCACCACATGAATTCACTCCAAATCTTCTTCTCCTATCCATACCAAATTAAATTTGTTAACCCTTTTTGACCTATCTAAGAGAGTGATAGGAGAAAGAAACTAGTTTTCACTAATTTTGGACCTATTAAAACTATATGATATTATAAATGGCTTGTGGGGATCTCAAGACACTTTCCTTAAGTAGTCACATGTGCTAGATATGTCACTTCAGTCTGTACCACATTTGAAACTACCCTTGTTATAAGTGATCTTCTTGTTTTAAAATTGAACCTACAACTTTTTAGTTTCAAAATTATTCTCTGACATTCTCTAACATTAAGTACATTATATTTCTTGAAACATTTATCCTTTTTTGTAAAACCTTACATCTCTTTAGCATGACCCAAAAGGTGGCATAAAAAGAAATAAGATAAACTAGACAAATATGACCAAGGTGAAAAAATATTATGTGACCTTATAAGTATGACTTGACCTCACTTAGGACCATGGTGACCATTTTCAAACCTAAGGTACCTAATGACAAGTTTAAAACGCAAGGGGGTTGACCTAATTTGACCTAGGGTAAAAATTTGGTCAACATATACCACAACCAAATAGAAAGTAACTGAGGCATTAACAACAATGGAAAATAAAGAAAAAGAATAATAGGAAAAATAATAAAAGAAGAAACAATAAGAGGAGAAAGAGTAAAACTATAAATAAGAGAGAGAAAAAAGAAAAACCATAAAAAGTTATAAAATAGAAACAATATAAATTAGAGGAAGAGCAAAATAAGAAAAAGATGACAAAGGATGCTGCCCTCTTAGCCGAATAAAATAAAAATAAATTTTTTGTAGAGGATGATGTCCTCCATGTTAAAAATAAAAAATAAATAAGTGGCAGAGGAATTTACCCAAAAATTAGAACAATAGTAAGGTTGATGATGTTATCAAACACACTAATGACACACAAAATTAATTCACACTAGAAATGAAGCCAATCATACTTGCCTTAGCACAAAAATCACAATTTTTCCCAAGCAAATTATTTCCAATCCACCTTCCACTTTCACACAACAATTAACCACCACTCCATCCACCCTCACTCTAAACACCCAAGATTCCCTTTTCCAAAATTAATGTAATTTTATCCCAATGTCCAAAAATCAACACAATCCATTTATATTTAACCCTTACCAAAATAACACCACAAAGAAGTAATATCAGGTTATATAAATTGACCTCTAGTCAAAATTAGAAATTTTGAAACATCTAGAAGGAGAGTGCATAATATGATTGGATGCTGAGATGCACAATCTTAGAGGAAACACTACATGACATTATCTAGGCAATTACAAAAGTCAAGCCATAATTTGAAGTAGATCAAAAGCTGCCAATCACTCAATGGTTCACCAAAAAATTGATAATTTTGATAAAAAATTAGGATGTCACATATTAAGAGAGGCAAATAAATCTTTTCTATTGCAATATAAGTTTTTAAATTTGAACAAAATACTAAGCCCTTAGATGATAACAAATAACATTACACTATAGTCAAACAACATAATGCTTATCTAAATGGAATCTAAAGATGCATTCTAAACTCTACATTCCTAACTAGATGGGTGCTCTTTCAGAATTTGAATTAGCTAGTTCACAGGTAGGTGGGAAAATGGTCGGGGAGAATCTGGTAGGAGGTACAAACCCTGGAAGAACTGTAGGGGGTGTTGAGAATAATGTTGGGTTAGAATCTTTGGCCGATGTGGATAATGGAAAGTCTTCATTCATATCTGATCCTTTTTGTGGGGTCCGTGTCCCCCCAATGGATTCCCCTTCTACTTTTCATGTGTTGGGGCAAGATCTCGAAAAGGAGAAAGATAATGTTGATTCTAACAAGGAAAAGTCCTCAGAAGGGCTGAAGGTGGGGTTCTCAGAATGAAGGGCTTGGTCATCTCTATTTGGCAAGAAACCTACTGGAAAATCTCTTTTCCCATCGGTGACTGCTAAGTCTTGCTGGGAGAAAGGTGAGTTTCAATTTTTTATTCCAGATCCTTTAGTCAATTTTTCTGTGTCCTCCATGGATTTCACCCTAGTGGGCAAATTTTTAGGAGCAAGACCAGATCTAGAATCTCTTAGAAAAATGGTTAAAAGGAAATGGGTAATTTGAGGAGAGGTAGATATTGCACCAATGTCAAATGGTTTCTTCTCATTTATCTTCAGCTATAAGGAAGACATGAATATGGTTCTTTGTGGAGGACCGTGGTCTTTTGGTAAATGCTCTCTCACTATTAAGAAATGGGAGCGTAACATGGATCTCTCAGATTCTTTTTTCTTAACCACTCCCATTTGGGCTAGACTTCCTTGTCTCCGTTTAGAATTTTGGCATGAGGACATTTTTAAAGGTATTGCCAATTCTTTTGGTGAACTTGTGGCATTGGATAATGCTACGACTTCTAGAACCAAACTTCAAAGTGCCAGACTTTATGTTAAAATGGCAGACCTGAATCATCTCCCAAAAAAGGTGGAACTAATATCCAAGCTTGGTAAAAAAACTCAAGATTTTTTTTTTGAAGACTTGCCCAACTCTTGATATGCTTGTAAGAAACAAGGGAATCTATTTAAAAAGTGTCCCTCCAAAAGTAAAAATCATCCTAGTAGTGTTTTAGATGGGAAAATGACCAAGGTCCAGCAAAAGAAAGTATGGAAACCCAAAGAAGATCATTGCCAAAAACAAAAGAATAATGAAGATTCTAAAGCTCCACATGCTGAGGTGGATAAAGAGCCTTCTTTTGAAGATTATAATGCTCCACATGTTAAGGTGGATAAAGAGCCTTCTTTTGAGAAAGTAAACTCTGAAAAAGAAGGACATGGTTTGCAATCAGATATCATAATACCTGAACAAAGAATAGATGGTCTGACAGATCTATCAAAATAAATCATGATCTATCAAAGGATAGAAGATCGATGGAGAGATGTAGATGACAAAATTGTGCTAGAGGAAGGTGAATTCATGGCGAAAGCTGGAAATAAATCAGAGGAGGGAGATCTTCTTTTTTCTCAGTCCAGGGAGATCCATTTGTTATCTCAGGCTGATAATGACTTTCCTTTAGATGAGCCTCCTCCCCTAGAAGTTGTGAAAGATAATGGAGAAAACTCAAAGCATAAACTAAACCAAAGAAAAAGGGCTAAAAAAAAGATCAATACTAAGGGGGTAGAAACTAAAAGCAGCAAAATAGATCAGCAAACTAAGGTGAAACCTCTTGCTTCTATTTTGAATAAATCTGGAGAAAGAGCTGAACAACATTCTAAGGTGAAACCGGATGTTGGTTCCCCAAACAAACTTGGAAGAAGATCCACTAAGAAAATAAGAGAGTTAGAAAGTATGCAGAATATTGCTGATGGTAGGCAGGTAATTATTCTAGATTTTACCCCTAAAAAATAGATATGAAAATCATTACTTGTAATATTAGGGGGCTAAATGATATTCATAAACTGGATATTGATGCTATCCCTATAAAATATGATTTTGATGCTACTCTTTAGTAGGTTTTAGAACTGCTTTTCCTGGTGGTTGTTAATGCTTTATCTTTTTTGATTTTGTTAAAGGGTTTTGGGGTCCCTTCAAAACTTGCGTTTACCATAATCTAAAACATAATGCTTATCTACATAAACCAATATCAAATGTTGGTTCATATTTTTATTTCACTATAGGGTGGCCAATGATAACACTAAATGAAAATAAGGCCTTAGACAACCTCAAATAATAATTAAACCAAGTTTGGCCTAATATGACATTTACAAAGATCTTACAAGAATAAAAAGGGCAATAATTTTGGCACTAGATGAAAAATTATAGGAGCAAAAAAAATAAAGAGCAAAACTAATAATTGAGCTAGAACTATTAGGAAATTTTATAAATCATTTTATAAGAAAATTTTATAAGGTTATAAAGGAAATGGATACCTCATTCAATATTTAACTCATCCTTCCCTTGATTACATCATTGAACTGACTTGGGAAATATACACTTAAAATAGAAATCCCAATGAGCCACTAGTAACCTCATCGAATGGAAATCCTTCAAGACCAATATTTTCCATAAACATCAACAATTTTTACCAAAAGGACCAATTCCTTAACCAATTTTATGGTATTCTTAAAAATTGGCTTTATCTCAAGGATGAGACACAATTTTAAGACTAGGGATAATGTTGATGGGTTTATTGAGGTAACTCTATAGTAAAATGTGAAGGTCTATGGTTGTACATAAACATAGTTACAAACACAATCATTTACCATGGCATATATTACATCTTATAATATCCTATAGATTTACACAAATTAAAGTGACAGGTGGAAACGATGTGACCATTAGAGTATATCATTGCATTTAAACTTAGTAAAATAGATATATGAAATATCATTAAAGATATCATATTTTTATACTGATCTATCATATGTAACCATTTATATATATATTATTTAATAATATTTAAAATATCTTAAATTGTTTTGTGTGTTATGTGAATTATCTTATAATATGATTAAGAGGATAGGCTAATTAATCTAACTGGATACTTTCTCTATGCATTAGTATGTCTAGAACATGAAAATATGAATTCATGGTTTGACATGTTTTATTGTCAAAAACATGAGTGAATTTTGGCATAGGATGTAAAATGACAACATAACCCCTATTATGCAAACTAGACCTTTCAAGAATGGGATCACACATACATGAGGTTTTCCTACGTCTGTATGTTTTAAACTATCACATGTACTAACCACTTTGAGTATACCAATGAGAAATATAAAAATAATTCTAAATATATATAATTATATGTGTCATGCTTGTTATGTTTCATTATGATTATTAAATATTATACATTAATTCAATATAATCAAATATTTTATCTAGACATTAACATAATATTAAACATAAAACTATGAATTTATGGTTTAATGTTGTTTTCATGTTAACATTTAGTGACTGAGCCTAGGTTTCTGACAAATTAATGAATAGTGAGAAGCACCTATTAGAACTCTATAAATTAATGAATATGCTTAATAAAATGGGTAAGGTTACTATCTAAAATTCCCTATGTAAATATGCAAATCATATCAAATATAAAAACAATAATCTCACATGAAACTAAGTTATTAAAACTACCAAGTGGATCTCCAATCAAATGGACATCATAAATATGACAAGACAAAAGATGAAATAATAAGAATACAATCATAAAGGTGGAAGGTATGGATAAGGCAATTTTATAACACATCCAACCACTATGAGTGGCTAGCTCAGTAAAATAAACACATTCATGATCCACAATAAATTTGGAAAGAGATCTCACTCTAGTCCCCCATCAACCCAAAACCACTGAAAATGGTACATAATCTAGCCAATAACTATTTCCATTTCACCAATATTTCCAAGAACCAAAAGTCTATAAAAATTCTCCCATAACAATTATCTATTAAGTGATCCACAATAAAGAAGAGAGAAAAAATGCTTGCCCCATGAGTTACTAATCCTACAACCTTCTCAATCCCTTAAATTCAAAACATGTACTATTTTAAACAATAGTAATAGATCCTAAAGGGGAATTTTACAAATTAATAAATAATGTTGCACTTTTAGAAGACACTTTTAAATATATACATACAAATTTGGAAAAAATCAACCATACCCACATGAAGATAGACCTAATAGAATGCATGCACTAGGTTCCAAAAAAAATTGAGAGTGGAACCCTAACACAAAATCCATCTCATAACTGATGCTAGATGTCTAGGAAAGATTTACTTATTTCATGCTAGTAAAAACCACAATCTATATTTTACTACTCTACGTGCATAATGGAATTTTATTCTTAGATTAATGTTATCAAATTACTATCCAAGACACTAAAATAGTAATCAAATTGATGAATATAGGAAACAATATTATGAAGTAAAAAATAAGTGTTCTAAAAAAGTAAAAATAACATGAGTTATCTTAAATATACTAAAGGAAAACATGGCATTGAATTATCTTCTATTCCCAATGTCACCTAAAGATACATAGTTAAAAAAATAACATGGAAAATCTACTTTACCAAGAGGAAATATGAGGCAATCCCTAAGATAAAAATGGTGGTATTTGAAATGATGTAAAGGAAGGTCAAATTAAACATCTATAAAGGCCTATTAGATGAATTCAATGCCAAAATTCAGAAGATCAAGAGACATAAACTTGATTTTTGCTATGGATTTTTATTTATTAGTTTAGTAATGTTCTATACAAACACTCTCCTAGGCATAGATTAAAAATTGGAATGGTATGAAAATAAAACCATAGGAGATAAAATAAAAATCCATTTAGATATCATAATCATGGGACTCTGAGTTACCATCGTGCTTGACTCGTGGGGGGGGGCTGAGTTACAATAAACCCTTATTGTGGGATACATAATTTTCCAAGAAATGGTTTCTAAATATAACATAGTTTTACTTTGCCACCATCATTAACTAACTCTACATCCTCCCATGTATTCCACATTCAAAAATAATTTTACCCATTGTTTACAAAGTTTTGGATTAAAAAATAGAGAAAATCATCACAATCATCTCCTCATTCTTAAAAGCACTAGGGAAGTCTACCCCACAAGATATGCAATATAATAAAGAATGTATATTGGAATAAATTCATGGAATAACTTATAGTATCAAAGTAAAAAAAAGATAAATACAAAGAATAAGAAGTGGTACCCGAGGAAGTAAGTAAAAGTCTGAGGAAACATGTACAATTTAAAACATATCAAATGGAAGGACCAAATCTATATAAAAATGAAAAATGAATAGGACCCTTAGGTATCATATTTTTCCACTCAAAAAAATAATTAACACACCTTAAACTAAAAATAGAGGATATGTCATCCAATAAGAGGCAAAAAGAGAAAATTAAAAGGTAAAAATCCCACATAAAAAAACTAAACCAAATTCAGGAAGAATCACCTATTGTCATCTTAGATATAGATATGATAGAATAATCATGGTAATATATGGTATAAGAAGCATGGAAAAACACATATGGTGAATAAGAAGAATAACCTTAGAAAATCCTTGACCATTATATTGACCAAGGCAAAAAAAGAAGCCACATAATCAATTATAGAAGTAAAATCTTTGGAATAAATATACAAGAGTCAAGAAGAATTAAAAAAAAAAAATGGGGTTAAATAAAAAATATAAAAATTAAATTACAAAAATAAGAAGCAAACAAGAGGGATAAATAAAATTATAAAGAAGAGGATGCAACAAATCAAAAGGTAGAGGCTAATAAAAAGGCTCAAGAAGATGCCCTTGCCAAATAAATAGTATCAAAAGCACTAGTGGTACATAAAAGGAAAGAAAATGAAGTGAGGGATAAAAGGGAGAAGTAAGATAAGAGGAAAAAGGAGAAGGAATATAAGGGGGAAAGGAGAAGGAAGATAAGGAAAAAAAATTACATGACAAAGAATGAGGAAAAATGAGAAAGAAGAGAAGGAGAAAAATGACAAGGATAAGAAAGAGGAGGAGATGGAGAAAAAGGATAACATAGATGAAGAGAAAAATAAAAAAATGGTAGTATAAGTGGCCTAAAAAGTTGAGGATGATAAAAATAATAAGGTGGCTAAGAAATATAATAAATAGGCAAAAAAATCAAGATGGAAATACGTAGAAGCTATTAAAAATAAAGTTATTCGAACTCAACCACCATAACCACCCATTCATAAGAAACTAATTTTCACTAAAAATTTCATATCCAATCAACAAATGATCACCAATTCTACCTCTCAATCTACTCCATCTACACTAAGTCTTCCACCTCAAGATTCCCTCACTAAAATCAAAGCCATTATGGACCTGCACTAGAAGATCAACACCATCCTTCTTGCTCCCATTACAACTAAATAAAATCCATAGGGAAAGAGTACAAAGTTACATGCATTAACTACTTGTATGAAGGAAAACTTGGGAAATAAATTACAATAAATTAAAAAATATGATTAGATGTATAGATGTAAAGTTTTAGAAGAAACACTAGAAAATTCCATCTAAGATATTACAAAGGTTATGTTATAGCTTGAACTAGATAAAAAACTATGTATCATATAGTGGTTCATAGAGGCATTACACAACTTGATCAAGCATCAATCGATCTTAGAGTTAGAGAGATAAAACATTAGGGAAACTTCCATAGAAGAGTTTAAACAAAAACAAAATGCAAATCCCTTACATGAGAACATATAACAGCATAACATAATAAAAATGCAAATTACTTTTTTTGCGTAAAGTAATATCATATGCCACTACATATTTTAGTTTAAAAGTAAGGTGGTTTGTGGAAATAATAGAGATAATTAAATATTAAACAATATGGAAGAAGACATAATCAATTATCAACCTAGTATGATATTTTCAAGGATCCAATGGGCACCAAAATTACATAATTTTTGGAAATTAGTGTAAATTTTAGGAATAATAGAAATAATGAGCACAACTAATCATAGACATCAAATAATCAAGTGACCTCATAAAATAATTCATGGGTAAGCTCAATAAAGTGACAAAGGAAATTAAGACTTATTTTAATGTTATTACTAACCATCCCACCCTTGATGATATAATCAAATTGATACAAGAAAATATATAGTTGGATCAAAAATCTCAATAAGCCACCAATTATCTCATAGATTGGAAATCATTTGAGACCAATCTCATCAATATACATAATCAATTTTTGGTTTAAGGACAAAGTATGTAGACATTTTATGGGATTATTTATTTTGGGTTGTCTCATAGAATAGGAAAAGGATTAATATTGGGGATGATGTTCATCATTATTTTAAGGTGGATCATTTAATAGTTAGAAACTCATGAAATTAAATGGTTATATCATGACATAAATCACATACACGTGTCTAACATGGTATAAAATAATTTTCCAACATCCTACAAAACTAAACTAGAACAAAAAGACATGCATAATACATGAATATTGGAATATTTCATTGTACTTAGACTTAGTAAAATAGATAGAGATAATCCTATCTAATGATTTATACCAATGTATTAATCATAAATATCTATCTAGAGTACTATGTTCTATGTTATTTTATTTAACTAATTTGAATATATTAAATTAAATAATACATCTAGAATTATGAGTCTCTATATGTGTCATACGTGTTTAGTGTTTCATTGTGCTTAAGAATACATACTTAATAAATATAACATGATACTTTCTCTAGATGTAACTTAGCATAGGTTGAAATGACAAACTATGAATTAACAATTTGACATTTTTTTCTTATCAACATTGAGAATTGGCATGTGCCTATTCTACGCAAGAATGGTAAAGTCTTGATTTATTTTTATTATTACTTATAACTAATTTTTTAAAATATATTTTGTGTCTAATTTAGGACTATATTTAATATAAGATGGTCATGAACATCATACATGCTTTTCGACACACAATCATAAATTAGACATTGTAAAATTAGACTGATATTTGAGGATGAGGCAACCCCATTCCAAGCTCTAAGTTACTACATGTTTCTTGAACATTGTAAAGAGGGGACTTTTTGCAATAAATATGAGAAAGGAAATTTTTTTAATATTTTTTAAGTTTGTGTTAAAGTGTTATCTCTTCCACTTTTTGTGTTTCATTGAGGAATTTACATTAATTTGATATATTTACATTAGTCTAAGAATATTATCAATTAATCCCATTATACACAAGATAAAGATATTTGATAGTGGATAATATTCTTATAGACTTGTGTAGAATGGACACATGACAATTTTAAACAATATAAGATTAATATGGACATCCACATTACATTCAATATTTGTTCAATTACAATAATAATATTATAAAAAGTTAAAGATAATAATATTATCAATTAATCCCATTGTACACAAGGTAAAGGAGTACTGAACATAAAAGTATCTATAGAAACTTACAATGGTATTGTGACATTAGACCACTACATATGTCATTCATGATATTGATTTTGCCTAGTGGCATCCCATGGCTAATTAAAATAGAAATGTATACACATGAGGATGGTATATGTTTATAGATAATTCATATTATATTTGGTCTTATCATTGAATTGTAATAATGGAGATGAAATTGATATAGAAAATTGATCATGATATAGACATATAGACTTGAATTTATACAATTATGTGTTAATCAGAATCAAAATATGAATCCTTACCCTACAATTCATGAGATCTCATAGACTTGTGTAGAACATTATACAAGACATCAAGATAACAATGTTGGCCTCTTATAAATAATCTAATATTTTTACCTTATGTAAAATGTCACATAGGGGAGTCCTTCTCAATTTGTACATGTGTATAAATGTCTTGTTGTTATGTGAAAGATAAGGAAATAAGATTATACATATTTTTTATAAATAGAGGAATCTTTGGGTAACTTCTCATACCACTAAAATGTGAAAATTGAAACATATGGGTTGACTCATAAAGATAACTTAAATTTGGAAAATGACTATTTATTGTGCATGGACAAGTCTAAAAAAGGTGGAACATTTCATAAATATAGGGCCATTCAATTGAGGATGTAAGTGTTTTTAAATACAATATCATTCATTTGATGATCATGATACAACCTTACACTAATAATAATAAGGTTACATATAGATTATGGAATTGATTTACATGATTAAAAGATATTCAGAGAGGTCAAGTATATATAAGGAAAGTGGATATGAAAATAATGATATGAAAGATCCATATGTATATTCACAAGTCATGTAAGGTAAGTATAATTCAGGACTAAAGTTTTCATGTGTATATTAACAAATTTTAGAGCTGATAAAACCACACCTTTTATACTAGAATTAAAAATAAAAAATGATAAAATAAAAGGATAAATAGATATACATTAGTGTGTAAATACACATTCTATTTGTTATAACTATTCAAATGTAAAGCTTGCTCCATGAAAACCTATAAAGAAACATGCATAAGCTAATGTCCATGTATGGAATGAATTATGAAATAAGTTTGATCAATTATACATTTTAAATTTAAAGAGAAAATAAGGAATATACTTGTAAGTGGGTGAACCATGTTTCCCTTTGAAGCTTTAGATATGTGCTTCCTTCTAAAGAACCAGATATATCGGTGATTATGCTTGAAGGTTAGAACATTTGTTTTGAACCATTGCTTTGAAATATAAGTTTCACAACCCTTATGAATAAGTATTAATGTTAGTTCATTGAGTGACACAAAACCTCAACCTCATTACTCATGTAACCAACCTCGAATCTCATAATGTAATGGAGATCCTATTATGGGTTCATATAAGGGTGGAAAAACACTAAGTCAAGATATTTAATATACTAAAGAAATATTTTTTAAAAGAATAAATATGATTAGATAAAATGAAACTAAATAATAATGGTGAAGCATATAACAAATGAATCTAGTCTACACCATAAATGTATGTCAAATTCACAACATAGAATAATATCATATCCATGAAATGTAGCACTATAAATAATATAATAAATATCAAGGCATGTGTAGTTAGTTAATATATCTCAACATGATAAATGGAAAGGTCACATAAATATATAACATATAACAATGTAACCTATGGAACGATAGACTATTAGTATAGGTTCTTGATATTCCTCAAAACATGCTAATTATGGGAATAACTTGAAACTTCACAGAAAGGAGAGTAAAGAATGTAAATATAAAAAATAATATAGCTAATAAGTCTTACACAAAGACTCAAACATATATGGACTATAGATTACAACTATTTGTACTTAAATCAAACATGTGATTTCCAAGAAAACGATAATAGAAAACATATTGAAAGCACAACTCTTCATAGAAAATAAATTCCTAATATATATATATATATATATATATATATATATATATATATATGATCATGTGTTCAGCTATTACTTATCCATATCTTACATGGTCTTTAAATATTACAATAAAACCCTAATTACTAACATATTCTAGAACAAGTCTTACATAACAAGTAAAATACTCTATATAAAACATAATAAAATAAAATACTACTATCAAGAACATACTTGACAATAATTAAAATAAAAACAACATCTTCCAATCCAACAAAGGTTAATGTATAGTATCTTCACATCTATTTGTAACCTTAAAGTAATTTCTCTCATAACCCACTATCAACACATCATCTAAGTTTTTACAACATCATGTATTTAGTGTGAAGCCAGGAATAACCTTGAACCAACTGTAACACATTTGACATGTCACATATATTCCACATGATACAATACTCACATAATCTCCTGCTAACACTCTCCCAAACTTAAAATATTGGATCAACATGAGACAACATCACCACTATAATGAATATAGTATGTAGAGACAATTATCCAAAAATTGGAGATAACTAAGATGAATAGGAATTGCATGAAGTGTCATTTACCATTTTTCACTCCATACACATTACTTAATTATACTTTTGCATTTTCAACTAGATGTTCTGCCAAGTGGCCAACTATTATGGTTTTTCAATCATCCTAGTCCTAAGAAAATTTCAAAGGCATCCCTCAACAAAAATGCACACATGGATCCAAAATTTTATAACTTTCATTTAGTATTACATAACTAGATGATGAGGGTGAGGCCTGAGGAGAAATAGACTGAGAAAGTAGAGTAGAAGAATAAGGCACACACTTTTGTTGTAAGAGAATGACCATAATATAATTGGGTAAAATGTATATGGGAGTTTTAAGAAAAGGTGTGATCAAAGAATAAAATATAGCAATATCAACCTTGAGTTCCTTCTAGTGCAATAAAAACTCTTGAATAACATGCAAAAGAGCATGTGGGTATGATTGACCAAAAAATATATGGAGCATGCCATCATATTCAGTGTTGGATAACTTAGGCTTAGCATTGACACATTTGCATCGATATATTGGAATATATATTTGAAATTTTTTCATGCGCAACTACACTTGTAATCTAATAAAGGTGTTGCATAGAATTTGGTTTTGTCAATTCTAAAGCTGCTACATAATAATATTTTGCGCACTACTAGAAGATTTTAAAGTGACATCCATCTAGTCAAAAGTATATGAACTATCATCCATAATAGTTTAGAATTTTACAACCTATGTAAAATGTGGGTGTGTGTTGTCCTAGGTGTCATCCAATCATTGCTTCCAATATAGTATGTGATATATAACTTATTACGCTTGAATGGTATCCAAAGAGATATCTTATAGATAAATTATAATGATATCAAATAAAATCTTAGTCTTGGCCTTAGTAGCTTGGACATGTGCCTAACATTGGCTATCTTTATTATGAGATAGCTATTCAAAAACTAAGTTCATGTTTAGAAGTAGTAGTTTTTAGTGATCAAAGAATTATCAATCACCAATGGACATAAACTAGTATTTTTGAGGCTAAGGATTTTCACTTGTTATTCCAATTCCATAACATGTTGGGTAATGGAATCATAAAATTCTATTACCTCTTCATTTTTTTAGTCAAGGGTAGTTATGAGACATTTAAAGAAGCTTTTATTGTTGGTGGTGTGAGCACAAAAGTAGAAGTGGCCATGGTGGTCAAAGTCTACTATAATAGAGTGATATTCAAGGAGAAATTAGTTCACCGAGATGGTGAGGCCAAAACATCCCACATATAGAAGCTCAACCAAAGTGGTGCTAAATAAATAACCTATTGTATGGGTGCAATTTTCATAGTTGATGCAACTTTCTAGGCACCCACTACCACTTTCTTGGTCATATCTTATTATGTAGACACTTACATTGTTATCACTTGAAAAACATCATCCCTTATCCTTGGTTGTGCTTATTAGGTGGTCTTCTAAGTTACATCAATGGAAACCTTGTGATTGACCTTATCTTCATCAACCTACCACATTTGTTCTATGTCAGTAGACTATTTATTCAAAATTTCCTTTGCTCACTACCTTTACTTGTGTTCCTCTTGATCTTTCTTCTCTACATTAGATTTTTTATTCTTTTCCTTTTCTTATTTTTTCTACCTTTCCTCTTCTACTTTCTATCACTTGGATTCATCTTCCTTTATTTTTATAGTTCTGATTTATTCTACTTGTCTACTTCTTGTTTATTCTGCTTTTCTCCTTCTTTCTAGTTCATGGATACATCAATATCTTGCCTTTGATTTTCCTCCTTTGTAGATTATTTCTTGGCTACCTCATTGGTAACTTATTACATTTTGGAATCTTTGTCCTTAGAAGCCTTTTGTGTATCTCATTCTCTTATGTTGGTTTTATTTGTGGCACTTCATCCTCTTTGAATAGTTACTCTATATCCTTAGCTCATGGATGAGCCTTAACTTCTTCATTTTATGGTTATGTGATAATGCATTATTGTTGTTTGAAAACCTCTTTTTAGTGATCATATTATTTCTTATGTCTCTTCTCCTCATTCCTTTGTTGGTCCTTTATGACCCTTACCACCTCTTCTCACATAGCATGTTGTTCCCCTAGTGTTCATGAATCCAATGTAACTTATTTAGTTTTCATCATTGTATCATCAAACTATGATAGATAAGGGGTAGGTGCAGATGCTTGAACCATTTTATTTGAAACCCTAGTCTTTGGGTGCATTGGACACTTCATAGTCATCTTATTATGTTATGGCAATGTCTCTAGTGATGGGGAAGTTGGTGGAACATCTATAGATATTATCTATGTAGGGGCATCCAATGTTTATATTTATTCATCCTTTATCACTTATCTATATTATTTTTGTGTGCAGTTCCTCTACTGAAGTGCTTCTAGAGGACTTTTGGGTAGTAGATCTAGTGGTTGTGGATGTGAAGAAATTATAATAATGCCCATTATAGTGTAGTATTTTGAAATATCCTTTAGTCAAGATTCTTCTACCATAGTATCCACATAAATTGATAGTGGCCAAAAAGGTAACTCCACCTAAAGGTGTTCTAGAAGCTTCTTATGTATTTACTCATGCACACTACTTTCCAAAATAAATATTCTTTTTGTTACTCATAAAAATCAACAACCATGTTAAAATTAATCATTTGATAGATGGCTTATGCATATATCTCATGATCATCCCCATGATATTAGATTTTTGTTTGGGGCACAAAAAGGTCTTCAAGCCATGTTTTGATCTACATGCATCATCAAGAAGGTGAAGGAGATATGTGCCCTTCAAGGACATCTCTTTTTCCATAATATAATGGTGTTGTGGCTAAATATGTGAGTTATGTAGTGGATAAAGTGATTTTAGGGTCCCTTGGCTTGATTATCTATAAAGGCATAACTTTCTGTGCAACTATTTTTTTTGGTGTGAAAACTCACACTACACAGTTGCCATGTCAATAAACAAGGGCAATGCCATACCAAGTACTTTAGGAATCTCATGGATGTGAACATAAGTTTCATGTGAGATATTTGTGACAAATAAGTGCTAACCCAGTTACATCATCACATCTAGTGGGATGCAAGGGTGAGAAGCCACTAATTCAATAAGTTCTTCCCACCAAGATCTAAATAGTTTCCTATGTACAAAATATCTACTCTCTGCTCTCTTGGAGATGAGATTATGAAAAGTGATTATAGGCCAATGGTTGAAATTTATATGTACAAAAACTTCTAGATATTTCCACTATGTGAAGACTAGAATAAATATAAAAAAATTATAATGGAAGGTCTACTTTGTAGCACTTTGTTCTCTCCCAACATTTTTGGTAATTTTATATATGAGGAAGTCTATCCAATTTAATTCCTCAGTAGGGTGAATCATGTGATAATCAAAGCCAATAATACCATTGTTTTTTTTCTTTGTGTTTATCTAACATAACCATATGGTAATGCATTATGTAATAGTGCAAATAGGTCTATCTTCAATGTCATTCAGTAGGACCCCTATTATGCCTTAGGCATACACTATTTTTTTGGTAAAATAGGTGGATTCTTTGATTTATAAGGTGTTAACGGATTTCCTTGTGCATTGAATCCTATATCTCTTTCCATGGAAGCTTCATTGACATAAATAGTAAAATCCAAGGCCAAATAGATCTTACCCTCATTATATCTCCTCAACAATAATTACTTGATGTCATTGAAATTGGAAAAAGTAGGAAGTCAAACTAATGTTTCAACATATATGTTGGAAAATTTATTGTGTTGGGTGATTGATAGCACTTTTTGTTCTTTTTTTCCTCTTTTCTTTAATAAATGTCCAAATATTTTAGTAAATCATATACTTCTAGATCGACAAACTTGGTTTGTTGTCAATTGGTCTAAATTTGGATGTCTACCATCTAAGCCATTATATGTCCTTTGATGTTTTTGAATTTATCCATTTTAATTTTTGTCATTATGTGTACTTGAATTCTATGTAGTGTAAAAACTAAGAATTCTTCTATTTCAAAAAATCTCTTCAAATTCTAAGGAACTAC
The DNA here is from genome assembly GCA_037957365.1 of Torreya grandis. Classification (NCBI taxonomy): domain Eukaryota; kingdom Viridiplantae; phylum Streptophyta; class Pinopsida; order Cupressales; family Taxaceae; genus Torreya; species Torreya grandis. Next base: position 1,730,959 of record JARHVA010001824.1, read on the forward strand.
TAGTCTCAAACTTTTCAAAGGTTGTAATGTCGACTCACTAGTTTTGATCACTTATTTATAGGTTTTAACATGCCAATTCACCTCTATATTATTTGAATTAATTGAGATACCATTGTGTTACACATGCGGAAACATTTAATCTCAATATTAATGATTACATTTTTTGCCTCTATTATCTTGAGTTGGCACCTAGTAGTCTTGTATGATGTTTGATTAGATGCACTATCATTCCTTTCTTCCTTTGTACACATCTATTCACTTGGTGACATCAATGTACAATCTCATTTTTATATCCATTTGGATTATCTCACTTTATTCATCATTAATAACCACAAAAGAACTATTATCCATTTTTTGATTACTATCTTTCTTAACATATCATCTCCTGGACATAATATTTTTCAACCACCACCCTTTTAATTATGCCATGTGTCTTTACCAACACCTTTATTAATACATCTACTTGTAGTAAAAATTATTCCTTATTCTATTTACTATAACTTTAACCAAAATCTCAAAACACCCTAATCAATTAGAATAAAATATAACAAACCCAAATGCACACAATAATAAGAATAAAAACCCTAAACTAAAATGATGAATCATAACACCTCCACAAATTTCCAAATTAAAGTTATATGTAATAGGGATTTAGCCTACAACCATTCACTCTATTGGGAATAATATGTCCTTTTAGTTCTTTCAAAATCATAGTCTTAGACTATAATATTTCATGGATTATATATGGGTCTTTCCATTAGATATTGAGTTTACCTGGGAATGCATAAAATTGGTTGTCATATAATAAGACTGGTTATTCCACCTGGAATTATTTAGTGCACAAGTTTTTTTTCATGGCATGATTTTTGGTTAGATTTCCTATGCCTAAACTATTCTACTGCATTGTTCTTCCTTATTATTTAACTATATGAGTCTATTGATTAATGACTCTTGATAATTCAAAATCATGATATTAGTGATAGGTAGGTTAAGAACCACATGTTTTGAAGGCATGATTGCCTCCATGACATAAACCATTTGTAATATTGTTGATCATGTCACATATTTGTAATGTGTGTAATATTCCCATAAAACTGTAGGAAGTTGGTCCTCCCAATCATCACATTGTACATCATAGATTTTTATAAGCATTTTCTCAATCACTTTATTTGCATTTTCCACCTGGCTATTTTCTTGTGGATGGTAGGTTGTGTTCTTATGATACACAATAAGGAATTCATCAATGAGGTTTTATATTATTTCTTTCAATAAGTGGGTACCCCTATTACTTACCATTTTAATCAAATAACCAAACCTAGTAATGATGTTTTTTGTTGATGCAGTGGATTGCATCTAGGGTAGGAGGCCTAGCTCCCACCCTTCCACACACAACAATGAAAACTCCCCTCTCACCTATGGGACTGACGAAGCCAGATGGGAGAGTCTCTAGATAAGGGCTATCTCCCTCTGATGTATCTTTTAGGCCCTGGTTTCCCCTACTGCTAACAAATAAAATGAAAAAGGGGGGGATGAAAAGGGAGAGAGAGATGCTGAAAAATAGAACCTAAGCCTAAAAAATGAAAAGGTGATACACCAGAAAAGTTGACCCACCCAGCCTGAATATACACTTTTCACCAAAAGGAAGTGCCCATACACTTCATCTGAAGTGGGAAGCTCTTATGAAATAGTTAGCTAGGGGTCTATGGAAATACAGGGAGGAAGACACTACCAGAGGCATCCTTAGACACACTTATGGTAGCCTATTCACAGGCACCTACATTCCCCTAGGAACACTTCTGGCAGACCTGCAAAAAAGATACTTCACAATGCACTAGACATGCTTTAATCAATCTGTGAGAAGCATGAAAGATAATGATTTAACACAAAAGAAAAACATAGACATATACTTTAAAGTCCAAGTCTAGATAGAGGTAAAAATGCTAAGTCCTGATTCAAGGTAAAAAATGGCTGAGCTCTGCCTTATAAGCCTGAGAGATTTTCAAATAGAGTTTTGCCTTAAAGATAAGAGAGTGGATCCCATGAAATGCAAAAATATTACAATATATATATATATATATATATATATATATATATATATAATGAGGGAGAGAACTTGGCACTACGTGGGAAAGACTTTGGTGCTTTTTTTCCAGTTGGCCTATGTGCCCTCTGAGCCTTAAGAAGAGGGAGCCATTTGATTGTCAGTTCCTACTTTGACTTTGGCATCCCAACCTTAATGAGGAAGTGTAAGTTATGCATTTTCCCTATGAACAAACTACTCTCTTCTAGACATTTGTATGGCTTATCTTCTTATAAATGTGAAATGGAGAAAACAAGCTGTGCCACTTATTGTTTGCACCGTTTAGTGACCACTTGACAATAACTCACCTCCTCTTTTCCACTTGAATTACTTTGTCTCTTTTTTCACCTTGTCTTCTTCCTAGTTTTGTCTCTTTTTGCTCCTTCAACCCTTGGGGATGGTCTTCTGGTGGGTCGTTGCATTCCTTGGGCTCTTTTCATGGTTGGCACTCAGGCAATTTAAAAGCAAACGTGTATTACACTATCTTAAATTTGATGTTCGCGCAGTCATCACTGCATTTGAATACCCAATAATTAGTCTATCTCCTTAAAATTGATGGCTTTTGGGATGTCACCATCCTTGGCAAATTCCTTCATGCCTTTTTTGTGGACTTTTTCTACAGATTTCATGGGCTTTTTGTGCAGACAATTTTCTCATGGACAAAATTTTCGTGAGAATTGTCTCAATCTTTTGTTGTTCCTTCATGTTCTTTGGCTTTTTCCTCTCCTATGGCCTCCCCAAATTTCTTCAAACTTTTTTCTGAAGGAATACCTTTGGACAAAAGTCTGAAAGAATTCATCCTTGTCTTTTGCTTTCAGGTTTCTTGTTATCCTTTAGCTACCTTCAAAGTGCTCCCTACCTTAAGCAAGAGCTTTTGAACCCAAAACTGCCCTCCGCAAGGGCACTTATCCTTTGGCTTTGGGACACTCCCTTAAACCAAGCCATTGAACTGACTGATTGAACCAAAAATGGTTCAATAGTTTAATGATTCAATGCATGCCACTCTTTATTAAACCAAGCCCTTTGAACCATTCGCTTGAACCTACTGATGAACTTTGCATTGAACTTCTCCTTTGAACCAACCATTGAACTAATTCATTGAACCAGTTCAATGGTTCAAACATTTGTTGAGATGAGCCTTTAAACTGAGCATTGAACCAAGCTCGTTAAACAATTTAATGAACTAAGCGATTAAATTATGCCATTTAAACTTAGGCTTTAAACCAAGTGATGAACTTTGGCATTGAACCTCAGCTGTTGAACCAAAGCAATGAACTAAGGCATTGAACCGGTTCAATGGTTCAACAATTAAAGTTGTTAACCTTCCTTGTGAATTTATTTAGACAAGATCCCAAGGAAGCCTTGTCAAACCCAAAACTCTCTAAACTGACTCTTCATGTGCCAAAAGACTAACCTACAAAGTCCATAGAAAAACTTCTTTATAGAATCCATAGAAATTTCACTTGTAGAGTCCATAGAAATAGACCTATAGAGTCCATAGAAATGGACCTGTAGAGTCCATAGAAATAGACATATAGAGTTCATAGAAATAGACCTACAGAGTTTGTAGAAATTCTTGGACTTGTGCAAAATAAAAAAATAAATTGGCCTAGAATATCAGGGGAAGAAGGGGACCAATTTTTGGCATGTTGGGCAAAAAATGGTCAACAAATTGGTGACTCCCAGGGGAAGCATGCCTGTTATGCTTAGAGACCAGTTGACTTGAAGTCCATTGGCCATAGAGTCAGAATGTAGCTTTGGAGAAAGGTTAGTAACAACCCCAAAAGATGCAAGAATCAAACATGAGGATTTTAACCCACACACAAAAGAAAACACACAAGGCTAAAAACACTATCTGTTCAAACTACACTTAGGGAAAGTAGGAAAAGAAATTGAAAATAACTACTATATACAACTAACTAAGTACATCTGCTTCCCTCCTAGATCAAAGGGAAATTTTCTTAAGTCTCCTTCCTAGCAAGGAAACTTATGGTGCCAGATGAGTGGTTAAATTGAATGGATAGTTGGTGACTTGCTCCTCTTGCCTGTCACCTTGGTTGGCCTACCTTTGAGTGGATCAGATTCAAACATGCTTCCAACATATATGTACTCTGTTTATTCTTGAAATCTTATTGAATGTTGGTCCTTCATGCTGGTGTATTTCACCAAGAAATCAATGGCTACTGGCTCATCACCATAAGCCTTTGATATGTATAGCTCCCTTGCAGTGCATCATGGTCTGACTCATTTCCTTTTGCTTCATTAAAGACTCTGTCAGACTCATCCTCTACTTCTTTTTGGCCTTCTTGAAGAAGGGTGACTATGGTGATGTCTAAAATGGAATCACAAACTAATTGCTCATCCCATATAACATCACCTCTCTATTCAAAACTTTCTTCTTCAAGGATTTCCTCAAGGAAGATAGACCTCTCTTTTTCCTCCTCAAAGATCAAGATCTCTACATGTTCAAAGATATTCTCCTGATCCCCCTCCAACTCAAGTTCCTTGGCATAGTAGTCCTCCTCATCAAAAAAACAAAGAAGTTCATCAAACAAAGGGGGAGATAGATCACCATGCTTATGTTTCTCCTCGTATTGCTGAAACATCTACATGTATGCATGCCCTATGTCTTCTCCATTGCTGATGAGGTATTCACAAGGAGCATTGATGATGATTTCTTCTTCAGTATCACTCATGATAGCCTCTTTAAGAAATACAAATTGGATCTTTTCTTCCTCACTCACCTCCTATAGAATAGGTTCCTCCTTGAAAAGGGATGAAGTGGAAAAAACATGTGGAAGAGGAGGAAGTCCTTGAACTAGAATTGAATGATTCTCCTCCTTCCACTTGGCCAACACTTCATCAATATTAGGTATGGCTTGATAGCTCTCTTGGAGATGTGTAGGTGGGGTGTGTTTAGACATGGAATGTGCCATTGGGTCTAAACCATCCATCACACACTGGATGAGGAATCTCTCTCTGGATTCTAACTCTATAATCTGCCTGTCTATATCCTCTTGAAAGAGCCTTTCCTAGAGGTCACAATCATCATCAGGAGTAGAAGCAACCTCATCTTCTTTAAGGCTTTGAGAAAAACCTCTCTCCTCCTCTTCCTTTCTATCCCAAGATTCCACTATTTGCTTCCAACTCATGATATTGGGATTAAAATCTTGCTCCTATGAACATGCAACAAATTTATCCTCTTCAAGGTCCTGAGTTGGTTCATGATGTTCCTTCTTCTAGCTTGGAATTTGGAGATCATGTTGAAAGACTTGAGGAGGTTGGGGAAGATTTGAGAGAGTCTGCTCATGTACAAGAATATTTATCTTAAAAGAGGTGTGCTAAAAAGCTAGGCATATAGGATTTAAGGTAGGATTGATTGACGCAACATATGAGTCAGAATGAGGAAGTGCCATCTGATAAAAAGGATTTGGCACTAAAGAGGGAGTTTTCTATAAAATAGGAGGGGGTAGACCTTGGGCCAAAATTTATTGATTTTCATCCCTCCACTTTACCAACACTTCATCAGTATTGAAATTATCTTGTGGATTGGTGGAAGGGGTGTCTTTTGGCGTCGACTCCTCTACAAGGTCTGAAAAATCCATCTCTCTTTCTCCAAGCAGTCTCATCTTAGCCTCTAATTCCTTAATCTATTTAGCCATATATTCCTCATTTTGTACCTCTTGGGGCTCATAGGAGTCATTATAGAGATGGAGAGTGCATGAAGGTTGCCATGAAATGCAAGAAGCTTCTTGAGGAAGGGTGGGAGGGACTTGAAAAGGACTAACCTCATTTTGTACCTCACACTCTTGGACAATGTCTTTCTCCTCCTTTCTATTCCATGACTCAACCACTTTATTCTAGCTCAAGATATTCAGACTGGGCATCTCTTTTTGGGGTGATGGGGCCATAATGTGAGAGGGTAGTGAGGATTTGGATTCCACTTCCCTTGCTACCAAAATAGACTGCTACATTTGAAGATTTGCCAATTAGATTTGTCTATCAAGATTAGCCTGAAACCAAAGATTTACTATTTTAGAACTCTCCTCAACATAATTGGGGAAAGGACTTTGTCAGGCTTGACTTGGCTAATAAGCAGGGGCTGTATATGACTGATATGATACTTGGGGTAGTGAGTATGTAGGTTGATAGACTTGGTAAGGCTACCTCTCATAAATACTCAGCTTCTCTTCCAAAGATGCAATAATACTACTCACATCCAGCATCTCACTTGTAAGCCTTTGCCAATTAGCTCTTTCAATAGGAGCCCATTCGCTCTTAACCTGATCCAGTGCATTTGTCACTTGATAAATGACATGATCAAGAATTTATTGGCCACATCCCCTTCTGGTGTCAAGATATATTACATGCTTTTCATATCCTAGTAGTGCTCATTTGAAGGTGGAAATGGGTTGATTGGTAAAGAGGCTGGGTTGAGTAGGAGAAGTGACACATTGTGAAGACTGGGCATAAGACTGATATAACTTATGATAGGGTTGAGACTGGTTATATTGAATTTGATAAGGATCACCATAAGGCTGGTAAGGATCATAGCCAGAATGGCCAAGGAAAATAGGGTCCATGGCTTTGAATGATGGAATTATACATGCCAAAATACTACTTCTTGATGGAACCAAAACTGATTAACCAGTTCATTTAACTTAGAGTCACCATTGGTATTGATGCAAAAGCCTCCAAAGGCTAGTTGGTTGAAGAACAAACCAAAAATTCTTCAACTCTATGGACACAACTTGTCTTAGTTGGTCCCACTGGGCATGCCAAAAACTGTTGATGCAATGGATTGCACCCGGGGCAAGAGGCCTAGCTCCTGCCCTTCCACATGCAACAATGGAAACTCCCCTCTTGCCTATGGGACTGATGAAGCTAGAGGGGAGAGTCTCTAGATAAGGGCTAGCTCCATCTGATGTATCTTTTAGGCCCTGGTTTCCCCTACTGATAACAAATAAAATGAAAAAGAGGGGGGATGAAAAGGGAGAGATGCTAAAAAATAGAACCTAAGCCTAAAAAATGAAAAGGTGATACAACAAAAATGCTGACCCACCCAACCTGAATATACACTTTTCACCAAAAGGAAGTGCCCATACACTTCATCTGAAGTGGGAAGCTCTTCTGCAACAGTCAGCTATGGGTCCATGGAAATACAGGGAGGAAGACACTACTAGAGGCATCCTCAGACACACTTATGGTAGCCTATTCACAGGCACCTACATTCCCCTAGGAACACTTCTGGCAAACCTACAGAAAAGAGACTTCACAATGTACTAAACATGCTTTAATTGATCTGTGAGAAGCATGAAAGACAATGACTTAACACAAAAGAAGAACATAGACATATACTTTAAAGTGCAAGTCCTGATAGAGGTAAAAATGTTAAGTCCTGATTCAAGGTAAAAACTTATAGATCTCTACCTTACAATCCTGAGAGATTTTTGGGTAGAGTTTTACCTTAAGGTTGAGAGAGTGGATCCCATGAAATGAGAAAATCTTATAATATATAGAATGAGGGAGAGAAATTGGTACTCCCTGGGAAAGATTTTGGCGCTCTTTTGCTAGTTGGCCCATGTGCACTCTGAGCCTTGGGAAGAGGGAGCCATTTGATTGTGATTTTTTGCTTTGACTTTGGCATCCCAACCTTAATGAGGAAGTGTAAGTCATGGCTTTTCTCTATGAACAAACTGCTCTCTTCCAGACATTTGCGTGGCTTGTCTGCTTATAAATGCAAAGTGGAGAAAATAAGTTGCACCGCTTACTGTTTGCATTGTTTAGTGACCACTTAGCAATAACTCACCTCCTCTTTGCCACTTGAATTGCTTTCTCTTTCTTCACTTTGTCTTCTTCCTAGTTTTGTCTCTTTTTGCTCCTTTGGCCCTCAGGGATGGTCTTCAAGTAGGTCACTGCATTCCTTGGACTCTTTTCATGGTTGGTGCTCAAATAATTTCAAAGTAAATGGCTATTTCACTATCTTAAATTTGACATCCATGCAACCATCACTACCTTTGAATACCCAATGGCTAGTCCATCTCCTTAAAATTGATAGCTTCCAAGATGTCACCGTCCTTGGGAAATTCCTTTAGGCCTTTTTTTCAGACTTTTTTTACAGATTTTGTGAGCTTTTTGTGTGAATAAGAATTTTATGAGAATTGTCTCAGTCTTTTGTTGTTCCTTCAAGTTATTTGGCTTTTTCCTCTCTTACAACCTCCTTAAATTTATTTGGACTTTTTGTCTAAAGGAATTCCTTCAAATAAAAGTCTGAAAGAATTCATCCTTGTCTTTTGCTTTCGGGTTTCTTATTATCCTTCAATTGCCTTCAAAGTGTTCCTTACCCTCTGCAAGGGCTTTTGAACCTAGAATTTCCCTCCATAAGGGCACTTATCCTTCAGCTTTGGGATGCTCCCTTGAACCAAGCCATTAAACTGACTGATTGAACCAAAAATGGTTCAATGGTTTAATGGTTCAATGATACACGCCACTCTTTATTGAACCAAGCCCTTTGAACCATTCACTTGAACCTAGCGATGAACTTTGCATTGAACTTCTCCTTTGAACCAACTATTGAACCAATTCATTGAATCGGTTCAATGATTCAAACATTTATTGAGCCAAGCCTTTGAACTAAGTGTTGAACCAAGCTCGTTGAACCGTTCAATGAATTGAGTGATTCAACCACGCCGTTTAAACTTAGGCTTTGAACCAAGTGATGAACTTTGGTGTTTAACCTTAGCCATTGAACCAAAGTGATGAACCAAGGCATTAAACTGGTTCAATGGTTCAATAGTTCAAAACAATTAACCTTCCTTGTGAATTTCTTTAGACAAGAGCCTAAAGAATCCCTGTAAAACCCAGCACTCTCTAAACTGACTCTTCATGTGCCAAAAGACTAACCTACAAAGTCTGTAGAAAAACTTCTTTGTAGAATCCATAGAAACTTCACCTGTAGAGTCCATAGAAATAGACCTACAGAGTCCATAAAAATAGACCTACAGAGTTCATAGAAATAGACCTGTAGAGTCTGTAGAAATAGACCTATAGAGTCCATAGAAATTCTTGGACTTGTGTAAAATAAAAAAATGAATTGGCATAGAATAGCAGGGGAATAAGGGGACTAATTTTTGGCCTGTTGGGTAAAAAATGGTCAACATTTTCATAATTTGTAGTATGTTTTACACCATAAATAGTTGTTTTAGTAACTTATACCTACTTCATGAAGTAATCCATCATAGTAATGATGTATAGCACATGGTTGAATTTACTAGGTAGATTTATTGGGCCAACAAAATCTATCCCTTAATATTCAAATGATTGTTGTGTAAGCATAGGCTATAACATCATTTCATCCCTCTGATTTAACTTTCCCATGTGATGACATATATTTCACCACTATGTGATTTAAATCATGTCCTATAAAGAATAAAACCACCATAACCCACTCTAAATAATCTTCCTTAAAATAACATCACCTATGAAATGACCCCTAACTACTCCTTAATGTCCTTCTTTGATAAGTTTGTGGTCACTCATGATTAAGGACTAGTCCACATAGAACCTCATCCTTATCAAGATGATAAATAAAAACATTTATAATGGCATATAGTAAGGCTAAAATTAATAATTTATTCTTTTATCTCTCTTTATAGTGTGATGGGAAAGTCCCCTACTCCAAAAACTACACAATTTATTCTAAATGTTTTGGGATTAAAGTTACTCAAAAAAGATGTGCATCTAGAGACTCATCTTGGATTTCTTCTAGTACCCCACCATTATGCAATCTACTTAGATTATTGTATCTTACATTCTCCCTTCCAAGTCTAAAATTTATAAAAAAAATGAAATTCTTGAAAAAGAATTAACCACATAGAAATTTGTCTTCCAAGCATAAGCTTGTTGACCAAATGTCATAGTGATTAGTGATCTATATATAAATCAAATGGTGTCACCAATAATTAGTGTCTAAACTTATACAGTCTAAACACCATTGATAAATCCTTCCATTTTATTATAGTATAATTATTTTATTTAGTTTATAGCTTCCTACTTGTAAAGTGGATTGGTTGGTCCATTCTTCCTTCACTTGGTTACACTAAAATGGATCCCACTACTATCCCTGATGCATCTACATGAACATGGAATGACTTACTCCAATATAAAAAAACTAGTATTGGCAAATCACCAATTATTACTTTATATCTATGAATGCTTCTTGATAGGCTTCTGTCCATATGAACTATGTTCCTTTGCATATTATCTTTTCCAAGGGTGTAGATATAAATGTATACCCTTTTATAAATTTCTTATAATATCTAGTATGGCCTAGAAAAGATTGGAAAAGTGGTGGCATGCTACCAATTACTATGATCTTAGTTTGGTTCACCAGAATTCCTTGGCTACATACAACATGACCCATTAAAACCCCAAAGGGTGTAAAAAATAAACACTTTTAAATTTAGGGAATTTCACAATGGCCTACATCTTTCTAGCATCAGTCTAATTTTGGATAGTGATTATTAAATAACCATAACACTACCCAATCATATAAAAAAAAATCCAAAAATTCATGCATAAAATATTTGAATATAATTATTATGGATCTAGATAAAATTGTAGGTGAATTGTTCAATTTGAAAGTCATTATCTTATAGGCACACGAGCTTCATTATATGGAAAACATGGTCTTGGCTTGACCCTCCTCTATGATCAATATTAGATGATAACCACTAAATACATATGTGAATGAATAGACATTGTGTCCTATGATAGCCTCAAATACTTCATCTATTTAATTTATGGGGAAGGGATCATTCATGTAATCATCATTTAAACTATGATAATATCCATAGAATCTAATTTCACCTATTTTCATTAGTTGTATTATCATTGGATATACCCAATTAGATTTTTATATAGGAAAAATGATTCTTGATTATTAAATGGGATTAATTTAATCTTTGACCTTTATCTTCATGTTGGGATTTAGGTGATATGATATTTTCATGGTCGACTGTAAGCACTCCTTCAGTTTGATGTGCATTTACCCTAAATAAGGATCTAAACCTTTGAATTTTATAAAATTGGTGGGGAAACATCTTGATAATCCCTTAAGAGTTGTATAACTTATAATATCTCTATTTGAGTTTAGTAATCCCCAATGTGTGTCATTTTTAGAGCATCTTTTATGCTGATACTTTTAATATATTCATTCAGAGGGTCTTGATATATTTTGTGTACTTCCTCTAGAATTAAACCTCTTAGTGATCATTTTCCTTCCATCTCTGGTAGATTGATGTATCATAGTCTATCCTCTTCAATTTTTTCATTAATTAGCTCTACTAAATATTAAACTTTTGATTCTAGTTTAAATAAGTCTATGAGATCCATGTCTTTGATTTATGAGTCTGAGGTCAATTAATCTTGTCCTTGTATTCTATGACATGGATATGTTTTGATGTATCCTTTAATTTTATTCTCCTATTAGGTTTATAAGGAATCTTTCAAGTCACAAGATACATTCTATTCTAGTGCAAACTCTATCAAGTTATCACTCTCAAAGATGAATGTTTGGATAAAATCATGATGAACCTATGTAATGTGTTTCATTTCCCTATGACACTCTTGATATATATACCAAGTAGTTGGAATAAGCTTTGGGGTATACTTAAAATAATGTACCCAATATTTAGAAGCCGCTCCTTTTGAATTCAAAACATTAATGCACCTATATATATGGAGCTCTAAACAGTCCCCTTCTTGAAATAATGGTCAATCACATCTTGTTCCCTCTGGAAATTAAAATTGTGCAATCATCATTTCATGTACTTCTTCCCAATTTAGCTTTTCATCCTGATGTAATAACCACTAGTTCATTGTGATTCCTTTTAGTGCATAATTAAGTGTACTAACCCTTTGAATAATTTTTAGAATATACTGATGAAATCATATAATGAATTGGTTGATGTCCTAAGGTATTTTATTCTCAATTGCAAAGACCATGCATAGAGGTTTTATGTCATGGTCCCTTTTTAGTCAATTCAATAAATGAGTATATGAATCACCACTAATTAAATACATTATATCCCAAAGTAGCATACCTAATACATATGATAGATATAGTCTTTATCTATATAACCTATCTGATATATAAAATCTACTTTAGAATGTGTAGGATATATTACTAATATATATTGCACATCTGTCTTGTCTAGTTTCAACACATGTGTATGGTTCATCATTGACTTGTATGTTGGTTCCATAGTCCCATATGGTGTTTGTTCACTCCTCAGAGGTTGGAGTGAAGTTTTGGAGTTATCGTACCAAAATCATAGTCTATACCTCATAGTTCTTATGTTTCTCTTTGTGCATTAACTTTAATCCAACTATTCCATATAAGACAATATGGAGAGTTTGGTTCCTTAGGGATTATTTATGGTTTGGCCTCTAATTTGTTCAATGACATTATGATGAATTTATCATCTTGGTGATATTTCAACTGGTCTGGAATCATGTTGATTGTCATCCAACCATCATAGGCCCATTTCTTTCCAATTAGTATAGGATAATGCATAGATACTGTATTCATGTAGATGACTTCAAAATCTCATTTCAAACTAAAGTCAATGATTTTTATCTCCACCTCTTCTAAGCATCCAATGGATTCTACTCATATGTAATCTATAAGATGGAGTGTGACTAGGGTGTAGTTTAATGGTGGTCTATAATAGTTTCCTATATCAACGTACGAATCATATTTATTATGCCCCCAAAGTCAAAGACTGCATTAGGTATTTCATACCCCACTATCTCTATGTCCATCCTCACATATATACTAGGTATTCTTCATCTTTATGTACTAAACCATTTTATCCATTCTCTACTTTCCTTTTAGTGCACACTCCAATAAGTTATGGAGTAAGTTAGAGATGTTCTATGATATGTCCTTATTTTGTAGGGTACTCAACAATTTGAGAAAATCTTTCAACATAGTCACAATTCCCTATTGGTATATAATGTGCACTATTTGTTCATATATCTATGCATTAGTGGTGGTATCACTAGTCTCTATAGTCCCTTATTATTGTATGGTTTTTATAATCTATTCAACTTTATTCATTAGACCTTTCTTAGTAGTATGTTTTGGATACTTATTTGCATGAACATTATTATGCCTTGGTCTTGTAGCATTTTCATAGGAGATATAACTTAATCTTCATGATATATTAATGTTATTTCCTATATAACATCTTATCAAGACTCTATATTAATTAAGTTTATATTCTACACTACTTTATCTAAACATTGTTTCTCTAGGACTAGACAGTTTTCAATGTCATGATTATCTGACATATGATAATAAGCACATTAAGATTACCATTTTGGATTTGAGGAATAATTCCTTTGTGTATGGTTGAATTATCCACACATATAACACTAAATATGATATCTTTGAGAATAATTGACCCTTCCTCTCTATGCACCTCCTTAATAACCTCCCTTACATCCACATCTTCCTCTATTAGCTTGAAATCCATAATTATAGGATTATTGTGGTATAAAATTAGTAGGATCCTATTATGGATTCCATGGTTGAGGTTGTTATATACCTTTATAACCACCATATTGGGGTTATGATGACTATAATGCCCTTATAAGTTATTCTGACTGAAGAATCACCATATTATAAGAATTCCAATTCTGGATAAGAGGTCTCCAATTTTATACAAACTAATTATAGATAGACATTTTTTTAGGCTAAAATGCTATTATCTTTAGTTCCCAAGGTGTGGAATTAGGGTTAGTATTGTTGATACCTCTAAATGTATCACATTAGTTCTTAGTGTTCAAAGAACACTTCTCATTTTAGAATTCTAGGAATTCAAAGCATGAGTAACAAGTTGTGGCAAATTAATGTTTATTTATGGTGAAATAGAGACAAATTAATGTATTAATGTTATAAGAAATTTATAACAATTGATGGTTGGGAGCCATCATAGTCTAATTCTTTGTAAATTGTAAGTATCTTTGTTAATGTTAGTGAATGATGATCAAAACTTAAACTAAATATTAATCTAAATGGATATTTATAATGATATTTAAACTAAAATGATTTGGTTTAAAGAAGGAAAAGGGAAGGGTAAGGCATAAAAAAAACAAGTGATTGTTGATTCTTGACTCAAATATCATGACAAATATTCAATTACAACTAAACCTACATTTAACCAATCTGTGATGTAAAATAACATAAGCTCATATCTCACCACATACCAGGAAAATTTCTAAGGATAACACAAAATTATACAAGTAAGAACTATATTTAACTTTAAATATTTGTTACCAAACTAAAATAGCATTAGCACATTTGAATGTAGAAAAAATAAAGTGAAGCAAAATAAAGATCCTTCAACTAATCTAGCATAAGCCTAAATTATCAACATTGTATCACAAATGCAAATACAAAATTCAAAGAAACTATTCACATTCAAGATTAAAAACCAAAAATTGAGAAAAATCTATATTTACAATTGATACAAAAAATTCAAACAATCTTTGTAAAATTCCTTGACTGTATTAATTGCTCAAAATATACAAATTTTGCTCAAAACTATCTCTGTTATAAAATGGCAACACTACCTTTTATAGAAAGACTAGGTAGTATACCAATTAGTTATAAGATAAAAAATATACAAAAGATAAGGATAGTTTTCCTTTCTTAGAAACTTATAGAATACATTTTATTTTTAAAACTAGACTGACCTAGAGGCAAACATGCTAATAGACTATCATATGTCATTACAAAAGATTATTCCTATTTCAAATATTACAGTGTTTTACAAAAAGGAATATTAACTAATGGGTGGGACCATTACTAAATGGATCTCCTATTGTACCTACAAAATCTCTATAACCTTTTGATGATATTCTTGAATAAGCTCCAAATCTATTGGTGGCTTCAAAAGGCACTCTTCTTTATTATCGACCAAAAATTCTAGTTCTCTATCATTTTTGGACATTGCCTCTTTGATATTTTGAGATTAATTTACCCTTTCTAAAACATTGAGGATCATACCAAGGATCCTACTATTATGTATTCTTGATTGTCTTTGGCTTTTATTCTTAATTTCCTAGACTACTAAAGTAGCCATGTGCTTGAATTTATCCTCTTTGAAGATACCTAGGAAAATGGGTTGTGCAGGATCTTTAAGCATTGTGCCAAGGATTTTTTCAAATCTCTTTACTAGCTCCTCATCATCTTTTAGAAGCCTCTCTAAGTCCTATAACCATGTGTTCAAACTTTGGATCTTCTCAACCACAATCTTGAGAATGACATTATAATGTCCTAAGCTAATTAACTTGTATTTAAGGATCTACTTTCCAATTTTAATGTTGATTATCCCCATTATTTGATATAATAAGGCTTGTCATTGGGTTATTAAACCCTTGGCCACTATGTTTTATTGTGCCAATGCACTCTACCTCAGCTTGATTGATTTTAAAGCTTCAAAAATATCAAAAAAGGAGTCTCCAAAAATCTTGATCATTGCTCCTAGTATTGATAAGATGGTATGTTTCTTAAATTCTTAATTTTCCTTCTCAAGGTTGGATATCCTCTACTTCATCCCTCTGATTCGAGCTCTAATTTGAGATGAATGAACCTCAGCTAGGCTCTCAACACCTCTTCATGGATGGGTAGTTCACCAAGTTGTTTCCCCCAACTAGAGTTAGACTTGAAAAAGTCTCATCCTTTTTTTTTAAAGTGAAATTTTTAGTCCCCACCATGGATTTACTTTTTGTGACCCTCTCTAATCCATCTATCTCTAGATTGAACTACATTGTAGTAGATGATTCAGTATATTTTAGATGTTTTGGGACCTATATATGGGCATTGCTTGATGTTCTTAGAGCATCCATCTTCTTGTCATGTGGCCCTATAATAGTAACTATTATTCTCATTTCTTACTCTTTCATTAGGGCCCTTACCCATGGCTTGATTTCTTCATACACATCAACATTGATGGATTGGGTTAGATCCTCTAAATGGGATAAGGAAGGGATCTTCTACAACTTCCCATAGACAAACCAATCAAGGATGATTAGTCCATGAATGTGGAAATCCTCACGAAACAAGGTGATCTCACCTATGGGATGAGTAAAAGTTAACTTTGGCCTTTTCTATCCAATAGGAACAATTACTAGTTCTACTTTTATCTTCTTTGGTTGTGCCACTAGGACTAGGTCTAGGGTAACTTCCTTCCCCTTATCTTCCTATTTATCCCCCTCTACTTGATCATGTGCTTATTAAAACTTCTATTTTCTTCCTTAAAACCATATTCTTTAGCAAGGACCCAGAGGGAATCCTCTAGTATTTCATCATGCTAAAGGGAAATCATATCCAAGTGTTTAATAGGGGAAGCTAGTCTTTAAGGTAGAGATGATGATGAAGGTCCCTCATGAGGTCTCTCCTCCAAATTTTTCTTATCGATACCTTGTACAATTTGTGTTAGGGGCTATGGTACTTTCATCTGGGGTTGTTGCTAAGGTGGCCTAAAAGGTCTAGGTAGTAAATGATACTAAAGAGGATGCATTTTCCATATCTCCCTTGGTGATTTGTCATTACTAGCTAATCTATGCATAAGATTAAGGTTGGTTTTCAAGAATCTAGCCAATAATTCCTCAAAATTATGGGCCTTGATGTGGAAGGTGTCATAAGGACCTAACTAATGCTCATAGACTGGGTTGGGAAACTATCTATTCTTTAGATGTGGGCCTAGTACATTCTTGGGATCCCAATGCCTGAGGTTATCTAATTAAAACACAAAGGACTCCCTATGCCTAGCCATGGTGTCCACCTACTTCCAATCTTACACAATTATTTTTCCAATTATCAAAGGAAAGGGGTGAAAGAGGCCCATTCTTTTCTCTTTGTAAAATCCATAAACACCATTAAGGATTTGGGATGAAATTCATGTTTTTCCAACTTGTTAGGAACATAAATGGCTAACCTATAGGGTTGGGTCAGAATTCCCTCAATTTTGATTATAGTGAAATATGGGTAAAACTAGATATCTCCCATTATCTCCACATACTTATTAATTAGAGGGATCACCCTAGCTATAAGAGACCCTATGATGAATTCAAAAATCATAGGATAGACACAATCATAGATGAATTACATGTGACATTTGTACTTAAAGATGTCTATATTTGAGTAGTGGTTGGAGATGGTGGTTCTACCCTTGAGAAACCCATTTTGATGTTAGGGACATTAGTGGAAGATAGTAGGGCATCTAGAAAACAAGACATCATGAAGATCGATTTACTTCTCTTCCTCTTAGTTGTAGTAAATTATTTCTCTAGGTGGGTGCTAATCATATCCCTAATTAGAGGATTGTGCTCTTTCTCTACCATAAAGTAGACATAAGACACTCATATCTTATTAACATATGTGGTTGTAGTTGCTCTAGATATTTTGTTTAATAGGGTCATGATTACCCTAATTATTTACCTAAACTAGATAATTGGTATTCTTCCCTCAAATCCATAGAATACATGGTTTCTTTAGAGAAACCATGGCCTAAGGAAGGTATCTGGGTCATTCTTACTAGTCTATTCCTTTATTATGGGTAAATACACATGGGGATTTGGAAGTTTATAATACCCTTTAAAGGCTAATGATGCAATGTAAGTAACTCTCCTAGAGCTCCCTTAATGAATAATCCAATCATTGTCAATTCTATAATCAATAAAGATTAGAGAAAGGATGTCAATACAATGCAGTACCTCTGGTTTGGTAGCAACATGATGGAGGCTAACCATTTGAATTATAACAAAGTCATAGTACCTCTTGATAATAGTAGCAATCATCCTCTCATCCTTAGTAATGGTTTTCATCTTGTATATGGTTTAGAAGAGATTAGACCAATTTTTGTTACCATTATTTAGAGTTGTAGTGTCTAGTTCTATATCTTTGAAAACCCTTCCTTCAGTGTCTGTAAATAGGTAAAACTTCATCTTGTCTCTCAATTGCTACCTCTAAGCTATCATGGATTTTTCACTTTCAAATGTTTCATAGCTAGACTGAAAATGGTCTATAGTTATCTCATTCATGCTCAAAACACAATTGAACTTCTTTTAAATTCACTATAATTAATCCAAGTTTACTTGGGGTCTTTTACACAAGTTTAGGTTTTTGTAGCTTTAATAGTGGTGGATCATTTGGAGTTTGGATCATACCTAATTTAGGTTTGATTTGGACCTTTGACTTTATAATTTTGTGTTCTTAGGCACACAAGATTTCCTCTTTTGTCATTTTATGCTTACATGGTGCATATGTGGAATCAATCTAGAACTTTTTATAGAATTTTCCATATATTCTTTTGAATAATTATCTATTGGCATTTAAAAATACCCCTTTTTTATGTCATTAGATCAAGATCCTTAGATCAGTGTGGGCCATTTATTTTGATTCAATCCCTTGCTTTTCATTGGTCCTTTTTTGTATTGAGATCTATGATTGGGTCACTTAGTACCTCCTTGGGCTTTTCAAGCTCTGGTATCCTTATGAGTCATACTTCAAATGCGTGTTCACCATGAATCAAGCCCATAGGATCTCAAAACTTTATTGGAAATTTGTTGGCATCTTTGTACTATTGGATAATCCTTATGTGATGAAGCATGAGATGTAGGATCTACGAAGATGAATGAGCTTTAATCAGTACATTATTAAGGTAGAGACTTAGGTTTAAACATCTTAGGATAATGTTTATTTCATGTTTATTAAACATGAGATAAACCTTAGTATAAGGTGTTTATGACTAAGTTTATACAAAGGGGACCATGGATTAATATTTTAGGCCAAAGTTTAAATTGTGTTTAATAAACACAACACATACTTTGGTCTAAAATACTTATGTTGAGCTTTAGAATATGTCTAAAGGGGGGTCTAAGTGATATAATGATGAAGTCCTAAATTTTGACATAGAGATTTATTATATTAATAACACAATAAAACCTTGGATTAAAAGTATTTGGCCTAAGTTTCATGTCATCAAGAGCATTTATAAAATTGGACTTAGTATAAGTCTTTAGCCTAAGGTTCACAAAATTCAAACAAATGCAATGGGGACCTTAGGATATAGACTTAATGTAGCTTCTTTTCTAAAAATATTTAGACTTATGAGGCCATTTCAATATTTTTAGTTCAAAGATTTCAAGTGTTTGATAATCCTTTGAGGGCTTCCATTCATCCACAAGGAAATTCATGAGCCTTTTAAAAACATTTTAGAGTTCATCCAAGGCTTGAGTAAAATAATTCATTATCTTAATTTTGATAGTCTTGTAGATGTCAAATATGTCCTTGTAAATATTAAATGATGGTCATGTAAATGCCAAATTTAAGTTCATGAAGTTCTTGGCTTTGATGGGATTAAAGTTGACAATCACACAAACATCAAATACATCCTCATGAACATCAAATTATGATCATGAAAATGTCAATTTTAAGCTCATCAAACTCCTATGTTCTAATGTGAGAGTGTCACTTCACACCACTGTAAGGCCTCCTAAGATCTCAGAGTCAATTTTATTCGTCAGATTGAAAATTATGACAAAGCAAGATCTGTCTAATTATGATCCATGAGTTTATTTGTGATTGATTCATTTTAACATGTAAGACCCTTTTTTAAATCTTTGAGTGTGGGCGTGTCACATAGTAACTCCATAGAGCTCTTGGGTTTTGAATTTTCAATGATGCCTTCACTCTGTTTGATCTTTGGTCTATGATGAAGCATGATCCATTGATCATGATTTGATTACTCAAATGTGATTGGTCCGAAGGATGAAGTTCTCAGCTTTATCGAGATTCCTTTACATCATCTGATTGAAGGGCCATGAGGAAGTGTAGATCATTGAATCCTACAAGATGTGAGGTATTTATGTTAGACCCAAGATTAAATAATACTTAGTCTAAATCACTTAGACTAAGGTTTCATTCATATTAATAAACAAAAATGAGGCCTTAACCTATAGACTTAAACTGAGTAGGAAATAATAAAATGAACCATGAATTAGACATAAAGAAAAAGATCTTGTAAACATGAATATTAAGCTTAGGAGATAAAAACATAGGATAAAGTATTAAGACTAAGGTCTCTTTCATGTTAATAAACACTATTGGGGCCTTAGGGTTAAGGATTTAGGCTAAAGCTATAACAAAGAGGATCATGCTATAAAAGTGATTCTACTAGAAAAATCAAAAGGGACCCTTAGCATAAAATTAGACCATGTTATAAAATAAAGAGGACCCTAACGACATAATATTGAACCACCTTGGAGATATAGGAAACATAAGGGTAAAAAATAAAGAGGGACCAAGGCATATATTTTTAGGTTAAGGTTTGGTTGTGTTAAAAAACACAACCAAGCCTTAACATAAAAATATGGCTCAAGTCCAAAACTAGTTTTAAAGTATTCCTACCAATTTGCTCCCACCAAATTTAAATTCAAACTTGAACCAAGGGTTTATGCCAACATTTTAGAACATGAATCTACCAGTAAGGGCTCCATGAAAGATGTAACTTAAAGACATGAAGACTAATCTTTAGAAATATTAGGCAAGCTTAAAGCAAAACATAACTCAAGAAGCTAATCTTATCAAAAGTGGATGATCTTAAAATTATAATAATGATAAAAAAGAGGCCATGCTTTGAGGGTTACGCTTTAAAATATCTCAAGGGTCCCAATTTTAAAAAAAAGGGGGTGTGTTGACCTCAACAAATGGTGATTTCTATAAAAACATAGCAATATGTTAGAACCTAGAGACTCTGATTTAGATAAATAACTAAGTGATCTACTCTATTTGATCCATTATATTATCTAGATTAGTTTATGGTTGAAAAAAACCTTGTACTTGTATAATTGGGGTCAACATAAAGACATAGCCATGTTTTGTGTGTGCTTTGATTCCACTTACCATTGGCCATGGTATTCAGGGGAAAACTTCAAGGTTTAACATCTTTAATCATTAACATTAATTTAGATCATAATTAGATATTCATTAAGAACAATGCTTTTAGTTTAGGTAAGGCTTGGGCATTGCTCTACTACCAACCATGCATCCATATCCCAGATAGAGATGCCTATAACTCAATTCATGGCCTTGCTTCACTACTATATAAGCATCCAAGCCCAAATAGAGGTTACTAGAAACACCTATGCTTGAATTTTTTATGATTTTGTACTAAATTATTATTTTTGTGTTTTTAGATCTTTTATGTTTTTAGTAAGTTTAGGAAGTAGGGTAGCTAGGTTTTAAGGGTTTGGTGAAGTGTTTAATCCTCACAAAATCACCTGTGACTATAACCATTGTTCCAGGCAAAGATGTTTATTAAGTGAAAGCATGACTGTCTATCAATATATTAAGCCTTCATCCAATAAGTGCAAATATTCTTAAAAATAAATTTATGTCAAGACAATATCTAAGTTCTCATAAAATAGTTAACTTACTCATCGATCTTTACCAGTTTCTTCAAATCACAAAATTAGGCTCACATTTTAGGTCCATGGTTAGCATATATATTGGGTTCACACCCACATTCTTGAACTTTGGAATTTCAAGCAAAATAGATAAACTTTGATCTTAGGATTATCAAAAAATACTTATTTGAATCAAGGAATAAGGCAACAAAATCAAACACATAATAACAAAGCAAGAAAGGCAAACAAACATATACATGCTTATATATAAATAAGGGATAATAAGGAAAGAACTGAAAGAAACTATCTTACTTACACTAAATATAACCATCTTACAATTTACTCCATAAAGACCTCAAGAGGTATTGCAGAGAAGTAGTACTTGAGGTACTATCCATTGGTGGGCAGTGTGAAATTTTCTCCTTGTAGATCCTTGAGCTTTAAGGTGTTATTTCCCAATGTGTTTATAATCTAGTATGGGCCAATCCATAAAGGTGTGAATTTTCCATAATTCCCTTTGGGCTCAGATGCTTTGTCCCGAAGGATAACTAAGTCCCCTTGTCTAACCATCTTGATCTTTGATATTTTATCAAACCACCTTTTCACTATGGTTTGATGTCTGCTAAAATCAACAAAGTCTTTCTCCTTTGCATCTCCCATCTCAATGATGTCTACAAATCTTGATTGTGTGAGCTCTTAGACTTCTTCCATGTATTCCTATATGAATTTATACATAGTCAAATTGAGAGTGGTAGGAAAGAATGGTTCTTAGCCTTATACCAATAAAAATGGTGATGATTTTAAGGCTTGCTTGATCCTAATCCTATCTACCCATAATGCATACTTGAGTAGTTTATGCCAAGTCCTAGGCTTTTCTATAGCAGACTTCTTGATTTATTTCATCAAGTTCTTATAGGTAGATTCAGAGACTCCATTTCCTTGGGGGTAATCATTAGATGAAAATTTTAGACAAATGTCATTATCATAGACCCATTTAGTCATCTCTATGGATGTAAATGTAGAACCATTATTACACACTAGAGAGACTAGAGTTCTGATTCTAGTAAAAAAAATTCTTCCAAAAAATTGATCACTTCCTCCATCTCGCATTATTTAGTGGATATAGTGTTAGCATACCTTGCGTAATAATCTATGGTAGTCAGGATGAATTTTTTACCTTAAAATGAATTGGGGTTAACCACCTCAACAAAGTCCAACCCTCATTATGTAGATAGTTTGTCAACCATAACTGGTTGCAAAGGCATTACTACCTTAGGCTCCTTGTTGCTAAAGATTTGGCATTCGTGACACTCCCTTATGTGCTTGTGAGCATCCTTGAAAATAGTTGGCCAATAATATCCAAATCTAAGGATATGATGGGCTGTAGTCTTCCCAGATGGGTGTCCATTACCAAGATTCTCATGAAAGTGCTCATGATGTGGGCAGCTTCTTCTTTTGAAACACACATTAGGTAGATCCCTTCAAATCTCTTTCTGTATAAGACCCTATCTTTGATAAAATAATGGGCTGATTTAATCCTCAGATCCCTCTTTTTCTCCCTTGTTAGTACTATAGGATAGGTACCATTAATTATTAAATAAATGATGGAATCATACCACTTGCTAGCTTAAACATTCTACTGATCAACTTGTATAATACTTAACCTAGGACTCATATTAGTAATCAATTTGGATCAAGCCTTGGCACCTTATCAGTTTTTCTATTTTCATTTCTACATCATATTCCTATAAAATTGACATCCATTTACCTCTACATTCTCTAAGCTCATTTTAACTTAACATAAGTTAGGTGGTAGGATTTAGGTAGAATAACATGCACCTTGTTTCTAAGGATATAATGTCTAAATTTCTTTACTTCCTTAACTAATGCATATGCTTGTTTATCAATTAATGAATACTTTAATTTAGCATTTTTGAAGTTAGTATTCATAAAAGATATTGGGTGATCACATCCATCAAATTTTTGAGTTAAAAATATAACCATAGTATGGTCAGATACAAAAGAATAGAGATAAAAGTCCTTTGAAAAGTCAGGACTTATTAGGATTGGAGCTTGGATAATTGCTTCTTTTATGTCATTGAATGACTTCTTGGATTATTAATTCCATGAGACCTTGGCATCCTTATTTATCATGTCATTTAATGGCTTGACAGTCTCTACAAATCCATAAATTAAATTTCTTACAGAATTTATCTGACCAAATAATGACTTTAGCTCTTTTTTACTATTTGGAGGCTCTATTTTATATATGGCCTCTACTCTTTTGATATCTATAGAGATCCCATCCTTAGTTATAAAATGACCCAATAATTTTCCTTTAGTAACAAAAAAAATTACTTTTCTTGGGGTTCAAAGAGATTCCATACCTTTTTCATCTCTAAAAAACTTGATGTAAATGTATAAAGTGGTCTTCCATATTTTTACAAAAAACTATTAGATCATCCATGTATATAATGATGCGCTTACCTCTCAGACCTTGGAAGGTATGATCCATGGCCCTTTGAAAGGTAGATCTTGCATTTATTTATCCAAAGAGAATTCTCTTGTAGGTGAAGGTTACCCATTTTGTTATGAAGGTTGTTTTCATCCTATCTTCCCTATCAACCAATACCTGGTTATAACTTACAAAGCTATCAAGAAAAGACATCATAGTTGAACTTAAAATAACTTGAATAACTTGGTCAAGATAAGGAAAAGGATAGTTATCCTTTTGAAATGATTTTTTTAAAATTTTAAAGTCAATTCATAGCCTAATCTCACCATTCTTCTTCATAACTGGCTCCAAATTACTGACCCATGTAGAATTCCTAGTGGGAAACACAATCCTAGCATCTAATAATCTCTTGACCTCTTCAAATATCATTGGTTCTAGGAGAAGGTTCATAGGTCTTTTATTTTGTCTAAATAGCTTATAACATTCTTTAAGGGATATAGTATGGGTGATAACCATTGGATCAAAGATATTTAAGTCATCATATTACCAAGCTATAACATCCTTATACCTACTTAGTAACTATTTGGCATTCTTATTCTCAATATTGGTGTAAGATTTTCCCATGTTGACCACTTGGGGTTGATCTTAGGGGCCAAGATCCATTACATTATAGTCCTTCCCACTTACCTTGGGAACCTTAAAAACCTTAGCCAGTTTGTCTTGGTCAAATAGCATTTCTAAGGAAATCATGCCTTTGGGAATTCTATTGTCATTCAACTAAATGACTTTACCATCAAATTTTTCCTTCCTGAGTATATTTTCATCATTCTCATTGATAATCTAAGCATCAAATGCTCCATAACTAGTCATGAAATCCAATATCTATTTATCATCACTAAAGATTTGAAAATGATTAACATTACCACGCACTGAAGCATAGGATATTAGCTCAATGTTGAAGTTTAGGGAGTCTTGGTAGGGCATGATATTGGTTGTAGTAGATTCTAACTCATCAGCATCTTGGTTCTCTCTTGGGATAGAGATAATTCTAAAATCAACAAAATACTTATTGAGATCCTAGACCTTGAACTTATAACTCTTAAGGTATGAGAGATTACATTGATATTTGCTTCTCACCTAATTGATACTAGTTCTAAATCACCATAGACTGGTAGTTCTTTGACTTTATTTTCTATAGAAAATTATAAACCAAGGATAACGGTCTCATACTCATTAATATTTTTAGTACTAGGGAATTAGAGTCTATGAGATTCATGATATTCCTTACCACTAGGATCAATTAGGTCAACATCAATTCTAAATCTAGTTTTACACCTAGCACCATCAAAATGTAACTTCTATAGTCCAATAAAAACATGAGTACTTTTGGGATCACATACCTTTTTAGCCTCTAGGTTTAAAACCCCTAAGTTTGAGTCAATTATGTTGAGCTTCCCATTCATATAATTGTGCTAAATGATCATGTGCTTCATCCTTAGAACTCTCTTAACCCTGATCTAATTAAGAACTCCCTTCTATGATAGCCATAAATGTGAACAATATGTGGACATGTAGCCATTTAGAGCCTTATTCTATTCCTTTCTTAAGAAGATCCCATAAACATTAGGAATATCAGTAACTTGAATATCAATAAACTACTTCACTCTAGGCTAAAAATTTAATTGCATATGAACATTTAAAAGTTCCCCAATTGCCTGGTTATAACTCTATCAAACTTAATAGGAGTTAAGCCAAGTTGTTTAAAAGCACTTGTTGGCATGATAATGGTAGATTTTCCAAAATATAATAAGCAATTATGAAAATTCTTACCAAACATCATTACAGTGAGAAGGAAAAGAGACTCTACCTTAGCTTTGTGCATAGTCACATTAGCATGGTCAACCCTGGGTGGTTTGTTAGACTTCTTTGACAATGATTCTAGTAGGAGGTCTCTTTGTTTTGTAATCTACATCAATTCATACAAATTAATGTTATCCTTTATCTTCTTCATATCTTCAACTGGATTGTTATAAGAACTAGGAATATCAATGTTGTGATTAGATGTACTCCCTTTAGGAGGTTCTATATTGTTTATTGAAGAAGTGTCTGGAAGAGTTCCAAAGTTATTTGGAGGCATTGAGGTAGTCAAGGGTTGCCTCTAATCTCTATTCTTCAAGGGACAAGTCTTCTTCAAGAATTTTTGGAAGGCCTAGATCTCCTCAAGGATCTCATCAGGTTCATTCTCCTCTTGAAAAGTGAAATCAAAATTCTCCACCATGAAGGCTTGATTAGATGATTTGGATCTTGAGGTACCTGCACCAATACCCTTATTAGGGATCACTTCAAATGTATCTAACTCCTCTTAGAAAACTTCAAAATCTTTTCAAAACTCTATATAATCAATATCGCCATGCTAGGATATATAATGCACTCTATAATAATTAGGCAAAGCAATGTCAGTAAGATTAATATCCATAGTCTTATTTCTAGAAGATGGTTCATTATCCTTGTTATTATGTAAACTATCATTCTAAAACCTATTGTTTGGCCTATTAAACCTTTGAAAAGAGAAGTTTCTACCAGAGCTTTTATTAGTGTTGCCAACATGTTTTTGTAACTCAAGAAAATCAATGCTTAACTTTTGGACCATCTTTAAGATAGACTCATTTTCATTCTTGGAAGTTTTAGAATTATGTACCTAATTATTATTAGTACCAATAGTTTGTACTAAATCACTTCAATCATTTACATTTAATCCATTGGTAAGATGACTCAAGAATCCAAAGTTTTGATTGGGATCAACATGACTCAAGGGTAATTGATTAATATTTGGGAGTTGATTCAAGGTTTGATTATTCTAGTTGTTTTTGGGGAAGATTTTCAAAATGGGCATATGTGGGTTGATATTTGGGACCAAGTAGTACATTTATCTCTAGGGTTACATTTGATCATTGATGATCAATAATTTAGAATAATCCCTAGCTAATGAAATTATAGATAAAATAGATCTTTTTAAGAATATAAAGGTCATGGGATCTACTACATCTTTTTAGATTTCTAGGCCTAAAACATCATTAGGTTTATAAGGTTCTATGGTTCTTCTATACATTTTTTGAAACATGTCATTAAAGTACCTTATGGGTTCATTTGCATCCCTTCTAATGGTGGTGAAGTAGAGGTAGATGACACATGGACTAACAATTTGACCAAAATGGTCTATAAAAACATCCCAGCTAGTAATAATATAATTGTCAAGTAAATTTAAAAAACATTCATAATCAACATCCTTAAAATTAAAGTGGAATAACCTACATGCTACGTCTTCATGCACAACATTTAGTAGCCTTAAAAAAACTTTAAAAGACTTTATATGCTCTTCAACATTCACTATACCAATTGGACTAAATGTAGGCAAATACATTTCAGGTTTACATAGGAGATCATGTACCACACCTAGCACATTGATTGAGGAGTCTCCCAACCAAGCCATACATGGATAAATGTTTAAGGTAGGGGTAAGTTGAAGAGGTGAAGTTTTCAAATATCTGGATCTCCTACATCTACCTTTATCATTCTTGGCTCATTTGTGAACCTCAAGTTAAAGAAAGGGTTCCCTTGTCTCTGAGTGTGATCTGGTTCAAATCCTTGGCAATTCCATCTTGAAGATTGAAGATCCTATTTGAAATATGTTGTGTCAAGTTAATTTTTATAAATAACAAGGATTAAGCCTTACACATTAAGATCATTTTGAAAAGATTGTGTAAAGAATAGTAAAGGACATACAACTTTGACTAAACTAGCTCAAAGATGTGCCCAATTATGTAAATATGGTCTATATTTATAATTCTAAGCTCAAATAAAATTAGATCTATGAAATAGATTTCAACCTTTGATCAAAACAAATCATCCTAACCTTAAATACTATGGATTTTAAAAAATTAACCAAAACCAAGCATCAAACCTCAAAGAACTATGATCTTTGTTTAAGGAAGCACAAAGATAGGTCAAAGACCACAAAGATTAATGATATTTACACTTCTAAGCAAATAATTACTCAAAATTGTAAAGAAAGCATCAATATAAGATCAAAATACACTAAAATCAATAAAGATTCAACCAATTTATAGAGATTGGCCCTCCTTTTAGAGCCAATAAAATTCTCTCCTCTTGATTCCTCTAAATGTATCACAAGGGTTCTTAGTGTTCAAATAACACTTCTCATTTTAGAATTCTAGGAATTCAAAGCATGAGTAACAAGTTGTGGTAACTTAATGTCTACCTATGGTGAAATAGTGGTAGAGTAATGTATTAATGTTCTATAAAATTTATAACAATTTATGGTTACGAGCCATCATAGTCCAATTCTTTGTAAATTATAAGTATCTCTGTTAATGCTAGTGAATGATGATCAAAACTTAAACTATAGATTAATATAAATAGATATTTATAATGAGATTTGAATTATAGTGATTTGGTTAAAAGAAGAAGTAAAAGGGAAAGGCTAGGTAGAAAGAAAACAAGTGATTGTTGATCCTCAACTCAAATATCATGACAAAGTTTCAATTATTAATGAACCTACATTTAACCAATATATTTTTTAAAATAGCATAAGCTCATATCTCACCACATACCAGGAAAATTTCTAAGGATAACATGAAATTATACAATTAAGAACTAGATTTCACTTTAAATATTTGTTACAAAACTCAAATAACATTAGCACATTTGAATACAAAACAAATGAAGCAAAGAAAAATTGATATACTTCAACTAATCTAGCATAACCCTAAAGTAACAGCCTTGTATCGCAAATGTAAATGAAAAATTCAAAGAAACTATTCAAATTAAATCTTTAGAACCAACAATTGAGAGAAATCTATATTAACAATTGACACATCAAATTTGGATAATCTTTGTATAATTCCTTGACTGTATTTATTTCTCTAAGTATACAATTTTTGCTCAAAAATCTCTCCCTTGTAAAATGGTAATAATGCCTTTTATAGAAAGACCAGGTAATATATTGGTCAGTTTAGAAATACAAAATGTACAAAAGATAAGGATAACTTTCCTTCTTTATAAAGTTCTAGAATACATTTTATTTTCAAAACTAGACTGACCTAGAGGAAAACATCCTAACAAACTAGCATATGCCGTTATAATAGAATATTCTTATTTCAAATATTACAATGTTTTAAAATAATGAATATTAACTAATGGGTGGGCTCATTGATGAAGGGTTCCCTTGTTGTCCCTACCGAAGTTATATAGAATTTTGATGTTATTATTGAACAAGTTCTAAATCCACTAGTGGCTTCAAAAGGCACTCTTCTTCATTTCCAGCCAAAACTTCTAGTTCTCTATCATTTATGGACATGGGCTCTTTCATTTTCTAAGCTTTAGCTACCCTTTCTCCAACATTAAGGATCATATCAAGGATGTTATTTTTGTCTATTCCTAATTTTACTTGGCTTTTATTCTTAACTTCTTAGACTACCAGAGTTGCCCTGTGTGTGAATTTATCCTCCTTGATGATACCTAAGATAGTGGGTTATGTAGGGTCTTTAAGCATTATGCCAAGGAAATGTTCAATTCACTTTACTAGTTCCTCATAATCTTTGATAATCCTCTCTAAGTCCTATGACCATGTGTTCAAACCTTGGATATTTTCAACCTTAATCCCAAGAATGACATTCAAATGTCCTAAGCTAATTGACTTGTATCCATGGATCTACTTTCCAACTCTAATGTTGATTATCACAATTATTTAATCCACTAAGACTTTCCATTGGGTTATTAAACCCTTGGCCATTGTGTTTTGTTTTGCCAATGCACCATACCTCAACGTGATTGACTTTAAAGCTTTAAACATATCAAAGGAGTCTTCAAACATCTTGATCATTTCTTTTAGTACTGATAAGATGGCTTGTGTCTTCAAGTCTTCATTTTCCTTCTCAAGTTTGGATATCCTCTGCTTCATCCCCTATTTCTATCTCTGACTTGAGATTAATGAGCCTTATTTAGGCTCTCAACATCCTCTTCATGGATGGTTAGTTCACTAGGTGGCTACCCCCAAGTAGAGTTAGACCTACAAAAGGCTCAAACTTTTGGAAATTGAACTTTTCAATCCCCACCATGGCTTTCCTTATTATGACCCTCTCTAATCTAGCTGTCTCTAAATTGAATTGCACTATAGTGAATGATTCAATATATTTTGGAGGTTCCATGACCTCTATTTGGGCACTACTTAATGCTCCTGGAGCATCCATATTCTTGTCATATGGCCCTGTAGTAGTTATTATTCTTCTCTCTTCTTTCTCTTTCATTAAAGCCCTTATCCAAGGCTTGATTTATTTATAACATCAACATTGATGGATTGGACCAGAGCCCATGAATGGGACAAGGAAGGGATCTTCTGTAACTTCCCATAGAAAAACCAATCAGGTATGATTGGTCTATGAATGGGGAAATCCTCACTAAAAAATTTAATCTCACTTGTGGGATGAGTGAGAGTCAACTTTGGCCTTTTCTATCCAATAAGGATAATCACCAGTTCTTATTTTATCTTCTTTGGTTGTGACACTAGGAATAGGTCTAGGGAAACTTCCTTCCCCTTATCTTCCTACTCAACCTCCTTTGATTAAGCCTATGGTTCTTTAGCCTACTCTTTCTCTTACTTAGAACCATATGCTTTAGCAAGGACCTAGATGGCATCTTCTACTATTTCATCAGGACCAAGGGCAATCATATCCAAGTTTTTAATAAGGTAATTTATTCTTTGAGGGAGAGCTAAGGATGAAGGTCCCTCACTAGGGCTCTCCTCTAAATTTTCCTTTCCTATACCTTGTATAATTTATTTTATAGGATATCATACTTCTATTTGGGGTTGTTTTTGAGGTCGATTGGAAGGTTTAGGAAGTAAATGATACTAAATAGGATGCATTTTTCATATCTCCCCTTGTGTTTGGTCATCACTAGTCAATTTATACACAAGCTTGAGGTTGGTTTTCTATAATCTAGCCAATACTTCCTCAAAATTATGGGCCTTGATGTGGAGGGTGTCATATAGACCCAATTGATGCTCATAGATTGGCTTAGGAAACTATTTTTTCTTCAAATATGGACCCACTACATTTTTGGGATCCCAATGCTTGAGATCATCTAATTGAACACAAAGGACTCCCTATGCTTGGCCATGGTGTCCACCTACTTTTAATCCTACAAAATTATTCTTCTAATTATCAAAGGAAAGGGGTGAAGAAGGCCCTTCATTTTCTCCTTCTAGATTCTATCAACTCTATCAAGGATTTGGGATGTAATTTCATGTTCTACCAACTTTTTAGGAACATAAATAGGCAACCTATAGGGATGGGTCAAAATTCTCTCAATTATGATTACAATGTAATCTAGGTAAAACAAGATATATCCCATTAGCTCTACATACTTCTTAATCAAAGGGCTCACCCTGGGCATAGGAGACCATGTGATGTCTTCCATTAAATCATGATAGACACCGTCAAAGATGAATTACATGTTGCATCTGTACTTGAATATGTGTATCTTTGAGTAGTGGTGGGAGATGGTGGTTCTACCCTCAATATACCAATTTTTGATGTTGAGGATCTTGGTGGAAGCTAGTAAGACATCTAGCAAATAAGACATCATGAAGAGCTATTTGCTTATCTTCTTATTAATGATAGTAAATTATTTCCCTAGGTGGATGCTAATAATATCCTTGATTAGAGGAATGAGATATTTATCTACCATAAAGTAGACATAAGACACCTATCTCTTATTAACATATGTGGTTACTGGAGCTTTAGATATTTTGTTTAATAGGATTATGATTACCCTAATTCCTTCCCTAAACTAGATAATTGGGATTCTTCCCTCAAAGTCCTAGAATACATGGTTTGCTTGGAGTAACCATATCCTAAGGATGGTATCTAGGTCATTTTTATTGGTCCATTCCTTTGTTGTGATTAAATCCACATGGAGATTTTGTAGTTTATAAAACATTTCAAATGCTAGTGGGGTAATGTAAACAACTCTCCTAGATCTCCCATCATGAATAATCCAATCATTATCAATTATATAATCAATAAAAATTGGATCAAGGACATCAATGCAATGGAGTACCTCTAGTTTGGTAGTAGCATGATAGAGGCTATCCATTTAAACTGAAAATAAGTCATAATACCTCCTACTAATAGTGGTAATCCTTTCCTCCTCCTTAGTAATGGGTTTCATCTAGTCTATGGTCTATAAGAGCTTAGACCAATTTTTGGTGCCATTATTTAGGGTTATAGTGTCTAATTTTGTATCTTTGAAAACCCTTCCTTTACTATATATAGATAGGTACAATTCCATCTCATCCCTTAATTATTGCCTCTGAGCTACCATGGAATCTACATTTACAAGTTATTCACAATTGGATTGCAAATGGTCTCTAGTTAGCTCTTTCATTCTCAAAACATAATTGAACTTCTAAATTTATTGTAATCAATCCATGTTTACTTAGGGTCTTTTATGAAATTTTAGTGCTTTTTAGCTTTAATGGTGATGGATCATTTGGATTTTAGCTCATAGGTGCTTTGGATTTGATTTGGACCTTTGCCTTTATACTTTTGCATTGTTAGGTACACAAGATCTCTTCATTTGTCATTTTCTACTTATGTGGTGCTTATGTGCCATCAATCTAGAACTTTTTGTGGTATTTTTTATAAACACCTTTGAATCACTAGCCATTGGCATTTATAAATTCCCCTTTTGTTTTGTGTTATTAGATTAAGATCCTTGGATCAATGTGTCTGTTGATTTTGATTTAGGCCCTTGCTTGTCATTGGTCCTTTTTGGTACTGAGCCTTGTGGTTGTGCCACTTGGCACCTCCTTGGGCCTTTCAAGCTCTAGTATCCCTTTTAATCACACTTCAAACATGTGTTCACCATGTGTCGAGTCTATAGGCTCTCAAAGCTTCATTGAAAAGTTATTGGCATCTTCATGCCATTAGATCATCCTTCGACGATGAAGCACAAGCCTTAGGATATATGAAGATGAACAAGATTTAATCAATAAATTTTTAAGGTAGGGAATTAGGTTAAAACATCTTGGGATAAGGTTTATTTCATGTTTATTAAACATGAGATAAACCTTAAGCTAAGATGTTTATGCCTAATTTTATACAAAGGGGACCATGGCTAAATATTTTAGGCCGAAGTTTACGTTGTGTTTAATAAATACAATGCATACTTTGGGCTATAATACTTGTGTTTAGATTTATAATATGTCTAAATGGGGGTCTAAGTGATATAATTATCAAGTGATAAATTTTAACATAGAGATTTATTGTATTAATAAACATAATAAAACATTCAGTTAAAATCATTTGGGCTAAGTTTCATGTCACAAAGACCCTTTTTAAAATAAAAACTTAGTATAAGTCTTTATCCTAAGGTTCATATCATTCAAAAAAATGCAATGGGGACCTTAGTATATAGAATCAAACTAACTTCCTTTCTACAAATATTTAGACTTATGAGACCTTTTCAATATTTGCAGTTCAAAGATTTCAAGTGTTTGATCATCCTCTAAGGGCTTCCATTCATTTGAAAGGAAATTAATGAGCCATTTAAATTTTTTTTTGAGTCCATCATGAGCTTGAGTAAAATAATTCATTAGCTTAAATTTGATGGTCTTAGAGACATCAAATGATAGTCATGCAAATACCAATTTTGAGATCACAAAATTTCTGGCTCTGATGGGATTAAGATTGACAGTCACATAGATATCAAATACATCCTCATCGACATCAAATGATGTTCATGTGAACATTAATCTTAAACTAATCAAACTCCTATGTTACAATGTGAGAATGCCATTTGGCACCTCTGTGGGGCCTCTCAGGATCTTAGACTCAATTCACTTTGTTAGATTTAAAATCATGATGAAGTGAGAGCCATTTTATTATGATCCAAGAGTTTATTCATGATTAGTCCTTCTAACATGAGAGACCCTTTTTTTTAATCTTTGAATGTAAGAGTGTTGTATGGTAACTCTGTGAAGCTCTTGGGTTTTTAACTTTTCAATGATGTCTTCACTTCATCTGATCTTCAGTCCATAATGAAGTGTAAGACATTGATCATGATCTGAGTACTTGAATGTGATTGGTCTAAAGGAAAAAAAATTCAACTTTTTAAAGATTCCTTCATGTCATCTAATTGAAGGGCCATTAGTAAGCATGGATCATTAGATCTTGCAAGATGTGAGCTATTTAAGTTATAACTATAATTAAATAATACTTAGGCTAAAGCACTTAGGATAAGGTTTCATTCATAGTAATAAATACAAATGAGGCCTTAACATATAGACTTATACTAAGTAGGAAATAACAAAAGGAACCATGAATTGAACATAAAAGGATCTTGTAAACATGAATATTAAGCTTAGGAGATAAAAATTTAGGATAAAGTATTAAGACTAAGGTCTCGTTCATCTTAATAAACATGATCAGGGCCTTAGGGTTAAATCTTTAGGCTAAAGATATAACAAAGAGGATCATGCTATAAAAGGGATTCTGCAAGGAAAATCAAAAGGGACCCTTAGCATAAAATTGGAACACATTAGAAAATAAATAAGACCCTACTAGCATAATATTGAACCACATTGGAGATATAGGAAACATAAGGGGAAAAAATAAAGAGGGACTAAGGCATATATTTTTAGGCTAAGCTTTGGTTGTATTAAAAAACATGACCAAGCCCTAACATAAAAATATGGCTTAAGTCAAAAATAAAATTTAAATCATTCCTACCAATTTTATCCTTCCAAATTCAAATTCAAACTTCAACCAAGGGTTTAAGCCAACATTTTAGAGCATGAATCTACTATCAAGGGCTCCATGAAACCTATAACTTAAAGACATGAATACCAATTATTAGCAATATAATGCAAGTTTAAAGTAAAACATAACTCATCAAGCTAATGTTATCAAAAGTGGATGACCTTAAAATTCTAAAAAATGATAAAAATAGGCCATGCTTTTAGGGTTAAGCTTTAAAACATTTCAAGGGTCCCAATTTTCAAAAAAGGGGGTATGTTGATCTCAACAGGTACCTTGTTTATTGGCTTAAAAAATTAGATTATTTTGAGTCATAGTAATTTTTCGTTAAGAAGCAACCATAAAAAAAAATTAGTGATGTCTTCTTTTAGTTCTTAAAGATTTATATAATTCTTTTCATCATGATTATGATATTTATATAATTTATAGTACAATGTTCATAGATTCTTTACATAATACTAAAAAAGGTGACCTCGAGACATCTCATATCCCACAATTTTGCATATATCATAAAATTCCATTTTTCATTTAAGACACTGATTTATATGGTCTCCATATTTTCCATAATCTAGGGACCAAAGAATATATCTTAGTATTTATGCTACATCTTATTTTTATTCTAACCTTCTTATAATAAATTCTAGCATACTCTCCATTTGTGAACTAGGGGATAAAACTTCTCTGTGATATTTAATATGTATGAGACAAATTATAGTTGTCCTTGCCTATGATTTTATAGGATACTATGTTTGCATAATGCCAAACCTTATTCTCAGTCATAGGCCTTTTACGAACTAGAAAAATTTATCCTTGTCTTCCAAGATTAATTCAACTTTGTTCATTATGTTAGAAAGTCTACAATCATATTCATTAATAATATCTTTTTCTCCTTTGTTTAATTTATTTTAGATCTTAGATGGTTTGGATGTAACTCTTCTTTATCTTGAACTCAGTGATAATCTAATTCTTCACATCCTATAGACTTGTTAGGTCTATGTTTTTGTGAAAAATAAATTCTAAGGCCCCTCTTCATAAAATAACCAATCAATTCATATATCTTTACTACATCATCATTGACTCCTTTGTATTGGCCCTTTATATCACAAGTTAGTAGGTATTGTTCAGGGTCCACAAACCCATCATACTATGTAAGATGGATAAAGGCACCCAATTACAATTCCATACTAGTATTTGTCACAACTATAAAAATTTGTGGTTAGATTAGTGGTGGATGTAAAATAATAGGACTCACTAATGCTATTGGTGTTTCTTTTGATAGTATTGCTTTAGATGGGGACTTTGATATCTATTGTGTTTAATTTGGATGTGATGATGAAGAAGTATTTGAACTATTCCCTTCTTCTTCTTCTAGTATTTTTATTTATGCAATCCAATCATTCAATTGTTTAAGAATGTGTGTATCATTTTGAGTGAGTTCTAAGTATTTTTTCCCTCTCTTTTATTCTATCATGAACCCTTGTGCTACCTAATGATATGTTTTCTCTAAAAAATTCCTTGTTTTGTTATAAACTTCTTCAATCACTAGCCCTCTCCACTCATCATCTTTTAAATCTTCTATGAAACTCTTAATATTTTGAAAAAAATTGGGTTGGTGTGATGTCCATTTCTAAGGTAAATAATCACTACATTTATCCTCATCATTTCAGGATATTTAACCTATGTTTCATTAGTTTTGACTCTCTTTTCTCCTTAAGTAATAGATCCATTTCCTCATTATGGAATACACTTATATATATTTGTGATATAGGAGTATTGACAACTTTATCTACTTATACACTACCAAATTCATCATCACTTCTTTCTTTGTTTCCTTTCTTCTCTCCACTACTAATCTGGGACCCACTTTCCTTGCTTCTTCCTTCATCTCACTCTATGTATCTTTATTCATCCTTATCCTTTTATCTTACTCTACTTCTTAATTTACTCTCAGTCATAGGTACATAAATAATCCTCAAGAAATTCCACCTCACCTATTATCACAATTCTCATTCTAATTCTAGGATATTCTTTCATTCTAGGTCCTATTGAGCCTCCATTTGTATCTTAGATTCAATCTCTCTCCATGTTTTATTTTAACACTCACCCATATGTCACACATATCCCCATGGCACCCAAAATGACTACTTCATCTTAAAAGGATCAAGTACCATTTCTCTTTTCATAACCAACATCTTAACTAACATATGGATTTAATGCATAAATTTACCTCTTACCCCTTGTATAAATGAATCTTGTACCACTTCAAATGTTACATAGCCTTATATTGGGAAATTTATAATATATATATCAATGGTTTTGTCTAACCAATGATATATTACATGAGTCTAGCTATTATCTAGTGTCTAAAGATGATCTATTTTCTCCTTATTCCATATAATTTCAATGGTTGATCTATCTCTGGAGCAATGATATTCTAGATGATCCAACCAATTAGCCAATAAGCCAGGTCATTCACACCAAAATATCTCATATATTTCACTATAAATATATTATTGTACAATTTATCATTCAAGACACCTAAATTTATATGCTTATTTTTCTACAAACTCTACTATTTTTTTTATCTAACCAACATTTTACATCTCTTTATCTAGGTAGCCATTGTAGCTTGCCTACAAAAAGTGAGTTTACACAATCACTGCACTATTGTTAGTATAGGTTATTGATATTCCTAAGAACATGATAATTATAGGAATAACTTGAAACTTCACATAAAAGAGAGTGAAGAATGAAATTCAAAAAAATAATACAACTAAGAAGGCTTGTAAAAAGACTCAAACATATATAAACTACATATTAAAATTATTTTTACTTAAATCAGATTTATGCTTTCTAAGAAAACTATAATAGATAATATATTAAAAGCATAACTCTTTAGAGAAAATAAATACCCTAAAATATATAGATTGATTTGTCTATGATCATGTGATTATCTATTACTTATCTATATCCTACATGCACTTTACACATTATAATAAAACCCTAATTACTAATATATTCTTGAATAATTCTTACATAACAAGTGTAATGCTCTCTCTAAAACATAACAATAAATAATACTATCAAAAACATGCTTCAAAACTATTATAATAGCAACAGTAACCTCTTTCAATCAAGCATAAGTTAACTTATAGTATCTTCACAGATGTTTGTAACCTTCAAATGACTTCTCTCATAACCCATTATCAGCACATCATCTTAGTTATTGAAATAGCATGTAATTAGTGAGAATATATGAATATCCTAATAAGAAACAAACTTACAATGAATTTTAAACCATCTAACATGTCACCTATACTCCACATGATGTGATACTTACATAGTGTCCTGCTAACATATGCCCATATCATTGGCATGGCCCCTAGGAATAAGAATGTCTTACATATATAAATTCATATATCATGTATAACCTTTCATAAATCTCAATAATATATACCATGAAATGAATGTGTGTATGGATAAGGATATATAATATACCAATCATATGATAAATAACATAAATCAATGTATGAACTAGTAAACTTGTTATGATTAGATCATGATTTTTTTTATTTATGGACATTTTTATAAAAAATTGAATGTTTTTATGGATGTGTGTGTGTGTGTGTGTGTGTGTGTGTGTGTGTGTGTGTGTGTGTGTGTGTATTGTTATGTTCCTACTAACCAATGATCTAATCAAGGGGTAAGTCACATGTAGGTATTCTATCAAACATTTAAATGGTCACCTGCCAAAGTGAGTAGAATCATATGTATTTGTATCTAAATATTAGAGGTAACATCATGTTATAATGAATCTTTCATTATCATCATGATTTATAGGATCTTATGTATAATGAGTGATGATCAGAAGTATATTATATTATGGAATTTATTGTATAGTAGGGACATGTCCATTTTTTAATGATGGAACTAATGGATATATTCATAATATTAGTTTAGGATGCAATGGATTAGATAATTTATTTATTGAGTCATGACTACACTTCTAATGTAATGGTGGTTGAAGCATTGGGTGCCTAGGAAATCATATTACCATCAACTAAACTATATATATATATATATATATAATGGAATAAAATGGGTTGTCTAACTAATTGTGTTGGTAGTGAGGGTGGAGGATAAATTACCTCTAAATGAATAATATACTCATATGTGTTGAGAAAAACATGCCCCATTTTCAAAAATTCAAGCAGTGACCCATTTGTCTTAAAATAATTCTATATTTATTCCCCATTAATACATGAAATAATGTGGATCTCAAATATACAAAATCCTAAGTTTTATTATTTATTTTTATTTCATTAAATTTAGATTAAAATAAAGCTAATAATTTATGAAAAGTTTAAATTATATTTTTATGATTTATTTTATTGACTAAACTAATAAATTTTATTATCTAAGTTATCGAGTAATCTTTAAAAGTCATTACTACTTTATAACTTTGATTTGAAATGACAAGTTTCACTTTTTCATAAAAATATTAGATACTAAAAATGGTTATTGAACATATTATATTTTAAATACTTTCAGTAAAAATAACACATGTGATTATGCTAAGAGTCACCATTTCATTTTATCACAAGTTTTTGCTGAAAAACTATGTCATGAAAATAGGCCACAAAGTGACCATGTGAGATTTAGCCACATGTCTTCATCTCACCTCATCATAAATCCAATATTAAATTCCTAATTTAATAAAATTAGTGACTATCCAAATAATTTATATCACTCCATAGGTCATCATCTTGATTTATCATAGACTTCAATCCAAAGGCCAAAATATAAATAAAGGTGACTAGTTGATTGAGCAAGATCACTCCATGTGTCACCATATCACTACTTAGAATATTATATATTAATGGAGAAAATAGAAAGATGAAAACTAAAATATGAAGTTAAAAACTTCCATGTGTCACTTAGTAATTACTTCATGTGTCCATTATAACATAATCAACTACGATGCATTATGTCACATATCACCACCTTTTTTATTCATAAACTAATATAATTCAAAGGCAAATTTAAAAGTATGTTCAAGTGAATCAATGAAAGGTCACCATATGTCCCATTATGACATAATCAAATGTCACATATTAAAATAAATAAATTTAGTTGAAAATGAGAAATAAAAGGAAAATTATGATGAAGAGACATCACAACAACTATAAAATACAAATAGGCACATCAGACCTTAATATGATGTCTAAGCTTCTAAAAGTAGTGAAAAAGACACATTTCAATAAAAACCTCAAAAAGGTATATGTAATAAAATAAAAATCAAATCAAAATTATAGTTGATATAGACCATTAGTGTACAATTAATTCTTAAGAATGGAGGATTTAGGAAATGACTTCTCCATTAGAAAATGGGGTCTATGCTATGTTCCCAAATCAAACAGAATTAAAAATTCCATTCCTCTAGCTTAAAAATTAGTATCTAGATCCCTATAGTGACTAAAAACCCTAATTTAAAAAATAATCATAGAGCTCAATAAGAATGATAATGGATGTTGAGCACCAAGAACCAAATCCCTCAATATTCTATTTTGGCATCAGATGGGAGTTCAAGGACATTGAATTGGACACAAT
Source organism: Torreya grandis (assembly GCA_037957365.1). Classification (NCBI taxonomy): domain Eukaryota; kingdom Viridiplantae; phylum Streptophyta; class Pinopsida; order Cupressales; family Taxaceae; genus Torreya; species Torreya grandis. Next base: position 1,771,421 of record JARHVA010001824.1, read on the forward strand.
TTCTATGTATAATTCCTTTCATAATTGTTAATCTATTTATATAGATAATGAAGTTGTTTACCATATGAGTATTAAGATAACTTGAATCTTTGTGAGAGAGAGATCAAATCAATTATGATTTGATCTCTATCCAAGTCATCAAAATATATAAATCAAAAACAAAAACTGAGGTATTTCACTGTATAGACCTAGTATTTAATGTTTTTATAGTGGGTGCATGCACTAAGGACATACTTCATAGAAACAATAGAACAAAAATAGTGGATTATGTAGCATTTAATAATTATTACTAATTATGTAAATTAAACTTTACCTACAACTAAAAAATAGTTGGTGAGTGGTTTAATGAAAACAAATTTAAGGAAAATCTGAAATGGCTGGATGAAAATCCCAATAATTTTTCCATAAGGAAAAAGGTCCCAATTACCCAATTCATTCTTGATGTCAAAATTTACATGGCATTACTAAATATTCTATATGTAGCCCCATCTATAACTTATGTGGATGAAGAAAATGTTTTCATTTTTATCCATGATTATTCATAACAAAGGAATCCCTACATTAGGGGAGATCAAAAGTTAAATTTAAATCCTAAAGTGTCACATATAATATAAAATACAATAATTTTTATATGCTTACCTATTTTTTAGATTTTATTTGTGGTACTTTGAGCTCCATTGGGACTTATACCTAGGAACCTAGAGGACACAAAATAATATGTGATGATTTTGATTTTTATTGCATTCAAAAATTTAGGTATCACAAGCAAATGGTATAAGACAATTTTTATCTAATGGTATACAAATAAATAATGAAAAAAAAATTTCAAGGTTATCTATATAAATTAATAAATCACTCAAATCATTGGGAGACTATTAGTTCTACCTAGACCACATAGGTATCAAAGTGGAGGGTATATTAGTGGCACCATTCTATCTAGCTGAGTAGTGGATAGTTCATTAGTTCTCTAACAGTGTTGATGAGAATATGATGAGGGATAGAGTATGAAAATTTCACAAGACACCCTTCATTATTATAAAAAATATTTCAAAAACTAGGAAAATTTGTCCAATACCTATCTTAATAGAGGTTATTTCCATTGCAAATGAGTATAAGTTAGATTCTAGGACCCTAAAGGGGTGATGGTGTAACATATAAATAAATTTGATTATAGGTTAAGGTAGAAATATGGGAATAAATAATATGGGTATGAATCTATTTTATTGAATTTTGAAGATGAATCCCAAATATATATAATCATGAAAAGGGTAAGTATGTCAATGAGAATTTATCAATTAATTCAATATGATCCTTCCATCATGAAATATAATATCACCAATATAGAGCAAGAAGATAAGGGTTTGACCTTAGAAAAGGTAAAACAACCTCATGTATAAGATGAGATATAGTATGAGACTAATGATAAATTGAAATCAAGGGTCCTCAAGAACATCCAAAGATAAAATATGTAAGGAAACATGATTTATAAATAGAGGCACCCATAGTTCTAAATTTCAATTTTGCATTCACTCTGACAGTTTATACAATTATACAACCTAAGACACTAGTTGTGACTAATGCACCTAATTATATTTTAATATATAGTTTAATTATTCCTCCTGTGAAAAATCAAGAAAGAATGTCTTCTCATACCAATCTATAAACTCTTAAGGTTACACAAGGAGAAGAGAGGCCTCCTGAATATGAAAGTACCTCACTAAGGATCACCTACTCAAACACATAATAATAATTTTTATAAGATTAATTATCATAAGAATATATGGCTGAGTCTATAGAAGAAGTAAGTTTATAATAAAGTTACAAAGACAACATAGAAGAAGAGGTTGTAAATGATGTTTTCAAAAAGGTCCCCATGTAAGAAAAAATTGGAGCCCATTGACCAAACCATCCTCATATTCACAATGAACACCAAGATAAGAAAAATATAGAGGGTATAAATCCTATGTATACCCAAGAACAAATTAAAAGAGATATTCCTAGTCTTCCTCATGTTCAAGATGAAGAGAAAATAGTAGCTTCAAATGAAGACCAAGGTATTATTTTAGACAAATTTATAGACCAACATGGGACAATAGTTAACACTCCAATAATGACATCAATAAATTTAATTTCTCCCCTATGGTTACTTTAATATATATAAAACATGACTCAACATAGTTCATTATTTCCATTGTTTCCTATGTTGTCCCAACTACCTCAAATTTCCCTCCCACTATTACAACTTCATTGCATTTTCCTACTATTTCTATAACCAATGTTTCTACTATTAAAACTGTTATAGTTTTTTATTATTTAGTTAATACTAATTTTAATACTCCCACTAATACCATTACTATCACATATACACCAATTTCAGAATTTATTCAAAAACTAACACATGTTTTCATTATATATCCTATTTTACATGTAAATAACATTGATACCATAGTGACTAGTCCACATCTTGAAGATTTAATGTCTAGGTCTATTTTTGGCACATATCCATCACAAATACACCTTTATAATAAATTAGGGTTGTTAATGACAATAATTATTAAAAAAAAGTCATAAGTGGTCTTAGTATATGATTCTTATATTCTCACAAAATATGTCATCAATACTCCTAAACAAACAAGGATTTTGAAAGAGAAGATGATCTTTCCACATTTACTTCACATTCCACATATTTAAATTTATTTCCCTTAATTTACCCCTTTGACCTTATTTTAACTTCACATATCCCTTTATCTCCTACCATCCTATCCCATACTCAGACCTCCTTTCAAGACCTAATGGTGACAACTCCTTAGATTCAACAAATTCAAGTGAAGTAGTTCTTTAAAAAATACCTAGTCATCACTAAATATACAAATTTAAATATAGAATTTTATGAAGCCTATAAAAATTTGTAAAGAGTGAGAATAATAATAATGACTAAGATATTAAATCCAATTAAATTCATAAGATAATAATATCTCTTATCATTAACTAAAATGAGGAAAACCAAGCCTAGAGAAGATGATCCCATCTCTATGGTTGATTCCACTAGAGAAATTTTGAAAGAAATATTTCATGGATTACATAAGACCAATAAAATATTATAGGCACAATGTAATTCAGATACCCCAAGGGACACATTAGATAATGTGCAAATTTTAACTAATAATTATTATAACATTATATCTTCTATATGTTAGACTAGAGTAGAGTCACAACCACATTTGGGTGGTGAATTTCTATGAATATTTGAAAGTATCGAATTCCAAGCTATATCTCAAAGCCAAATAAGAAAGGAAAAATTCATAGCCAAGCCTTAATTTATTGCAACTTCTAGATATAACATTTGCATAGAACTATGTCAAAAATAAGAGGATTCATCTCAAAGAATGGAATGACAAAATATAAGAATTGGTTTGGAAATTGATTAGTAAGGAGCATAAGGTGACATAAATAGTTTGAGATATATGTATCACTAGAATATATAGACCAATATAGAAAGTGGTAACCACACCATTCTTTGATACACTTCTTTAAACTACTACTAAAAATTTCAAATTAGAGGTTGATAATATATTTGGGAGTAGTGATTAAGTTATCTGATTAGTCACCTTCATTAGGGACAGGCATTGAATTTATCCTTTAGGATACCATTGAGATTACATAGGAAAATGATGAAAAAAATCTAGGTATATTAAAACGTTTAATTATTAATTTTGAAGCCATAGAGTTAGATGTTACATCAAGTAGGATTACATACAAGAAAAGAAAGGAACAAGAGCAATTGGATGTCTAGGTAAACACTGTAACTATACCAACTCAAACATCAACAATTGCATATTTTTCTCACACATACATGATGGTATGTACTTTAATAGGATTTATATTTTCTAAAATTTATTCTACTACAACTCCTTTGTATGCCCAATTAAGACCAAATTTAGTAGAAGTTACATCTTTAATCCATAATCAGTATAACATCAACATCCCCTATTTTTAACACTTCTAGTCAGACACTATGAACTAGAGTTCAACCTAGTTCATGTGTAGTATTCACTACAAGTTCAATTTAGGATTTCTAAAGTGATTATTTGAGTTTACATCTAATATTTGGCATATTTATGTGTATATTTGTATAAAATAGATATAAAGCTAAACTAGGACTTGTTTAATTACAAATATTATGATCATGTAGATTCTACATGATAAATTAATAGACAATCTTATTTTAAACTTTGTAAATATGTAATAAGATTTGAATATGAGGTGGTGCATGTTGTGCCCAAACACACCCCATTTTCAAAGATTCAAATAGGGGCCCGTTATTGTTAAGATACATTTTATTTATGGTCCATAATTGCTTTATAAATTATAATATTTATTAGACGTATACAAGCCTAAGGTTATTTTTTGTATCTAATTTTATTAAAGTTATTCTTAACTTTTGATTATCTTCTTTACTGATGAAATGTGTATTCAATATCATGTTTTAATTTAAGGAAAAAATGAGAATAATGAGAATGTGTAGCTTGTGTAATATTTTATGTGTAGTGAGTTCTCAAAATTTTAGATCTATATCAGGGTTTGTAGATCATGATAATTATTGGTACCTTGTTCTCTCATAACTAATCATAATTATAAAAAAAATTCCAAGTCATCCCAAACATTTAGATTCATGAAATCACTCCATGTGTAAGTATATCATTCATTTAATACATTTACATTCATTAAAATTCCTATGAATTCATGTCAATGAAAGTCATCAACATGTAGAAATATTGTAAACTTAAGATGTAACTGGTCTTCATATAAATTTCTACGTCCCTAAGTTTTTTGGAACCCCAAGATTGTTCCATGTGGTGACATCTCAATTACTCAGAGTCTATAGGAGTAAACTACATAGTAAATTTTAAATGGATTATAGACTTTTGAGATCATGTTAAGGGGTAAAATCCCATTCACTTATATCATATTAGGTAGATGTAAATTATAAAATTTACAAGTATCTAGATTAATGAGAGTCATCCATGTGTCATCATATCAGAATAAAAATGCCTAATTGATAAATTACTCTACTAAAAAATTCAAAGTCTCTAGATAAATTTGAAACTTCCACATGGTGATATCACATTAACTTGGTACTTTAAAATCAAAGGCACATGGTTAGAACTATTTTTATCTAGATTCTCAAGAACTATCCATATGTCATTATGTAATAATCCTAAAACTTGTCAACAATAAGGTACAGAGGCAAACATAACATTTTCATATGATCCTAATATTTTTCCATGGGGAGTCATCTCATGCACTCAAAACCTTATAAAGAGGGTACACAGTCTATATTCTATAATATCCTTAAATTTTTGAGATCGAGATAGGTGGTGAGATCTCATTAAGTCATGACCCATAGAACATTTAAAGCATATTTATAAATCTAATCCCTCTGGGTAAATGAGATCATGATAAGTGTCACACTATCAAAGAGTCATGATTGGAATACCTATATGAGAGGTGACAACTAAGATAACAGATATATGAATAGGAAATAGACACCTATCATGAAGTGATGACTGAGCACATAGAATTAATGAAAATATTCCACATTGTAGAAAAGTCACGCACCAAATATGACTTGTCAATTTTGAATCAAAATGGAAAATAATGTGAAAATCCAATTTTGCATTATCTTATTGAGAACTAGGTCAAGCCTCAAGATTTGATCAATATATTAAAAATCTTGACAACATCAAATCACTTTGGTATTAGTCTATGAGCTTTAAACTATGATTTTGAGATATCAAGCCTTCAAGATCCCTAATTTCTTATTAAAATTTTTACAAAACCATCTAGTTGAGCTTACAGGGAACTATTCAATACATCAATGTTTTCATCATCTCTAGCATCTACCCATCCTCCTTCCCAATATTCAATTATAAGAGTAGTGGAATACCTAAACACAATTTTTGATAGGGGTTATTATTATTCCCCCATTACTTAACTCTTTGGGATGAGATTCTAAGTCCCAATCCATATTCATTCTAGGAACAATAAATGATGTTAGAAAGAGATATGTGGATGATTTAATACTAGTTAAATCTATGGGCCTCCATAATGTAGTAGTGAAATTAGAGGTAATTCCATGCATTAACCTACTTATTGATTTATTATTCAATGGTGCTATTACTAAAGAATGTTTACACCTAAGACTTTGAATGTAGTTTATTACATTTATTACTATGCTTTTGAGAAGAATATACACCTACCAATGCTTGACATGACATATAAACATGTTGTTACTAAATCCTAGTTGGATCGTAACACAATCAAGGGAAATATTAACAAGTGGATGGCTAATGATGATAAATTTAATATTCAAGGGATTGTTTATTTGATGCCCATAACCAAATTTAGGTCAAGCATTATTATGGTTATGGCCTTGCTAAATAGGTTATTGCATGAATAATGAGTACCCCTACTAGATACAATTATAATTTATGATAAGGCCATGGCACTTGGAGAGGTCATTAGTGTTAGATTCAATGCATAAATGCTCAAATTTGATGAGAGGTTACAAAATGGAAAATTTTACATGATGTCATACATAATGAATTCCATCATGGAGATAACACATACAAATTATAGGAAGCACTTGGAACCATCTATAAAATATGTTAATAATAGGGTCTATGAGGAATTCTATATGATAAAGGTTTTAAGGTTTAGGATATAAATTAAAAGAATTTAAGAAGAGGTATACCCTATGGTATACCAAGATATTAATGGTAACTCCATGCCCAAGATTTAAGATAACATAAAGAAAACTATTATGAATATGGGAGATTATTGGATCTATCCTAAATGTACTATAGTTAGAATAAAAAGGAGTTAGGGTTACCCTTTTGAATCTCCCTTATTTAGTTCTTCATAAAATTATAGAATAGAAGATAGGATTTCAAATTTACAATAGTGTGTACGAGTATTTAGCTACCAAACATCAAGTATGTTATAATAAAATTCTATTAAACATTGGCCAGATGTAATATACACTAAGGAGGCATCTCAACTTAGTTGGGAGGTTTAAAACCCACTATAGGTTAATCCAATCATAGTTCAGAGATTTGGATACAAAAGGATGAGTGATGTATTACCTCTATGAACTTAGAATTAATGGATTCCATATCCATCATGGACACAATATCTATAAACATGATTCCATTTCTTGAATGCTATAAATGATTCTAATTTTTATACTCAGATGACTCGGCATAGAATTCCTATGGTGGTAACCCAAGTCATCCAATATGATTATTTAATCATAAGGGCATAGACATATAAAATAGTGGATATGAAAAAAAAAGTTTTAAACAATAAATGGGATTAGTCACATGCATAATTATCTCATAAGCATGATCAACCATCATCCCCACAACAAATATAATATGTCCCATTAGAGGAAAGTGCCCCTCAAGGGGAAATAGATATCCAACTAAGAAATAACATCGTAAAGGGACTATTATCACCTCAATTAATGACAACAATGTAATCTCATATAGTAGATATAATGCCTTCATACCCTGTAAGTTAGAAAATAGTAACATTTTCTTTGGCACCATTACCCCATTGATTACAATCTAGAAGGTGAGTCTCTATACATTTATATAAGGTTATTTTGAATAAATACCTTCCATAATTCCAAATTCAACACCACCATCCTCTATAACTATTTTTTTCCAAGTATAATTCCTATGCTTCCACCTTACACTAATGAAGACTCCTCATCCCCACTCCATCCACTATAGTGCAAGTCCTTATAACTTCAATCCAGTCATGGTCACCTATAAAAGGAAGCCCAAGACTACTCTAGTTTGACCTCCAAATGTGTCACTAGAAGCAAGACATATTGAATGTCCATTCACTAAAGGAGGTATTATACATGAAAAATCAAAGGAGATAAAGGGAAGAACCAAAATAAGGGAAAACTAGGTGGAAGTTGTCCATGTGTTGGATAATGATGAGAAGGAAAACATATGGGGAATTGATGAAGAGTGAGTTTTAAGAGAGGATATAGAGTAAAAATAATAAACTAACTTATCTAAATTAAAAAATTAATAAGAGTATGGATGTGTGTGTGTGTGTGTGTGTGTGTGTGTGTGTGTGTGTGTGTGTGTGTGTGTGTGTGTGTGTGTGTGTGTGTGTGTGTGTGTGTGTGTGTGTGTGTGTGTGTGTGTATTGGATGAGTAATAAGTAGAAGTAAAGGATAAATCAACATCTACCTAATTGATAGTGGAAGTCATGGAAATAGAATCAGATGTAGAGTCAACATTGAGAGAAGCCCCTACTTTGGGACTCACTAATGCACCCATAATCATAACTCCTAGTATTTCTCTTGTTATATTTGTGTCAATGACATTTGATCCAAAATATACATAAACTACCATCTCAAACATAATGATTTTTATTTTAAAGGAAAGGTAATCTCTGAAAATGGTATTGTCTTCCCTTGATTCTTCCATTACAGTAGTGGACTCTTGTGTAATCAATTTACCATATACTAGTCCAGTTACTTCCCCACTCTACCCATACAAGTCTTTACAAGAATATTTTTTAAAGACCCAGATGTTGTACCCTCATGCTTGTGTTGAAAAAGGTAAGCAACATGTTTTTTGCTCTTTAAATTATTTCATTCATTTAGCAATTTCCCAAATAATGGATAAGCCCTAGGACTAGAAGGCAAAGGTCCATTGTTAGGAATTAGTCATAGTATCCATCTTCAATCCCTAAGCTCCACCAAGGCCATCCACCTAACAAGATTTATCCATATCCTAGTTGAATCCAACTAAACCATCCATAATTACTATAACAAGAACTATTTGGTAGACCAGATATGTATTATAGACTATAGCCTAGAGGATTTATTTAGAATTGAATAAGTTAACTCCTTTACTTCCCCAAATCCCCATCTAAATAAGTGCTTATATGATCTCACTAATTTTCATGCCTCCTTTTTTTCTCTAAAGATCAGTCAACCAAAAGAATAACATGGGTTAAAGAGTCACAAAAATGGAAAAAGGGCATGATGGGGTTACTCATCCTCACTAAATTGCCTATAGTAAATTCCCACATTGATATAAATATTAGTACCAATTCAAATATTGAGGAAGAAGAAGGGAGTGGAAAATAACACATGGGAGGAACTAACATTGGAACAAAAGTAAAATTTATTTCCCTTAGCTAAGAAAAAAATAAAAACCCATGTGATCCCATGGAATAAATAGAAATAATATTGGAGGTGATGAAGTAAATGTACAAAAGTTAGGAGTAGAATAAACAAAGACTATTCTAATAGTAGATCATTCAGGTTCTTAGAGAGATTGTAGGTAATATCCAAAGGGAAATCATTAGGTTGTATGACATCTTGAATACAATCAAGAATTATAGGGGTGAGTCATAGCCAAAATGGGGAAGAATAATAATTTTTTGGAACTAGTTAAAATAACTTGATATAAGACTTAACTTCTTAGTTCAATGTACAAGAAACATCACATATATCCATTTGAATTTAATTATTACATAGGAGGAATCATGGGATCTAAAATATGTATTTCTAAAAATAGATGGTGATTTTTAGTAGCATGCTTAAATGAAATATTTATTATCCCAACTTTTTTAGGTATGCATGTATTGTCCATGTTGTGGCACTGATGTTTTCATTTATGTCAAATTCAAAAAGGATGTCATTAATGTCAAGTTAAAAGTTGAGGCCATGGATGGTGAAGTGGTATGTGATAAAAAAGTCTTATGACAAGAGAATTTTTGAAGGAAACATATTTCATCTCTATTGAGAGATAATTTGAAGGCAACCTAGTAATTCTTTTGAGGTTGATGGTATGTCAAGATCAATATCAAGATATAAGGTAAGCAAACTTTTGAGCACTAGTCTTAACAAGCATTATCATATCATAAGCATGTGTGTGAAAATGATGGTATGGTAAGATGTATACACATATATATGAGTGGATTTTTAATAATTCCAAAGCATGCATATGAAGTTTTTAAACACTCAAAAAGTTTCAAGGTAAACATTGAGGGGTATGATCTTAAACCTAAGGATGAAACCAGACTAATCCTAGACTCTGCCTAACCTAATGAGGAGTCTTGAGGTGTTATCATGAATTAAAATAATTGATAGATAATTTTATAATATTATTAAATTTTTTTAAACATGTGTATAAGTTGCATAATATTTTAAAGGAGATTTATAGGTCAGTTATTGGCTTAGTCTTTGTTTAAAGAGACTTAGTAAAAAGACGTAGGCTTAGTAACATGATGAGGTGAGAAGTCCAAGTATTGTAAGAATAATATTGGTAGTATGTGATATTGGTAATATTTCACATGACATGATTATGATGTGTTTATAATATTAAAATATTTTTCAAAGTGTGAACAAGGTCTAAGTATGACTGGCAAATCAAGGCCTAGTATGCAAAGAGACCTAGTGTGGCCTGATGAGTGGTCAAGATCATTTTCCAAGGTGCCAAAACTAATAAGAGAATTTTTAGAGATTTAATATGTTTTTAAAAGTTTTTTACCAATTCTAAGGTCAAATTATGATGTATAAATAATGAAATTTGGTTTTGAGATTTTCTATGTGCATATAATGAGGTATAACATACCTGAGAAGATTTTTCTTATGCTCATTATCACATTCAAAATATGCATGAGATAATAATAAGTTAATGGAAGTTGGGGAAGGATCCTAGATCAAATTTATTGTCATTGGTTTTTTAGTTAATGGGAAATCCTTTATGAACGATTGTTAAGAATAGAAGGCAGTCTAAACCCTCCTAAAACCCTCATAGTGACCCGATATGGAAGATCTTGTTGGAAATGGATAAAAATGGATTGGATGAATTATTTTTATGATTATATAATATATATGACTCTTCCAAGTACCTCCAAGTGGCATTGGTCTATAATAGAAGTGAGTGGAAGCTATAGGAAATCCTTTATTTTTTAGATTTTTGATGTAGCAAGCAAGGTTGACAAGGTAAAATCATGAAAATGATTATATAATGATGTATGATACCATAATTTCATGATTATTTAATTTTTTCATCAGGTTATGTATTTAAAATATGCTAAATTTGTCATTTAAGTTGGCTTATCGCTAAAAAGGCCTAGTGAGGAAGATAGTGAGAAACCAGGCAGAAGTGAGAATGATATTAGGGATGGGTTATAGTGGATTCAGGATGGATCTAAATGTATTGTGTTAGTATTAAATACTTATATCACATATAAAATTTCAACATAATATTTGGATATTATTATATACAATCATAAAGTTGCTCTCAAAGTGATTTGTCTAACACAATGAGGTCTATGTAGGGTGAAGACATGAGATTGGTCTGTGAGACCAATATTGAGATTGAAACTTGTAACATATTAGTTTAAATATGTTATAAATATTATTAAGGATCATATAAACCCATATTAATTTCATAAAAGTGTTCGCACAAGTGTTCTAAGTCTTGGTTTCCATGACTTTGTTTTGGAGCACTCAAGCAATTTTCTATGTTATTGGCAATGATGTTATTGAGTCATTATACATATATTTAAATAATAAGATGATAATTAAATTTTTATACATGTATCATAGGTTAATTTAAATTTATTTTTATTCATTATAAAATCCTATGAAGGTGTGAAAAGTTAAAGGTTCATGACTGGGTTTTGAAGCATATTTGCTATTTTGAGTGAGCATATGGAAATGATCAGTTTGAGGTATTTTGCCCTATATGGTGAAATATAACGTAATTTTTTATCACATATAGTTAATTTATGTTATATAAATCTCATTTTTTAATGTTTTTATATGTAAAAATTAAGCGTACACTTCAAATATTTAAGGTAGACTTTTTAGCAGTGAGAAGGCCTAATTACGAGTAGACCGAATGGTGTGGTTTAAGGAGTGAAATGAGATAAAATGGTGTTGGGTGAATAAGGTGAGATTATAGTAGGTATAATTTAATATTTTATGAATTTTTTAATCCATTTTTTAAGGTTTAATATGTTTCAAGTTGGTCAAGATGAAATGTGTGCTTTGAGAATGCCTTATTGCATTAGGTTTTTATTAGGCCTAATGGTGGTTTTGGTCCTTATGAGTGATGATAAACCTATGTAATTGGTGGTGTTTAAATTATGAAAATATTTTTTGATATATTACAAGGATGATCCAATTATTTATAATTTTTTTCTTAGTCAAGGTGGGTGAGAGCAAGAGTTAAGTATAAAAGGAAGGTCTAATAGGCCTAATTTGACTAGTTAGAATATTGAGGGAATGAACAAATGATATAGAGATTTGGAAACCATGTAGAGGAAAATAATGAAATAATACAAGTATTTTTTATATTTTATGAATTTATAAAATTTATTCTATAGGTGATGATCAAAGTCATATGACCTAATTATACCAAGAAAAGGGCTAGTTGAGCGAATAGGCCTAATAGGTTGTTTGAGAGAGAAAAAAGAGTGTAAAGAGTAAAATAAGGTGATAATCATTAGTTGAGAGATAAATATGTTTCAAAAGGTTATCAAAGGTTATAGGCAATTTATTTGGTTCAAATTCACCTAGGGGGTTGGTGCCTCCTTATAAGTTGGTGTTTTCTTAAGGACTAGTTGAGTTGGTGCTTAACTAGTGAGGGGTTAGTGTTCCTTATGGGGTTAGTGCCTCAATAATTTTTTTAAAATTGATTATAAGAATATATTCCAAGATATTCTTTAGTGGTTTTTATCTCCATTGAGGGTTTCCCACATATATCTTGTGTTCATAAGTTATTTACTTATGTGGATGGTTGTTTATGCATTGGTTAATGCATTTGTTTGAATGAATACTTCATGAATGATAAGTGAAACTGAAGGATTGTTTTAATATTTCACCCCATAATATATTATAACATTTTTTATCAAATAAGGTCCTTTGGAGTATTCTTAATATCCTAAAGGAGATCCTAAGAAAGTGAATATGGCTAGTCAATCACAAGGTGGTTTCTCTACAAGCAAGGCTTCATTACTTAATGGATCTAATTATGATTTTTGGATTTTTAAGATGAGAACATATTTTATGTATCAAGGTCATGATTTTTTTAAATCAATTTTGGATGGATATACTATACCCCCTATTCATCCTATAGATGTAGTAAGTAAGAAGGCTATTGATAACAATTCAAAAACATTGAACGGTATTATGTGTGGCCTATCATAGGTAAAACTTGTGAAGGTGATACACTATATGTATAATAAATAAATGTGGGAAAAGTTGAAGACTATACATGATGGATAATCCAAGGTCAAGTTAACTAAGTTGTAAACTCATAGGAGATAGTTTGAAAACCTAAGGATGAATGAAGATGAGATCATTGCAACCTACTTATTTAGGTTTGATGAAGTGATCAAAATCATAAGATTCCTAGGAAAATAATTGAAAGAGTCTAGTGTTTTTCAAAAGGTTTAGAGATATATAAGTCCCAAGTTTGATTCTAAATTATTTGCTATTGAAGAGATGTAAGATCTAAGAAATGTAGAGATGGATGGACTTCATGGCACCCTAACAACCTATGATATAAGGACAAGTGAAAGAAGACCTACAAAGAAAGAAAATGCATTCAAGGTAGAAAAAAATTCAAAGGAGAAGAAGACACAAGGTAACAAGGTAAAATATAATGATGCCTCTGATATTGATGATGAAGAGTTGATAGCTATTTTTTCAAGAAAATTGAAAATAGATTCAGGTAAATATAAGGCTAAGTTGACCTTTAAATGATATAATTATGGAGAGATTGGACACTTTTTTAAAAATTAACCTCATAATCATAAGGAAAAGGATTATTAATATCATGATGATGATAATAAGTCTTATAGGTCTGATAATAGCAAGAAAATATTTAGAAAGTATGATGACAAGAAGTTATTCTATAGCAAAAGAAGATTTTACACCAAGGAAGACTACAAATCATCTAATGAAAGTGAGAGAAGTGATTCTAATAATTACCATGAAGGTGATGGTCCTAATTTCAATAAATTTATCTTCATGGTTGATGAAGCAAGATATCAAATAAAGAACAGTCTAAGTGGTTTGGAGGTGTTATTGGTGATTTAGATGAAGAATAAGATGAGGTGGATTATTAGGCTAAGTTGATGAATGCTATAGAAGAAATAAAATGGTGAATAATAATAATAAGGTGAATAGGTATTTTATCAAATACTATGAGGATAAAATCAATTTATTTGAAGATAAATTGAGAAAAAATTCCAAGGAATAAGAAGAAATAGTCAAACAAGTGGAGACTCAAATTGAGATTATGACTGGAAGCCTAAGGGATAAATAAGAAGAATGTGCAAAGTATGTAACTAAAGTGGATTCATTAAAATATGAGTTGGGTAAAATATAAAGTAAGGTGAATACCTTCATGAAGTTTGAAATGAGTACTGATGATATCGATAACATCATGTGTAGTGAAAAGACTGCTAATGACAAAATAGGTCTTGGTTTCAATGGAGACCAAAATAAGAATACTAATGTGATCAAGGAGAATTAGACCTTAGATTTAAATTTTCATTCAAGGAATGAGGGAAATGGAATAATGAAGACTACTACTACTAGGTAGCCTAATATTATAAGGTATGTTAATCCTTTCAATGGTTATTGGTATTCATGTTTCGAATTTGGTCATAGATCAAGGCATTGTATAAGGCCCTCCAAGAATTAATATAATTGGAACTATGAGAAGATTCATCAATCAAGAGGTATGGGTCAAGGTTTGTTTCCATAAAAAATGATAATGTGTTTCAATTATCAAAAGGTTGGTCATATTGCAAAGTTCTATAAGTATGGATTCTCAAGTTAAAACAAGAAAGTTGAGGCCCCTAGAGTGCAAGAAAGAAGAAAAGATAATGAGGGGAAAACAAATGTATCTAAGGTAAATGATGACCATTATGAAATTCCAAGTGGACTATTTTCCATGGTGGAGCATAGTTATGATTCAAATGAGTGCCAAGAATTATCCCTATCAGCTCAGATTATGAATGGAGTCAAGACAAATAGACCAAATTAGAATATTATTCAAGTAGAGATTGAAGAGGTCAATCCCAAATGGATATTAAAATATAGTAAGGACATTGAAATCTAGTAATATCCTAATTTTAAATTTTTTTATTACCCTAGAGAAGTGGTGAATCCATTAGGATTCATGGAGGCACTCAGCTAGTGAGAAAAAGCATGAAGGATGTTTGGTCTTAGTGGGATATTTGTATTCTTTATTTTAGATCCAAATATAGATAAATAGTATATTGGATGTGTGATTTAAATATATGAGTTACAAAGCATATATATGATGACTTAATCAAACCAAGCCACATTCATGATAGTGCCTGAATATCTCAAGGAGATAAAGAGAGCATGGTTGGGTATTTTTGTGAATTGAGTTCCTATTTGGTTGGTCATATCAATATTTATCTTTTTTTTTTATAAATCATGTTTTAGTACCAAGGATCAGATGGTAGATATCAAGAGAGGACCCTTTGTCATGAATGTTAGAAGGGGAGAAAGTTCTAGTTTGGGAAGAAGGTCAATTTGAAGAAGATCCATCTTGGGGAGATGTGAATGATCAACATTTTTTTAATGGTTTAAATAAATTACAAAGGGGGGATTTTTGATTTATGTTATTATTTTTAATGTTTTGTAATTGATGTCAAATTAAATATGGATGTCATTAATGTCAAAGTCAAAGTTGAGGCCATGCATGGTGAAGTGATATGTGACAAATAAGTCTTATGACAATATAAAATTTGAAGGAAACCTATTGTATCTATATTGAGAGAGAATTTTAAGGAAATTTGGTAATTATTTCCAGGTTTATGACATTTAAAGGTTAAGATCAAGATACAAGGTAAGCATACTTTTGAGCACTAGTCTTAAGAAACATTGTCATATCCTGAGCATGTGTGTGAGGATGGTGGTATGGTAAGGTAGATACACATAGGTATGATTGGATGTTTAATAATTAAAAATCATGAATATGAAGTTTTTTAATACTCAAAAAATGTCAAGGTAAACATTTACTGGTATGGTCTTAAGCCTAAGCATGCAAACAGACTATTCCTAGACTTTGCCTAACCTAATGAGGAGTTTTGAGGTATTATCATGAATTAAAATAATTTGGAGAGAATAAGAGAATATAATTTACACTATTTAAACATGTGTATAAGGTATATAAACTTTTATAAGATGTTTCTAGGTTAGTTATTGACTTAGTCTTTACTTAAAGAGACCCAATGAAAAGACACAGGATTAGTATAATGATGACGTGAGAATTATAAGGATTGTAATAATAATATTGGTAGTATTTTATCTTGGTATGAGGTAATATGGAATTATTATTAGGTGTTAGTAATAGTAAAATAGGTTTCAAGGTGTGTTCAAGGTCTAAGTATGACTGGCAATTCAAGGCCCAGTATGCAAAGAGACCTAGAGTGGCCTAATGAGGGGTTAAGATAAGTTTAAAAGGTGATATATCACATGAGATAATTTTTTAAGGTGTTATATGTTATTTAAAGTGTGTTTACCAAGTCTAATTTCAAATTTTGAAGGATAAAACATGAAATTTGGTTTTGATATTTTTTGTGTATAGAGTGAGGTATAGCAGACCCGAGAAGATTTTTCTTATGCTCATTGGCATGTGAAACCTTTGAATGATATCATAATAAGTTAATTTAAGATATTTAAGGTTCCTCTATCAAATTTCCTAGCATGGGTTCTGGAGTTAAGGGGTAATCCTTTATGAATGATTATTAAGAATGGAAGGTAGTCTAAACCCTCCTAAAACCCTCACAGTGACCCAATATGGGATATCTTATTTTAAACCACTCATAATGGATTTTATGACCTATTTTTATTATTTTATAATGTATATGACTTCCCAAGTACCTCCATGTGGCATTGGTTTTTTAGAAGAGTGAGTGGAATCTATAAGAAATCCTTTATTTCTCATATTTTTGACATAGTAGGCAGGGTTGAATAGGTCAAAGCATGAAAATCATTGGATTATTTAGTGTGATACTTTTTTTTTTTGATAATTAAAGTTTATAATAATTTTATATACTTAAAATATGATAAATTAGTCATTGAATTTGGCATATCGCTAAAAAGGTCTAGTGAGGAAGATAGTGAGAAAACTAGGTAGAAATGAGAATTAGATTAAGGATGTGTTGTAGTGGATTAGGGATGGATAAAAATATATTTGGTTAATATTAAATACCTATATTACATATCCTATTTTAATATAATATTTTTATATTCTCATAGACAAACATAAAGTTACTCTCAAAGTGATCTATCTAACACAATGAGGTCTGTGTAGTGTGAAGACATGAGATTGGTGTGTAAAAATAATATAAATATTGAAAATTGTAATATAATTATTTAAATATGTTATAATTATTATTAAGTATCATATAAACTCATTTTAATTTCATAAAATTTTTCACACATGTATTTTAATTCTTGGTTTCCATGACTATGTTTTGGAGCACTCAAGCAGTTTTTTGTGTGTTAGTGAGAATGATGTTCCTAAGTCATTATGCATAGAATTTAATAATAAAATTCACATTAATTATTTATATATATCTCATATAATTAATTTTAATTTATTTTTATTCATGATAAACTCCTATGAAGGTGTGAAAATTCAAAGGTTCTTGACTAGGTTTTGAAGACTATTTACAGTTCTAATTGAGCATATGGAAATGATCAGTTTGAGGTATTTTGCCCTGTATGGTGAAATATAATGGGATTGATGATTACCCTAAGGTATTTTATGTTATATAAATGTGATTTTTTAAAATTTTTACATGGTAAAACTGAGTATACACTTTAGATATTCAAGGTAGACTTTCTGGCAGTGAGAAGGCCTAATTGTGAGTAGACCTAATGGTGTGGTTAAAGGGGTGAAATGAACTAAATGGTGTTGGGGACATAAGGTCAGCCTATAATTGGTATAATTTAATTTTTTTTGAGGTTTTTAATCATTTTTTAGGCTCAATATGTTCCAATGTGGTCAAGATGAAACATGTGCTTTGAGTCCTAATTGCATTAGGTCTCTATTAGGCCTAATCGTGGTTTTGGTCCTTATGAGCGATGACTAACCTATATAGTTGGTGTTTCAATTATGAAAAATGTTTTTTTTATATATTATAATGGTTATCCAATTATTTATAGTTTTTTTTCTAACTAATGTGGGTGAGATCAAGTGTCAAGTAAAAAAAGAAGGTCTAATAGGCCTAATTTGACTAGTTAGTATATTGAGGGAAGGAACAAATGATATATAAATTTGGAAACTAGGTAGAGGAATTTAATAACATTAGATAGGGGTGATTAATATTTAATCAATTTATAGTAGTGATTTCATAGGTTATGATCAATTTCATACGACCTAATTCTACCAAGAAAATGGCTAATTCAGCAAAGAGGCCTAATAGACTATTTGAGACAGATACAAGAGTATGAAGAGTAAAAGAAGGTGATAATCATTAGTTGAGAGAGAAATAGGTGTCTAAAGGTGATCAAAGTTTATATGTGACTAATTTTTTGTTTATTTACTTAGGGGTTTGGTTCCTCCTTGAAAGTTGGTGCTTGCCAAAGGACTAGTTGAGTTAGTGCTTAACTAGTGAGGGGTTGGTGTTCCTTGTAGGGTTAGTTCCTCACTAAATATCAATTCATTACTTATATTAATTTATTATATTATGATTTTTAGTGGGTTTTTATCCCCCTTGATGGTTTCCCACATATCTCTTGTGTTCATATGTTATTTTATTATGTGGATGGTTAATAATTGATTGGTTAATGTATGTGTTTGAATGAATGATAAGTGAAATTGAAAGATTATTTTAAGGTCACTAATTCACCCCCACTATTATTATTTGTACTTATAACACAAATTTATATCCAATAATATAATTTCATTAATATTTTGGAAGATATGAGGGTCATTGACATAATAACTTTTATAGAGTAGTTGATAAATAAGTCCAATTTTGACACACTTATTATACAAGTTGATAGTTTCAAAATAGACTTAGAAGGAACCATGTAGAAAAATATTCAGTAAATTATGTAGCTTATAAATTTTGTAAAGGTAAAAGTGACAGAAGTAGAGGTACTCAAATTAGGATACAAATCCTCTGAAACTAAGCATCAAAATTTGATGAAGGAAGTTGGTAAAATATTCAAACATTCTATGCTCAATTTTGATATTATAAATAAATAATTTGAGGCTAATTTTTCACTATTGTAAAAGATAAAGGAGCTTGAGTATGCTTCTAAGATAGTTCCTACTACTCAAATAACATATGAATTGATAGTTCAACCTTAAGGGCCATTTTTTAATTTAGTTCTTGTTCTTCCTTAGTCCAATGGTGAATCATCAAAATCAACAACTAGCTCTTCACATATAGTACCTCCATCAACTTCAATTTCCATGTCAATTTTATAGTATATTTATTATTAAAGTGGTTTCAATTTGGCACCATATATAAATATGGATGTATATATGTTTACATGTATTATGTTAATACAACTTAGGTCTTCATTATATTTTTTACGTGTATATATTTATATTGTAACTATGCAATCTTGGCTAGTTATTTTATTTTATATCCTATACATGTGTATTGTACTTGAGTCTTAAAATTGAAAGTTTTAATTTTGTAATTTTATTGGATGATGAAGAAACCCCTCCCCAATATTATATATACATGTATCCTCCTAATTCTAAAGGGAGGATAATTTTGGTTGTTGAGATAACAAGAAATTCTAAGGATGTTTCTCTAATTCTTCTTGATGTGTAGCTCTTGTTCATTTCCAAATCTGTGAGTCTTTAATGAAGGTCCATATTTCTAGTATTATAGTCTTTGGGTTATGTATGATTTTTAATTTTTATATAAATATTCATATTATGTAGTTATTAATTTTAATACTTAATGCATAACAATCATAATCTCCCTTTATACATGTGTAATTACAATCTCAAAAATATATAACTTTTGATTATGTGTGCTAAACTTCAGTGTGTTCTTGTTTCCTTGGAATCTTAACTATGTTTGAATATATGTGTGCTAATAGCAAATTTCTCAAAACATTGGTTCTTTGACTACTTGTCTAATGTTGGGCCCTTTCTAGACCTAAGTAGTAGACACATGCCAACTCAGTGAGCACTTAGGCATGAGGCAATCATGGTAGATGATTGTTATTTTGTCATCTAGTGGTACCAGTTGGTAGGAGGCTAATAACTCCTTTTTAAATCAATCAACATTGGGAAGTAGTCACATGGGATAGTGACTGCTCATTAAAGTCAAGCATAATAGAAATGGTGAGATATGTGCCTCCAGATTCAACTAAGTGATTAACATGCTCCATTCCCTGTGATCCTAAGATTATTTGAATATCTATAAAAGGGAGTATAGTCAATTTAGTAGAAGGAGATGAACTGGAGTAGTGAAGCTATGGTAAATTGATTCTAGGTGGTTTTTATTAGAGTTATAAGTAGTTTGAGATGCTTTTGACACTCCTCTTTGTAATTTCCAAGCTTTCCTAAGAGCCTATGGGATTTTAGCAATTCAAGTCAATCATATGCTTATTTTGTATTAACTTATATATATGTATTATTGTTAATCTTAGTTAATGATCAAGCTTTATGTAGTGTCCAATCAATTAAATGCTTTAAGCTTATAGCATGTATATTGAAATATTGTATATTTATAACCTAACTCATTCATGGCATGCCTATAGCTAATGATGAACCCCATGATCGATATAAGAATTGATGTAGGTATGGTTAAGACCATGTGCCCCATAATGATAGCTATGACTCAGCATAAACTTATGCCTAAGTCCCTCAACTCGATCTTGAGTTTCCCCTCAAGTGCCTAAATGCTATTAATCCAAGGTTCCCTAAAGTCTTGCATCCATGAATCCACAACCATAATTTTACTAACCAAGCACTTGAAGAATAGAGTTCATCTATGGCACAACTAACCCAACACAGACCCTGGTCCTTTCTCCATTGCACTTCAGGTGAGAAGATAGGGCTTGTGTCTTATGTAAACTAATGCCAACATAGTCAAGTGTTAAATGTTAAGTGCCATAAGAAGATTCAAGGCTTGTACCCCATTGAAATAAGCCTAAATTATAGCTAAATAGATATATAAGTGTATGACTAGGTTCATGACAAAAAATAACCTACTTTTCTACAATATTTTGGTTTCATTGCCAAGACCATTAAATTTTATTGTTATAATGGTACACCATGATAATACTCCAAATCTCCCTTAATAACATTGAACAATAGCTAAAATGAGTGGAAGCTAGCTTTGGACTGATGCATCTAACTTGTAGAGGACAAAACCCAAAGATGTGGGTCCAAAACCACTTATATGATGTTTTGTATGAGGTTTTCTTTTGTGAACTACCAGAACAAGTATACCAATGGTTGGATATTTATGTGACCCATAGAAGTCAAATATATAGACAGTGTCTAAATTGAATGAAAGAGTGCCAAGAGAGGCTTGAGAACTTAAATTTTACTTGGACTAGAGCCATAGACAAATGGTGGCAAGGAATACTAAATAACTACATGCTTGAATTTATAATATCATTGTACTCTTACTCTGATGAAGTATAATATAAGTTCTTACACAAACATAGAGGCACATTTGTGAAAGAAATGAACACTAAAATCCAAAAGTTGATGATGGATTATAGCTTTGAAATAGTGAAGATGGAAGGATAAAGTCCTCTCATGTATGAATAGTGCAATTGGGAAGAAAGGGATGTGTAAATTATGCATAATGGAAGGGGATGAGTAGATTAAAAATCAAGAGCTCAAGAAATAAGCTTATAAAAAGATGAATCATAGACTAATAGAAGATATGGAACCTAAAAGTGCCAAGACGACCCATAGTGAGTGGAAAGTGCATAGGGAAGGATATCTTAAATGGTGTTTGTGCCTAAAGGAAGGAGCCTTTGAAGCCATGAAACAAGCTCCACATTTTATGGGTGAATGGTTGAGGTCTTATTAGCCATATTTGGTCCACATAACAAGTTATGCTCACTTGCTAAACCACCCAATGCAAAGTTATTGATTGAACATTAAATTCAAATTGTTTAGATAGGCTCTGGATGGTGTGGGTAGAGCGAAAGGATCATGGTGCTCACAAAACTTCAAAATTACAACATCAACCATTTGAAAAACTTTGGAGCATGTGGAACTAATTTTATCTACTCAATCCATCCATATTTTTTACAAAAATTTGGCCCTAGTAGCAGGAAAGCATAAACAACCATTTTAGTATTATTGGTTTTCATACTTATGGAAAAATCAAGGAAAATAAATCATATAGGAAGCCTTTCAAACTAGTGGATCAAATGGGTTTCATCCTTATAGCATTTAAACCATCCCTTGAAATTTTGGTGCCTTCTTGAGTTCTACACTTTAAGTGACAAGTATAAAAAGTTGGAGAAATATGAAAGACATCCCCACAAGAGTTAATTTTATGCCCAAACAAAAATCCATGAATCTAAATTTGACAGATTATTGGATGTAAAAAATGTTCTCGCATATGGTAAATTATGTTCACACAAATGTCAATTTTAAGCTTCAAGAACTAGCCATTATGGTTCATAAATCCTTGGCAAAGATAATGGAAAGTGCATGGCTGATAAGTGTCAAGACCATGAGATCTTGGATCAAGTCAAAAGGTTAGTGGATCTTGATAACTAATAAGAAGTAGAGTTTGAGGTGATGGGTCCTAACAATACATGGTCCATGATTAATCAAATCTCAAGATCCAATGGTGCACAGTGATTGAGATAACTAATAAAAGAATAAGCTAGGACATTTTGGAAAAATATGATCAAGCAAGATGAACATGATGTAGTGGGCTATTACGAGAATTAGAACTCAATCCCAACCCAAGTTGGAAAAAGAAGCAAAAGGATGAGGGTTCAATATGGACTTAGATATGACTAATTATTGAATAGAGTGTTATACCTATAAACATATAAGAAAACCAATATCCTTAGATTGGTTTTCCTCATTAGATAATTTAGTCTAGGATCTAATATAGAAGAAGATACATGGCTAACAAAATATCATTTAAAGCCATGCCTTGATAAGCTACCAATTCAAAGCAGACATGACATGTCCTTGGCAATTCAAAGACCTAAAAATCTTGCCTTCATGATAAGATCTAGTGGAAGATCAATGGATTAGATTTTAGGGATTCAAAAAGTAGTTGGAACATTCACTTTCAATCAGACCATGATTTTCCACCTTTGGCTAATCTTTGTCTTTTAGTGTGGCTTACTAAAAATAAAATGGTCTGAAGCTATCAGAGCAAATTATGAAAATCCCATTCATAATGACTTCTTTTAATTAGACCAAAATCATGATACAACATCTCAAAAGCTGATAGCTAATCATTTATCAAAGTAAACTTTTTCTCAAACTTCTCCCCTCTTTCTCTTTCCTACATATAGAGGCTTTTGTGCCAAAAATATAATAAAAAAATCATCTGATCATTAGATCTCTTTTTATCTTCCTCTTAATTACCTATCTTGGTGAGACCAGACTCTACCAAGAAGGAATTTGTAACTTCTTGAAGTGATAGAAGGTTGTGCTTTGATTTCTATATTTTTTTATAGTGTGTACTTATCTCACCTAGTTACTAGTTCATCTGCTTGTGTATGTTGTGTTTAGTGTTCTTTATCTCCTGATCAAAACTTGTATGTGGATACTATGACTTGTTAGTGTCTTATTTTGGAAATATCCTTTATTTCCCTTAGCCTAGGCCATTTAGTGAACCTCCACATAGATTTATAGTAGATGTTTGGATTTTGAACCGAGTCTCTACCCATTTCATTAGTGTTCTTCAAGTCGAGCAGGGAGGATCAACTTATAATTTGGTGCATCACCCTATTAACTTTCTTAGGATCTCTCATCCCCTTCTAACCCTTTTTATTATGAAGCACTAAGATTTATTTTTTTTTAGGTGAGCATCAAAGAGAAAGGTGGCCTAATTTAGAGGTTCAGACCCATCACAAAATACCTACAGCCTAAGGTTGTTCCCATGTTATAGCTTGACTAGGGGAAGCCCAAAGAACTTCTCCCAAGGGTATGAGTTAAAGCTATAACTAGTCTCTTTATAAATTTACCATTAGAGATACAATAGATGAACCTATCCACTTTGAACCTATGGTGCAAGTTCATGCATTGGATCCCCCACAAGAACATAAAAGATTGATAATTGACCTCATTGTTGACTTAGACTTTGATCAGTTTGCATATTTAGATCAAAACATTTTTATTGAATATGTTATACCTTACAAAGATTTAAGTGAAGGTATCTATATACCTTGAGGCACTAGCTCAACTAGATATAACATGAGCGCATGCACTCAATTCAGCCAATATTAGCTATGTAACCTATGTAGCAACCCATAATAAGTGGCCCTATGCTACTAGTTGATATTACAACACCATCATCTTGTATGATGCTAATAGTAACCAAAGGACCAATGTCTAGCCTATTGGATAGAGGCCTTAGATGACCAATGATATTATAAGTACCAATTGGATAAGTACCCCAGGCATCGACTACTCCCTAACCCTAGATCTATTATGAGATGGTCATACACCTACTAAAGTATCAAGGCATGGGGAATGTTGTAGAGCATGTGCTCAAATGTGAAATATAATGGCACCCTTAGGGAATAACCCATAAAGGAAAAATCATTAAAGGCACATAGTTCCCCTAATAACATAGTAAATGAAGTCATACCATAGGCATACCCTAGTACTAAAAGTGTGCTTAGAGACAAAGAAGGTAATGTTAACACCTTAGAGGAACAAATAGAGAGTGTAAGGAATGAACAGGTTGGATCCAAGAGGGAACCTAAGGAGGTTCATCCAAGAAACCATAGAAAGGAGAAATAGATAAAATAGACATGTCCAAGAAATAACCCCTATATAAATAGGACGGTGAAGCTAGCACTAAGTAGGAAGAAGAAGAGGATGAAGGGGAAAAGTCTGAAGAAGAAGAAGAACCCATAAAAGAGTAATAATAAGAAGAAGGCACTAAAGAAAGCACTAGTTCCAGTGGAGAAGAATAGGATCAAATATAATTGGCCATCAAAAAATAAGAATTTGAGACAATCTATAGAGAGAAGGCACAGAAAGGGTACACCCAGGGTAAGGAATTTTACATGTTAGAATACAATCCCACCAGAGCTTCCATGATGATGATACACCACCAAGTGTCCTTTGCACTTAATTTCTACATTGTCAAGCCTCAATTCAAAGTGTTGATGAAAATAATCCCAAGCACCCAAAAACTAGAGGGGCATGACTACCAACTTGTCAACCCTTAGATATGAACCCAATAAGGTTAGATAATGACCTCTGAGGTAGTGTGTAAGAACATTTTCAACTATGTTTACACTACAAAATGGAAAAATATAATGCTAAGGGTAGAGTAAGATATTAATGCCATAAATCTCAAGATCCAGTAGTTGGATTGGTGCATGGAAGAAGTAGAACCATCCCTTCTGGATGGTATTAAGACTTCTAAAATTTTAGAGGTTGATAAAGTATGCATGATAGTAGAACATATGCTCTCATGAATGAAACTAGTACTAGAAGATAAGGAAGACCCTTATGAAACCATCAAGAAAGAGCACAATAAGAAGCTTAATGAGGTAGAAGACCTCTTTTTAAATATAGAAGATGGCACAAAAGATGTCGATGTTATCTTTTACAACTTCTCCACCTATGCATTAGTCATCCATGTAGTCTTCCAAAAGGAGAAAGGAGAGAAGGATGCTTTGCTAAAGTAAGCATTCACTATTAGTAGAACTAAGCACAAAGATTATGGTGCAAGTGAACACTTTTAGTATTGAAAACCCAAGAGGAAGACTTGGAAGAATTCTTTTGTGCCTTTTAGACAAAGGAAAGTGAACAAGGAGCCATCTTAGATGGTGAGGTCAAAAAAGCAAAGGAAAGGCTAGAGGCCTTCAAAAAGTAATTAAAAAACACTAATATGTTCACACTTGAGGCTGCCTCTATTGATATTGATGATGTTATTGATTAAATCAATCTCATAATTTAGGGATTTGTGGACTTCGATGTAAAATTGTAGTAGAGCACACCTAAGTTTTGTGTAGCTAAGGCACTAGATGTCTAGTCTATGGGTGGACTAACATTTTTGTATGGGGTAATGTTGGGCCCATTTTAGACCTAAGTAGTGGACCCATGTCAATTAAATGAACACTTAGTCAAGAGGAAATCATTGCATATGATTATTATTTTATCATCTAGTGGTGCTAGCTAGCAGGTAGCTAACAAATTCTTTTTGAATCAATGAACATTGAGAAGTGGGTGTATGATATAGTGACTCCTCATTAAAGGTAAGCATAGTGGAGATGGTAGGATGTGTACCTCCATCACTAGTTTAGTGATTAGTTTGATCTACTCCCCATGATCCTAAGATGCTCTAAAGATTTATAAAAGGAAGTAGAGTCTAGTTAGCAGAGGGAGAGAAACTAGAGTAACAAAGCTCTAGTGAATTGATTCTATATGGTTGTTAGCATTAGAATTAGTTTATGATACTTTTCATTCTCTTCTTTGTAATTTCCAAGATCACTTATGAGATTTTAAACCTTTATTAGTTCAATTCGCGCATAAGCTTAGTTTATATTAACTTATATATATATATATATATATATATATATATATATATATATATATATATATATAATTGTTAAGCTTAGTTAATGATGAAGCTTTTTTAATGTCTAATGGATAAATGCTTTAAGTCTATAGTATGTATATTGATATCTTATGAGTTTACAACCTGACTCATTCATGGTACTTTTATAGATAATGATTAACCATGTACATGATATAAGAACTATTGTAGGTATAGTTAGGATCCTATGCCCCACAATGATACCCATGACTCATTGCAAACCTATGCCTAAGTCCCTCAACCAGATCTCAAGTTTCCCCTCAAGCACCTAAATGCTAATAATCCAAGGTTCCCCAAAGGATTGAACCCATGAATCCATAACCATCATTTCACTAACCAATCCCTTAAATAATAGAGTTTCACCATGGCACAAATAACGTAACATATATCCCAATGCCTTCTTCACTACACTTTAGGTGATAATGTAAGGCTTGTGCCTTACATAAATTGATGTCAACATAGTCAAGTGTTAAATGTTGAGAACTATAGGAATGGTCATGGATTTCACCCCATTTAAATAAGCCTAAATCCTACTTGGATAACTATATAAGTGCATGACTAGGTCCATGATCAAAATTGACCTATGTTTCTACAACATCCAACCCCTACATCCATATTTCATCTAGAGAGGTTTCATCTCTGACTGATTCATAAAGTCCTCTTTTTGTCATAACCTTATTTATTTTTGAGTTCATTTTTATCCTACACATTTTAGGTTACATTCACCATTAATATATCCATCAAAAATAGGTCTAGACTCATGTCATAACAAAACCATTTAAAATATACCACTAATTCTCTCACCATAATTCTACCACATAATTTTTTATAAAACCCAATACCTTGTAACATGTTCCTTGGAGTTAATACTTATTCACTGATCTTATAATGTTAGAGGACACCTCATCATTACCTAGTGTGCATAAAACCTACATCAATAGGAATTTATTTCTCACTAGAATGAGGGCCACTTTCATTTATTTGAAAAGATTACTTGAATTTCACTAGATATACCTATAAGATTAACAAAGTCCATATCAAATACCAAATTTTTATTCCCAACTTTGGAAATATATCAAAATATTAGGCTAGATAGAGGTGTTTTATGAGGACTCTAGGTCCAATCCTATTCCCCTAATATAAGATCTCATCTCCCTCCACATATGATGTCCCTAGTTTGGTTAGCCATCTCTACCATTTTTATTCTTGGAGACTACATGATTTGCCTACAAACCTTGAAAAGTATCTTCCTTTTTTCCCTTAAGAGTTAGGACTACCAAGGAACACATAAAGTAATTCAAGAATGCTTTGGGGATACTAAATATAACACATGAAGATGTGTCCAGTATACTCTTCCATTTTACTTTGCAATATGTTGCTTATCACTAGTTCTTTAATATCTAAGAAAATTTGATTCTCTCAAAACTAGTGTCAAAATAAATTTTTGGCACATTTTGGATAGGTCACTAGCTAAAGTGACATATACCAACACATTTAAAGTATGAGGAAAGAGCCTAATGTTCTAATAATAACATTTAATCCAATATTTAAAAGTATGTATAGTCTATTTGATGATTCCTATAAACCCAATAATGTGTTTACCCTTAAAATATATAAATATTATTTGGATTATATGGCAACCATCTTCCTCCATAGAGTACCAAATATTATTACACTACCACTGGCCTATATTGAAGCAATTAACATTGACATGCAGTTGAATCCATAGTTTTAAGATCTATTCCCGCCTAATATTGGTCCTAATTTCTCATCCCTCAATCCCATTCCTAATTTTAATCAAAATGTTATGGATTAAAATTAGAACTAGGTTTACACTCAATAACCTTTTGTCCATGCTCCACTTGGTCAACATTTTAGCTTCCTGAATAATTATGTGTCTACACCTAATCACCAAAATCAGAATCATTCTTTGATACTAGTAAATAATTATACCACTCAAGGTATTTCTTCTGACTCCATAAAAGAAGAATTAGATGTTCTCCATAGAATGGTACAGATGCTAACCATTGAGATCTTAATCATGTACAAATACATGGGAAACATGATGGGGAAGAATTACAATCATAGTTTTTCATATCAAAGATACAGCATGCCTTTTAATATATTTGACAGCAACACATAATAGTAACCACCTAAAAATATTCCTAAAATAAAAAACATAGAAACGACACTCCTTAATTAGTGTCAAGTCCACAAAACAACACATCATGGTGAGCTAGACTTCATAGAGTTATAAACCACCTTTAAGATATTTTAAAAATGGATAAATAATAAAAATTTGCAAATCCACCAAAGTCATATTATTTTACTACTCCATATCCTCCCAGCATAACAACAACCATTGTTACTTTTGACTTTCCATTCCTATTAGAAGATGGGAATGAAATTGAAGATAATACAAATGAAGTCTATGTTTTCTATAAATTCTAGAGGAATAATTAAAACTTGAGTAATAATAAATATTATACTAGTTTAATGCCTCCAAAAAATAGTGTTAACACCCCTCCATATTATAATGCAAACAATTATCCACCCCTACAATAGGTAAGGATCATTTTCAAAGTACAAATCCATAGAGAAAAGGAGAGAATAATATCATCAACGATATGAATAAAATCAAGGAAGATATTAGTCTTCATGATATATCTCAGATTGCTAAGCAGATATATTTTATACTCAAATCCTTGACTTTGAGAACATCCATTGACAAATCAAAAGTTGCACATACATACATGGTAGTTTATAAGGATAGGCCTAAAGTACTACATTTCTTTATTAACTATCATAATGTTTATAAATAATGTGCAGAATTATGAGGCCAACTCAAGTGCCTCATGTAATGTGA
The DNA here is from genome assembly GCA_037957365.1 of Torreya grandis. Lineage (NCBI taxonomy): Eukaryota > Viridiplantae > Streptophyta > Pinopsida > Cupressales > Taxaceae > Torreya > Torreya grandis. The sequence continues at coordinate 1,801,137 of JARHVA010001824.1, forward strand.
TGTCCATTAATGTATGAAAGAAATAGGTTTTAACCATAAAATAAGTCCAAAAGGGTGGTTATATAAATGGAAAAGACAACTATACCATGTGTTAGGGAGTTAAAAAATGTACACATCTAGCTTGACTTTGATCCATGTGTATAACAACACATAAATGTTTTAGTCATGGACATTACTAAAGCTAGCAGCTTGATGTTGATCCTTGATTGGTTAAAAAAATTGAATGGGTACATGGAAATAAACTTTTGACACATGTGGCTAAAATGGAAAGGAGTAATCAATCAGATTTGAGTAGATTTATAACTAAATATGAAATATCTAATCACAAATCATAATTCCAAAAATGAAAAGGTTGACTTGGCATCTTCACATGCAAGTGTGTATATGTTCACTACAAAGAATTGATGTCATGAACAATAATTTTAAGGTACTTCATAGATGTGTACTCTACATTTTTATGGAGTTGGATCTAAGCAAGGTTTAAGCATTTTCATATCATTAATCAACCCATATGGGAAACAATATCTAGTTGTATATAGGCTAAAATTCCCTTAAACCAACAACTGAGTTGAGTATGAATCACTGATATTAGGGATATAATTTTCATTGAAGCATAACATCAAGTAGCTATAGATAGTTTGTGATTAAGAGATGGTGATCAACTAGATCAAAAGTACACATCAATGCAAACTTGCTTACTTAAAGAAGTGAAAACACATAACATGGGATATAATCAAATATTTTGATGTATCCAACATATAAGTTGTTCCAAGAAAAGGATATCAGACAACAGATTCACTAGTAGCTTTAGTTGCCAACTTAGAACCACTCTATGAATCCAAGATGTATAAATTATATATGGAGTTGGTTCTTTGTCCCTCTACCCTAGAAAACATAAAGAACTTAAATGTATTTGATGATGATCAATAGATCATAAGATTTATGAATTGTTTTAGGGCCTTCAAATCCCAATTAATATATTTAAATGATGTTGAACCTATGAGTATTAAATATCTATAAGAAGATGGTATCCTATAGATAAATGAGAACCCCATCCATAATGGGATGGTATCAACAGAAAAATATTTCAACATGGATCCACAAGCTCAAAATAAGATACAACATAAAACAACTTAATTTAGCTTTTTCAGAGGGAATTTGTGACTAGACTGACATCCCTAATATGTAAACATTGGCTTAAATTGTATTGAAAGTGAAAAAAAAAGTTAAAAAGTATATTGACAGAATATAAGGATGTGATAACATGGACATATGAAGACATATTTCTTTAATCCTTAGGTCATCATCTACACTATCCAACTAAAGCCAAAACACATGCCTTTTAGATATTCATATATGCCAATAAATCTACTTTTGGAGCACCTCATTTAGACAAAAGTTTAAAATTAATTTGATGATAAGATTGTATTTTTCCCATGTTGCCAACCTAGTACCATTCAAGAAGAAGAATGGATAAATTAGGATATGTGTTTACTTTAAAAATATAAATCATGTGATTTAACCTTTTAGGGTTTTACTATGAAAATCTTAAGTTTAGATAAAATGGCTGAGATGTTTAAATCAATTAATTAAATATGCAATAATTAATTTTTTATTTGTTATTGCATTTGACCTTATTTGAATTTATAAAAATAGTAATAAATAGGCTTGAATATAGACTTATCTAAAAACTAATTGTCATAGATGATCTAGGTTTTAAAAGTTGAGATTTGGGTAGTTTTGAGTGTCATCAATAAGATTATGGTATTCATCTAATCACTGGATAGTAGTGTTTAGAGTGGATAGAAATGCCATGTTTATGTATTGTAATTTAGGAGGTTGTAGTGTAACCTTTTCAAGACTATTCCTATATTTTGGGAGAACCTACGCTTGTGTTTTTAGGTCCTATTTTTGCATGAACAAATCTTGAGCTCTATGTTGTGCTTGGAAAACCCAATTTAATGTACAAACCCTAGTCTTCCTTATAAGTATGGCATGATAAATAATTATGTGTTCATTAGTAGGATGGACTGGACATCCTTAACACCCCTCTATGAATAAATATGCCTACATACCAATACTCTGAAGAGGGATCAAGCCTGATGTATTTTAAAAGTTGAGATCTGGGTAGTTTTAAGTGTCATCAATAGGACTATGGCATTCATCTGATCACTGGATAGTAGTGTCTAGAATGGATATAAATTCCATGTTTATGTATTTTAATTTAGGTGGTGGTAGTGTCCCCTTTTTAAGTCTATTCCTATATTGTGGGAGAACCTACGCTTGTGTTTTTAGGTCCTATTTTTGCATGCACAAATCTTGAGCTCTGTGTTGTGCTTGAAAAACCTAATTTAATGTACAAACCCTAGTCCTCATTACAAGTATGGCATGAGAATAATAATGTGTTCATTAGTAGGATGGACTATACATCCTCAACACCCCTTTGTGAATAGAGATGCCTACATACAAATACTCTGAAGAGGGATCAAGCCTGATGTATTTCTCCCAAATAGTGTTTGATGCAAGTGCAAGTGAATTTTAGTATGAGAGTGGGATTAGATGCCTTAAATGTTCTTGAGCTTTGAAATGTTTTAAAACTAGTCTTAGGTCTATTATAAATGGTATTATGTAGAATGAGGGGAAAATAAGGATCAAATACCTTGATTTTGATCAACATTATATTTTATTTTAATAGCTTTTACATCTATTTTCCATCTAGTGAATATAGGTGAATTAGACTTGTATTTATAGAGTTTTGTTGTTGGTGCAAATAATAAAATGTGCTTAGGATTACCTTAGGAGGGGCACACATTTGAAAAAAGTATCTGTTGAGAAGAGCTAGGGATAAAGATACTAGAACCTAGTTGGGGACACTAGGACCATGTGGCTATAGTATCCCAAATGTGGCACTAATGTCATATCGGTAGACTATTGAGCAAGTTGGATTGGAATATAAGAGGATAGTGTTGGGACTATGTTTTGACTAATTGAAGATGAATGTGTTTTGCTAAATGACTAGAAAATTATGTCTAATACTCTATGATGGCTCTAAGGTTAAGCTAGGAATAGGGTAACTGAAGCAAGACTCTTAGCATCCAATTACCACTTTTAGGTGATTACGTTCCCCCCCTTTATGATAATAATGCAATAAAGAGAAATGACTAGTATAAATAAAAAAGAAGCATACTTAGATTTACCTTGGAAGTGAAGCCTATGTAGATGAGTTTGAGTATGTGAATAAAGGTTTACATATGTGGATCATGATCCAAATCAATGTCTTGCAATATGACATGAAAAAATCAATCCTATATTAAGAGATGGTCAAAAGCAAAATATTGTGTTAAAATGAAGTAACTAAGTAAAATTTATGTAAAGAGAGATGAAGTGAATGAATACAACTCATTGGGTATGTAAACCAATACATGGACTTAGTGACAACCTATGTTTGTGAGTGTACATAGTGATTATACCATTAAATAGCTTGGACTTAGCTAATGTTTTGTTAAATCCTAATATGGGTAGCTCAAGAACTCAATCCAATTTTGACTCTATCATTACCCACCCCTGTTTGGTGGATCCTGATCTCTATAAATAGTTTAGATAATAGTATAAGTGTGTTTAACCCTCTCATGTAGGTGGCTCAATAAATCAAGTAGGACATGAATCCATCATTTCCCACCTATGTGAAGTATATGCATATGTAACTAGAGTACATAAAGTGTTGAAAGTATCTAGCTATGTATAATCTAACTATGTATCTGACTACATCTACTTGGTTATATTAGGTGTCTCTAGGCCACTCAAGGATGCCAAACACTATAGATGGAGTAAGGCATGAATCTAGTGATATCTTGGAATGTGATATGAAGTGTATATAATATAGAGAATGACATTTCTTACCATTCCATATATTTAATATGTTTGTGGGTGAGTATATGGAAACTATGTGTCATGAACATGACCCCCAATATGGTATCTGAGTATACTAGATCTTAAATGAGTATATAATAGCTAAATATATGTAACTAAACTCAATTTGGGAGTGATAATTCCTTACAAGATGCCCCCAAATTTGAGCAACTGGTATGAATCTGAGAAAAATCAAAACATAACTATCAAACCTATAATTATATCTCTACAAATTTTTATTATACATTGTGTAGCAGTCTAAATGATCTTAATTATCCTAAGGTCGGGGATACTAGATAGTAGTTTCCTATAGTGGATAGTAGTGCCATGTGGTTTTAGTGTCTTATTGACTAATTTGAATTTAAATCAAATTGGTCAACCCTACATTTGAAAATTGACCTTGTCATGGGCTTCTCAATCATTTTATGCCTTGATTTATCCTTCATGAGTCCATTTCATCCATTTAACATCATTTAAGGTTCATTTGAAAAGTTTAAGGTAGAAAGCTTTTGAAACCTAGTGTTGTTATAGGCCTTCATGACCATAATCAAGTGATTTCAAGTATTTTAAGTGGTAAAATGGGTCATTTTGGTCATGTCATGTGGTGTTAATGTTATTTTCCCCCTTCACCAAATCTGTATCACTCCTTAAAAGTGTAAAAAGGATAAAATATAATGTACACCCCACTTTCACTATGTTTTATTTCCCTTTTATGATTTCAAAAGGTTGCTTTTCAGTAAAGTGGCATGTTGGATGGAAAATAAATGTTTGAAATATCATGATATAGGTTTGTAAATGCCTTCAATATCTATAGAAACACTTGGCATACTTATTCCATCAACTTCTAGGGAAGATGTGGTAGTTTCAATCTAAAATCAAGTGTTTTCTCCCAAGTTCATATAGGTGTACTTGCAATGGTTTCTTCCAGAGATTCCCATAAATGTATTTATACTACCCAAGTGAAAATACATGAGTTTTATCATTTCCAAATCCATAGGGTTACATAAACCTATACCTTTTTTCCATTGATCCCCTTGACAACTTATGCAACATCTCAAGTTTTCATTCTATATAGAGAGGAGAGAGAAATTATGTACCTTGACTATCTCATTAATATATTGTGTTCATAAATCCATCTCTTATGCTTTATGAACAATGCCTAAAAATCTAGGTACTCCCATGAGCTTATCTATTTATGCAGGGGTTAAGGTTTATAAAAGTTTTGGTCTATTGTTTATGTTTTTTGTAAACAAATGTTTTTTTGTGTTCTCAATGAACCCTTAGACTATTTCCATCACCCAAACCCCTATCCCACATGTGTGGGAGTGTCAAAATCCAAAAAATTGAAATATTTTCTTTGTTTATGAAATATGAGCTGAGTTTCTTGAAGTTGTAGGATTTTAGTGCATTAAGGTGAAAATATGATGATGTTGGAAAAGTATTATTAATTTATTAGTCTCTCTCATATCTCCTTTGCCTCTTAGAATCATCAAACCATTCACCATCAAACACAACATTCTCTACAAGCCCCCCATAAGGTTAAATTTATAGCTTCATTTTCCCAATCATCATAAATAGGGGTTCCATAATGTTGAAGGGTTTGAGTGTCTACAAAAGAGATGGTTTGATGCCCTTTCATGTGTGAGGTTTAAAAATATTACATCATCTAGTAAAGAAGGAGGCCTAAAGGAGATAATATCAACAAGGAGACTACTCATCAACATCAAGGATTAGTCAAGCCATTCTAGACCTCAAATAGAGACATAAACTCAATGATAAAATGAATATGAGGTAGAAGGAGAGAATATGCCAAAGTTTCATGAAGATTTGGAACTATGAAAGATACATATAAGACACCTAAATATAATATATCACTCTATGGAGCTCCAAATGTGTATGATAGCAATGACTACCTCTTTGAATAAATTCACCACCTACAACAACACCATTGTAGTAGGGGTCTAAGAAGGAGATATGATAGAGTGAAACCTAAGTTAAGAGTCAAAAAAGACTTGTTCAAGGTGAAATGTGACCAATCACTCAAGTCTCATTCTCTAAATATGGTTCTAGTGCTTAAGGAGGTAGTTGATGGCCTATAGTGATGAAAGAAGATTGAAACTTTGTCCAAAAACTACCACCTACACTAGTTATCACTACTATCCCAAAGTGCAAGATGTTTAAGATGGTTTAATAAGACCATATGTTTGGAAAATAATGGATACTAAGTGGGTTCATGCACTAGGTCAATGATGTCAATAAAACCAAGAAATTATATCCATGAAGAGCATGTTTGAAAGGCTAGTAATAACCCCTATTACCTTATTAGTAGAAATGAATGTAAACTTGGGGATTTTAAGGTAACTTATTTTCTTAACCCAAATATACCTCTTAAGAGTGAATGATATATATTTTTAGTGTGGATGTGAATGGTCAAAATATTTAGATATTTCATAGACCATATTTTCATCTTAAGATCACTCCCATGCCCCTCTTTTGTTTGTATAGAGGTTTGACACAATCAACAGTCACCATGAGAGTTCTTCAAAAGATGTCATTATGGGTGAAGGTGAAAAAATAGTAGAAGTCATTTAGAATACTAATGCAAAGGTTGAAAATCAAGTATGATGTCAAATACCTTCCCACTCTCCTTACCTCATATCCTTTGACAAAATTGTACTATCTCAGTATGTAAAGTGAGAAAACTAGGAGATTCTTGATAGTTGGATGGTTGGAAAGGAATAAAAACCTCTCTTCAGGAGGAAATGAAGAAAAAAACGGTTTCAAGTGCATGATAATACTTTTTAAATATGTCATATTTCAACTTTATCCTACCTCCACCAAGTTATAATCTCATACATAGTCACGTTAGGCTAAAATAAACCTACAACCATGCTTGCTTGGCTCATTTGAGGATGTATATTGAGAGTCATTACCCAAGATAGCTGAAGAGAAGAGTAAAGTTGAAATGGTTTTATTTAAGTAATAAGGATTACTTCATGGATATAAATTACATATATTATATCTCTCTCATAGTCTATGAGATCACCTATAGTAGTACTAAAGCACACCTACAACCCCTGAGTTAGCCTATCCTTGGCATGAGAAGAAGGTTGAAGAGAAGAGCATGTTCATGGGGTGGTGAGGTATCTCTTGGGAAATCCAAATTTTTGGTGATTCCAAAGAGTATATAAACATAAAATTATGAGACTTTAACCCCTCAAAATGGCCTAATACAAAGGATTACCTATAGTCAACCTGTAAAGACAAGACAAGAAAGGTTGCATCAAATAAGAATTTAGACCATTATGTGTTCCTGAGAGGTAGGATTAAAAGGTAACAAGAGATACCATGAGAAGTGTAAACAATTAGAGGTATCCATAGACATATTATATGTATGAACACATTCTTTTATCATAAGTCTGATAAGCACCTATAGATCCCTTCCTTGGCTCAGGCCTTAACATATTGAGAAGGTTGAACAGAAGTTATGATTGATCAGAGGTTGGGGGTCACTATTGAAACAATTGATGGAAATTTTAGATCAATAAGGATAAATATAAAGGTAAATTCTCTCCTAAATATCCATGACAACCATATGGATGATGGCTTACCGCCTACTCAACCAAGAGTACAATGTGAACACCTATAGGCTAGTCACTAAGGCAATTTTGGCAATGGAAAAAAACACTTGTTATAATGGATCAAAGGATAAGGTCAATCATATGATTTAAATAAATAAGTCCCATCCCTAATTGGATATGATATCAAAATCAAGTATGAAATAATAACACCTGGAACCTATCCAAGAATCAACCACTCTTAGTCAGGCCATAAATGAAGGGAAGGCACAAGGTCTCAAAGCACAAGCTACTCTACTCAAACTACAAGGATCCTAATCAATAAATGTAAATCATATGAGATCATAGATGGTTTATATGACCTGATTGGTCTCATTCAATACCTCAACCACAACTATTCACCTCATCTTAATTAATAAAATTAATCAAAGGGCCTTAAGAGAGAAAATATATGCATGTAAGAAAGACAATGAATTGCAAGTAGAGAATGAATTTAGGGAGTTGAAACCTAGAAGGGAATAATGGAGATGTACAAGGACTATAAAATGATATTTAGACCAAGAGATCCTCAAAATAACAAGAAGAGGCCACCTCAGACCCTTGTACCCAAGCTTAGTTTGTAGGTAGTATGAGGCATGTTTAAGAAAAAATGATCATTTGAGGCACTTATATGTAGAGATAGGTATTAAAAATTGGAGGAGATGTTACTTATGAGTATTAAATGGAATCCATGCTATCATATTGGTTATAAAAATAGGGGGTATACCCATTATTTTATCTCAAACCAAGTTATGTATAGAAAAGTAGTTTGGGAGTTAAACAGGCATAATTGGTCTATCACTCAACACTACATAAAAATATCTTAGTGATAAGCCTCAAACATATTCATATAGTCTTGCCTATAGACCCTATTACTACATCAAGGCTCATACATACTTCTATAATAGGTTTTATGATCTAGTGGGGGAGCATGAGGATGTCAACACACTAATGAGGAGATTTTAGTTGGAAAGGAGTGAGGGAAAGTTATAATATATTCAAAAATTTGATCAAAACCCTAAACCCTACACATATTCCTCCAAGGTGCCAAATTCAAGCACTCACCCACTCCACCACATAAGTTCTTAGGACCAAATGTCTTAGGTAAATTTAAGTTCCCCTATGAGCTAATAATAGATGATATATTGATTGGGATTGGGAGGTATGAACAAACTTTAAGAAGTTAGGCACTCATAAATGTCCTACAGACTACCCTAAAGTCATCTTATAATGGGAAAATAGCCAATTCATGGAAGGTGAGTAAGTCAACACCCTTGACATCCATGGCTTTTGTTTTAGAATTGGACTTTTGTACTTCATGAACTATTCTTAAGACTCTTGAGCACTCCTAAACCTCCCTAAAACCCTAGGTTGACCCAATCTTAGAAAAATTTGTGGCTTCAAATCTTATCACCCTATAAGGACTTATAAATATCATGATTGGTAAATTACACTCATATGAGAATATGATCCCGAGTTTTAGTTATATGGAAATGGTACAAAATGCTCAAAAATCTATAATTTTTTATAGTTTTAAGTAGAAAGGGGGGTATATGGTAGTCCATATTTATTTCAATCATTGATTTAGTTATTATGGGATGTAATTTAGGTTCTCAAAGTATAATATTCCCAAACATCTATCTAGAAAGGCCTCTATAAATGACTTCAAAACTGCCACTCTACCATGCTTAAGAGAGATCAACCAGTCAACTTGGAGAAGTGGGTTTTCAGGTGTCTGAAGTATGTAAAATACTATTTCATGGTTAGAGGTGTTTCTTAAAGCTTGAGTCACACTCATACATATGTTTCTAATATTCTCAAAGGTATCTAATGGATTTCAAGTTTCAACACTTAGGCAATTAGGCCTAATTAATCAATAAGGAAAACTTAATTGGCATTGAAAGACTAGTGAAATGAGTTGATACAAGGATGTTATGCCTGATAAAATAAAAAATGAAGAGAATTAAATATGCATTTCATATCTATTCTAAATTTTGAAATAGTTTCCTTGACTTTATTAATTTGTTTTAGAGGAGTGTGGGATGTTACATGATCATGGTCACCTAATTCATGATTGTAAAATCCATAGGGAAGAATGATGAAGTATTTTACATTTGAACATCCCTTGGAAATGAATAATTGAGGTTGACTTAGCCTCCCTTACCTGATTTCCAATGCCAAAAACTCATTCAAGAAGACATGAAGGAGGTCCAATGCATGTAAGGAGCTAGAGAAGATGCTTGTAACTATTATAACTAAAGGAAAAGTAAATTATGGTAATTGATGATCATCCTGTCTACTACTCCATGATAGATACCCCTTATTCTCTCCTTATCTCTTATATTTATTTAAGGATTTTTTCCTTAATTTGTATCCCTTAGGCTAGTATGAGGAAACTCTACCAATCCTTGTACTTGCAAACCTCTTAGATGAATGAATAAGAAATTTTGTAGATACTTTTTTATCATTACTTAGTGTTTTATGTTTGTTTGTATATGTAACTATGGCTAAATCTTCCATTTTTAGGTCTAAGTTCCACCTAAGTGCTAACAAACCTTCCTTGTAGGTCATTCAGTGTCTCTTCATGTTGATGTCTCAAGCTTGAAGTAGATTTTTGACCATAAGTGACTTGAACTAGGCCTTATCTCACTTCACTCTTACTAAAGTCAATCAAATTGATCTATATATGAAACACTATTTCTTGGAAGTCATTGAAGGAAGTATGTTAGTCCTTGTTTAGTCCATTAGTATCATTTGAGTCCAAGTTGAGTGGATAAGAAAGATAATTTGGTGAATCACCACACATTAAAATAGGTTTAATTCATGTAACTCCTTTACACTTTTCATCCCCATAGAGTTTATATATTAGAAAAATAAAAATAAATTAATAAATCAGGGGAGATATCCCCTTAAAATCTATAGGTTTGGCCTAATATTAGGTAACCCACAACCTAAAGTCATTCTCATGTTGGACTAGGTTTAACAATAGGACATGAACACTTCACTCCTCAGCTAAGGTGTAACCTATAACCTCCAATAGTTATGACACACCCAATGGGATGAGCTTCAAGTGCCTTAAAGCATGATTTGACAATGTGTAAAAAACCTTGCATCCATCTTTGAGAGATTCAATCACTACATTGGTAGAGATATAGTCATAAGGTTACAACAAAGTCATATCAAGTCTTCACTTCAGGGGTAAGAAAGATTATCATCCATGGTTTCATTCTTTCTCTTGTGCTTGACGATGAGGAATGGATTGTTATGGGGTAGAATCATGTTGTCCATTTTCTTATGAGAATGTATTTTACCTATTTCAACCCCATCATGATCTCTACCTTTCATATCCCAACCCTTATTAGCTCCATACTTACCCTTACCATTCCCATGAGGAGTTTCCCTATTATCAATATTACCAACCCTGATATGAGTCTCATCTATCCCCTTGACATCCTAATTACCAACTTGATCAGTCATGGAATCAACATGATATCCTTGACATGCCTACTCATGAGCAAAGTTAGTCGATATCTGGCCTTAAATAAGCTCTATTAGATCATGATAAGCATTGACACATGGAAAGTATATGTGCAAGAGATCCCAAAGCATGTCATTAAGGGAGTTATAACTTCATTTCAAAAGGCAAAGTAGAATAGTATCTATTTCATAAGTGAGGATTATTCTAGAAATAATAGTGACATGATTAATGTAGAGGGACTAATCTCCAATATTGAGGAGAAGTTGGCATTCTATGAAGGGAAACAAAGACACCATAACCCATCTTGACTTCCCTCCTTCACCCCTTGTCAATCCCATACTGATCTTCCCATCAACCCTCATAACCTCCCATCAATTGAGTTTCAAAGTCATCAAGGTCCCTCCTAAATCCTTCTAACCTTCCCATCATGGAAATCTATCCAAAGAAAATCCCAAGAAGAAAGAAAGTTTGTGTTAAAAGAACTAGTCATCATGAGTAATTAAGGTCTGATTTTAAAGCTTCCATTTCTAAGAAAATTGAAGTTGTAGATAGACATTTGTATCAGATAGTAGAAATTCCAAAAATAACACAACCTTAGTTGCACATACCTCCTTTCATGCCCCAAACAACATTGCAATCTACAAAATAAAATCATAAACCCAAGTTTCCATCTTGGAGCCAAGTGTCACAATCAAAAATAAAGAGGAGCAGTTAAGTAACCCCAAGGTCACTTAAGGACCTAACTCATTTCCCTTTTGGAGATCCATTCATAACATGGTGGTTAAAGATAAGAAACTAAATGAAGGAAAAGTGGCATATATCTCATCTTTCTCAAAGTCATTCCAATAATGTCCTATACCACTCCTTAAAGAGGTATGTAATGAACATCATGTTGAATTCACAAATAATGATGATAAATTAAAGAGACTAAAGAGGAGATCATAATATGGACACCACTTTGTAAGGATGAAAACCTTTCAGTTTTAAAAAGTGTAAAAGATGATATGTTGTAGGAATTTGATGAACAATAAGAAGAAGATTATTCTATGGGACATGATAAGGATGACCTCCATGACCTTAATGATGGTATGGAAGTTTATTTTCATCATGAAAACCCTCAAACACTTTAAATAGTGGTATAAGAATGTTTCAAACCAATCAAGGAGATTGGAGATCAAGACAACATTACAGGCTTATAAGGTCATCAAATGGTTGTTGAGGATGATATAGTTTTAAAGGATCATTCAAATGATCTATTTGATATTATAAGAATAGGCTAAAACATCCTTCAAGCATTTTATAATTTAGTATAGGTTGAATAAGAGGAGTTCACCAAGCAAAGAGAAGATAACTCCATAAACATGCTACCTCAAGAGGCTACTCCATTAGAAGAAGACTTGTTTGCGGTCCTTAAACAAGGTTATCAACCTCATGTTTATGTTGTAGTTGTCCCTTTCCCTGAAGAGTAGTATATCAATCTTGAAAAACATAAAGAAAAGTTGTTTGAGACAAAAGGGAATCTTAAAGAGGTAAATCAAGAGCAGTAATAGGTAAACCTTGAAGCAGTCAGTTATTATGTGTTCATAGGCCATCTATCTATAGTTGATGTGACATTTGAGAGAATTATAAGAAATTTGGTCAACAACATGACTTCTCCACCAAGTCTCCCATTCACAGAGGTACTTGTTTCACATCATTGCCTACCTTATGGGAAGATAGTCCAAAGAAACTTTCCCTTTGATCTAGGAAGGAAAAGGTCCATTGAGGTTAGTTTCATTTGATAGTTGTTTGTGTTATTTCTCTTGATTTAAATAAGTGTGGTACTCAATTTTTTAGTTTTTATACTTGTTATTTCTATGTCTTGTTTGGTTTGTCTCTTAGAAGTAGGTGTTAGGTTTATTTCCCTTGCTTATTCTATGTGTATTTTTTTACTATAGTCCAAGAAGTGTCAAAAAGTGTAATTAGTTTGACAGTCCATGTTTTTAGTACTTCAAGTCAATATCATACTTGTGACACTGAATTCTCTTGACCAATAGCTTGGTTATCCCTAGGAGTCACGATAAATCTTGAGCAATTTTGACTCTCAAGTAAAAATGGTCAACCTTATATTTGAAACATGACCTTGCCATGGGTTTTTGAATCATTATATGATTTATTTCTCTTTAATTAGTCCATTTCATCCTTTTTATCATTATTTAAGGTTCATTTAAAATGTTTAAGGTAAAAGGCTTTTGAAACCTAGTGTTGTTTTAGGATTTCATGACCATAATCAAGTGATTTCAAGTTGTTTAAGTGGTAAAAGGCGTCATTTTGGTCATATCATGTGGTTATAAAGTTATATTACCACTTTACCAAGTTTTTAACACTCCTCAAAATTTTAAAAAGGTCAAACTATAATGTACATCCCACTTTCACTATGTTTTATTACCCTTTTATGACATCAAAAGGTGGGTTTTGAGTAAAGTGGCATGTTAGAGGGAAAATAAATGTTTGAAATATCATGATATAATTCCATACACATCTTCACTAGCTATAGAAACACTTGGCACCCTTCTTTCATCAACTTTCATGGTAGATGTGGTAGTTTAAAGCCAAAAGTAGGTGTTTTCTCCCAAGTTCATATAGGTGTACTTGCAAGGATTTATTATAGAGAATTAAACATATGCATTTATACTCCCAAAGTGAAAATATAGGAGTTAGATAAGTTACAAATCCATAAGGTTGCTGAAACATATCCCATTTTTCCAGCATTCCCCTTGGTAGCTTGTGTAATATCTAAGGTTTTCATTGAGTACAAAGAGGAGAGAGAAATTCATGACCTAATATTTTTTTGATTGAAAGTGTGTCAATTGGATATCTCATCCATGTATTATGTTTTAAAATCCATATTCTATGCTTTATGAATAATTCCTAACAATCTAGCCACTCCCATGAGCTTATATGTTTGTGTAGGGGGTTAAGATTTATAATAGTTTTCATTTGTTGTTAAGGATTTTATATTAAAAAAATGATTTTTTATGTTCTCAAGGATCTCCTAGACCATCTCCATCACCCAAATTAACATCCCACATGTGTTGTCATGTCAAAAACCAAAAAATTCTAAGCTTTTCTCTATTTAGAAAATATGAGTTGAGTTTCTTGAAGTTGCAAGATTTTAGTGCATTAAGGTGAAATTTTGATGATGTTTGAACAGTATTATTATCTCATTATTATCTCTCATATCTCCTTTATATTTCATATTCATCATACCATTCAACATCAAGCACAACATTCTGTACAACCCCTCCATGAGGTCAAATTTATAGCTTCATTTATCCAATCATCATGAATAGGGGTTCCATAGTGTTGAAGGGTCTAAGTACCTCCAAAAGAGATGGTTTTATTCCCATTCATGTGTGAGGTTTACAAAGTTTACATATTACATTCAAGGAGGCCTAAAGGAGATAAGCTCAATAAGGAGACTACTCATCAACAAGGATTTAGCCAAGCCCCTCTAGACGTTAGACAGAGACATGAACTCAATGATAAAATCAAGAAGAGGTAGAAGGAGAGAATATGCCAAAGTGTCATGAATATTGTAAACTATGAGATAAACCTCTAGGAAACCTAAATATAATGGATCACTCAATAAATCTCTAAATGTGTATAATAGAAATGACTATTTCTTTGAAAAAATTCTCCACATATAATAATACCACTATAGCAAGGGTCTGAAAAGGAGATATGATAGAGTAACACCTAAGTCAAGACTCAAAAAAAACTAATCTAAGGTGAAATGTGACCAATCACTTATTTTTCATGCTCCAAATAGGTTTTTAGTGATTAAGTAGGTAGTTGATGGCCTATAGTGATGAAATAATGTTGAAACTCAGTCTAAAAACTACCACCTATATTAGTTATCACTATTGTCCTAAAGTGAAAGATGTTTGGTATGGTTTAACAATCCCATATGGTTATAAAATTATAAACACTAAGTAGGTTAATGCACTAGGTCAATGGTGTTAATAAACCCAAACAAGTATAGTCATGAAGAGCAAGTTTGAAGGCCTAGGAATAACCATTGTTACCTTATTAGTAGAAATTAAGGTAAACTTGGGGATTTTAAGGTAACTTATTTTTTTGCCCCAAATATAGCTCATATGAGTGAAAGATATATGTATTCAAGGTGTATTTTAATAGTCAAAATATTAAAATATGTAACATACCATCTTTACATCTCAAGATCATTCCCATGACCCTCTTCTATCTATACAGAGGTCTAACATAGTCAGTAGTCACCATGAGATTGATTTAAAAGATGTCATGATGGGTGAAGGTGAGAAAAGACTATAAGTTAAATGAAATACTATTGATTTTTTTTAAAATAAATTATGATTTCATGGACCTTCCCAATATCCTTACCTCATAAGCTATGATAGGTATGGACTGTCTTAGTCTGTACAGTGAGAAAACTAAGAGACTCTTAATAGTTGGATGGATAGAAAGGAATCAAAACCTATCTTAAGGATGAAATTAAGAACAAAAAGTTTTAAGTACATGATAATACTATTTTAATAGTTAATATTTCAAATTTATCCCACCTCCACCAAGTTACAATATCATACACAATCATGTTAGGCTCAATCTCACCTACAACCATGCTTACTTGGCTCATTGAAGAATGTAGAATGAGAGTAAATTTGAAATTTTTTTATTGAAGTAAAAAGGATTAATTACTATCTATAACTTAAATGGATTATATCTCTCTCATAGTCTATTATATAGCCTATAGAAACACTAAAGCACACCTACAACCCCTGAGTTAGCCGATCATTGGCATGAGAAGAAGGTTGAAGAGAAGAGCATGTTCATGGGGCTATGAGGTGTATCTTGGTAAATAAAAAGTATTGGTGATGCCAAATATTATCTTAAAATACAATTATGATAATTTAAACCCTAAATAGGGCCTAATACAGTGACCTACCTATAGTTAACTTGTAAGGGCAAGATAAGAAAGGTTGCATCAGACTAGAGTTTAGACCACTCTGTGTACCTAAGAGGTAGGATTAAAAGGTAAAAAGAGACACCATGAGAAGTTTAAAAAATTAAATTTATACATAGACCTATTATATGTCTAAACAACTTTTTATATAGAAATTTTGATAAGCACCTACATATACCTTGATTAGCCTAGGCCTTGACATATTGAGAAGGTTGAACAAAAGTTGTGATTAATCAAAGGTTAGGGGTCACTATTGAAACAATTCAAAGAAATTTTGAAATAAAAAGGACCAATTTACAAAAATATTATCTTTAATATCCATGAAACCAACATGAAGGATGGCTTACCCTCTACTCAGCTAAGAGTACATAGTGAACACCTATAGGCTAGTCACTAAGGCAATTTGGCAGTGGAAATAAATAATTGTTGCAATAGCTTAGTGGATAAGGGAAATAAAAGGATGTCAAAACATAAGTACCATCCATAAATTTACCTGAGATCATAATAAAATATGAAATAATAACACCTAAAATGTAAGACTAAACTAGTCTTAGTCAGGGCATGAATGAAGGGAAGGCACAGGTTTCAAAGCAAAATCTACTCTACTCAAACTATAGGGATCCTAACCAATAAATGGAATTCAAATGAGATCATATATGGTGTATATGACTTGATTAGTCTCATTAAATACCTAAAACATACATATTCACTTATCCTAATCTATAAACCCAATCAAAGGACCTTAACAGAGGACATATATACATGTAGGAAACCAAGCGAATTGCAAGCAGAGAATGAATTTAGGGAGATGAAACCTATAAGGGACTAATGGGGATTTAAAAGGACTATAAAATGATATTAATACTTAAATATAATAAAAATAAAAATAATAGGAGGTCACCTTAGACCTTTGTACCCAATATCATAATTTGTAGGCAGTATGAGGGTTGTTTGAGCAAAAATGATCATTTAAGGCACTTATAGGTAGAGTTAGGTCTTCAAAATTGGAAGAGATGGTAATTGTGAGTATTCAAGGGAATCCATGATATTTTATTAGTAATATATACATGGAATATACCCATTATTTTGTCTTAGACCAAGCTATGTCTAAATAAGTAGTATGGGAGCTAAACATGCATAATCAATCTTAAAAGGTTTACAAGTGGAATTGGAGCCCTTAGATTATTTTAAATCAGTGAAACAAGGTGAAAAGTTCATAAATATTCCTATAAGTGGGTCTATCACTCAACACTAAATTTAATTATCTTAGTGATAGGCCTCAAACACAATCATATAGGTTTGCCTTTAGATCCTAGTACCACATTAAGGCTCCTGATCCATGCTTATACAACAGGTTGTATGATCTAATGGGGAAGTATGAGGATGTAAATACCATAATGAGGAGATTTTAGTTGGAAATTAGTGATGTAAAGTGATAATATATTCAAAATTGTTATCTAAACCCTTAACCCTGTACACAATCCTCCTAAGTGCCAACTTCAAGCACTCACCCACTCCACCACATAAGTTATTAGGACCAGAGCTCTTGGGGAAATTTAAATCACCCTATGTGATAAAAATCCATGATATATTGAATGGGATTGGGATGCTAAATTCTATAAACAAACATTAATAAGTTAAGTAATTAGAAATGGCATGTAGACTACCCTAGGGTTACCTTCTAATGTTTGTATATTCATCCACCATTTACATGGGAACCTAAACCATTCATGGAAGGTGATTAGGTTAGTACCATCCATGGAATTTGTTTTAGAATTAGATGTTTGTACTTCATGAACTATCCTTAATAATATTGAGCACTCCTAAACCTCCCTAAAACCCTAGGCAATCCTAGTCTCAGAAAAATTGGTGGTTTGGAATCCTATCACCATATAAGGAAATGGAAAACTAATGAATGGTAAATTAAACTCAAAAGATAATGTGATCATGAAAACTAGTTGTACAGACATGGTATGGAATGATAAAAAAATATTTACTTTTTTAGAGTTTTAAGGAGAAAGAGGGTTATATGTAGTCCAAATTGATTCCAATCCTTGGGATAGAAAATATGGAACTTAATTTAGTTTCTCAAAGAATAATATGCCCAAAAACCTAAATGAAAAGGCCTCTATAAATGACTTCAAAACTATATAATTGGAGAAGTGGGTTTAAAGGTATCTAAAGATTATACAATCTTATTTAATGGTTGGATGTGTTTCTTCAAGCATTAATCACACTCATACATAGGTTTCTAATATTTTTACAAGTCTCTAATGGCTGCCAAGTTTCAACACTTAGGAAATTCAATCTAATTGGTCAACAAGGAAAGCTTAATTGGCATTGAAAGACCAGTGGAATGATTTAATATAAGGATATTACACCAATTAAATTTAAAAATGAATGGAATTCAATGTGAATTTCATAGCTATTATGGAGGCTAAAATAGTTTCCTTGACTTTGTCAATTTGATTTAGAGGAGTGTGGGCTATTACATGATCATGGTGGCCTAATTCATGATTATAATTACCATAGGGAAGCATGATGAACTATTTTAAGTATGATTAGCCATTTAAAAATAATAATTGAGGTTCACTTAGCCTCCCTTACCTGATTTACAATGTGAACAACTCATTTAAGGAGCCATCAAGGAGTTTCAATGCATGGAAGGGACTAGAGAATATGCTTTTGACTATTGTAACTGAAGGAAAAGTCAATTATGGTTATTGATGACCCTCCTCTACAATTTTCCATGCAATATTCCCCTTCCTCTCTCTCATTATCTCTTATATATACTAGAGGATTCTTGCCTTAATCTATATACCTCATGCTAGTTGAGGAAACTCTACCAAGCTTTGTACTTGTAAACCTCTTAGATGAATGAATAAAAACATTTATAGCTATTTATTCATTATTACTTAGTGTTTTATGATTATATTTATATGAAACTATTCTTGAATCTTCCCTTTATAGGTCTAAATTCCACCAAATTTATAACAAACCTTCCTTATAGGTCATCCAGTGTGTCTTGATGTTGATATCTCAAGTTGGAAGTGGATTTCTGACTATAAGTGCATTAAAATAGGCCTTATCCTCATTACCCTCTTACTGAAGTCAATCAATCTAACCTCTAGATGAATAATTATTTATTGGAATTCATTTAAGGTAGTATGTTAGTCCTTGTTTAGTCCATTAGTGTCATTTGAGTCCAAGTTGAGTGGATAAGAAAGACAATCTAGTGCATCACCACATTTTATAATAGGTTTAATTCATGCAACTACTTTACCCTTTTCATCACCATAATGTTTAGATCTTAGAGAAAGAACACTAAATTTAAAAATTAGGGGAGCTATCCCCTTAAAATCTAGAGGTTTAGCCTAATATTAGGTAACCCACAACCTAAGGTCATTCCCATGTTAGACTAGGTTTGAGGATAGGAATTGAAAACTTCTCTCCTCAGCTAGGGTGTAACCTATAACATCCAACATGTCCCAAAATGGGTGTTAATGTATACTTGGTCTAATTTTTTAGGGATATGAATTGAATTTTGAGTCTATATTTTGTTTTGTCTGTCATAGGTCTAATGTCTAAAACTAAGGTTGTGTGCTATAATATATCTATGAATAATAATGTAAGAGCCTAATATTTGTGACAAACCCATATGAATTACCCTTATTTTGAGGATAGCTATGAAATCTACGTCATAACTATTCTCTAAATAATTATCTCTATAAAATGTGTTATCCAGAGCATGTGTGTGATATTCTAATATAATGTACACACATAACATCAAAATGTTAATGTATTTGAGCATGGGTAAGTAACATAATATGTGTGTTGTAATCTATCATTTCAAAAGGGTGTCAATATAGATGTAATCAATGTATATAGAAACATAATCTAAGTATCTACCTAGGGGATGGGGTATGATGTATATCATGTTACCCAATTAGGAAGGGTAGATGAATGAGATCCCTCATGGCATCAAAATCTGTGTGTGTGTGTGTGTGTGTGTGTGTGTGTGTGTGTGTGTGTGTGTGTGTGTGTGTGTGTGTGTGTGTGTGTGTGTGTGTGTGTGTGTGTGTGTGTGTGTGTGTGTGTGTGTGTGTGTGTGTGTGTGTGCGTGCATGCACATGTAACAGTAAAATACAAGTTTCATTATGTAAAAACATATAAGAAATCATGCATACAATCACATGAAGAACCCAGAAATATAGGCCAAAGGTCCATAATACAAGGGACATGGGAACATGTCACTAAATTTGAGAATGAAGACATATAAGTACATGTTCAAATGTCCACATACACAATCAACAAGAAATTTGGCTTAGATCCACATAAAAGGACATATTCAAATGTCTACATATAGAATCATGAAATCACACAAAAGGGACATGAGCACATGTCCAAAGCATAAAAATATATAAGTGGTGTAGATCTTAAGAAGAATGGCATATTCAAATGCCCTCTAATATGTAATAAGCATAGGAAAAACAATGAAGTATAATCTAGGATAACTAGAAATGAGAGCATCTATAATTATGTAATACAAATCTATGTAGATGATAAGATGCATATTTATTGAGTTTAACTAGTGATAGTCATAAAAAATATAATAAATGAGGATAAATTATCAATATAAAGATAAATAAGTTCATAAATATAATGTATATTATGCAAGATAGAACCTGGTTATAGTAACTATATATGAGATGCCCCCACGTGGTTGGATGTATCAATGTATAAACATGGATCAATGTAAATTACCCTATGTGTAGATAATAGATGGTATGGATCAATGTAGTATACTAGAGCCCTATCTATAATCTATAAGTACTCGAAAAGAACAAGTGAAGCATATGAGTATGATAAAACCAACTATACTAAGATAACTATCAATATAAAATATATGGTAAGTAGTATAAATGTAAACATGGCAATGCATACAATTTGTAAAAAAATTGTTTTTAAAATATTGAATGTTTTTGAATTTTGACATATTATATTTTTTTTGTGTTTTTCTAAGTATAAGATATATACAATCAAATTAAAATAAACTATGTACAAGGAGTGAAAGAGAGAAGGAATGTATGTACAAGGGTAAGAACCATACTAAAAAATAAATTTCATGGGAGACTCACTATCATTATGGCCTATGTCAAAAATAGGAATGGTAATCTCTCATGTAGTGTGATTTTTATGTTATAGTTTAATGTTTTTATAATGGTAATCAAAGTATTGTTCCTCTTCAGAATGATAATATTATTCAACATCATAATCATGATAACCGAGAATGCTAGAGGAAATTGAATCATACTATGAAGTTGACCTTTCTAAATTGTGGTTTAGAAGATTGATTGTGATTTTTCCCTTTGAAATTATGCTTGATGCAGACATATGGTGTGGTGGAGGCTCTTTTGATAGAAAAACTATTTTAATATTAGTTGATGGCTGAGAATGATTTTGATTATGAAACTTAGGATGTTGTTCTTTTTGTAACATGTCTCATGTATTTGGATGTTTTTCCATGATAAAACATATATGTGATTAATGTGTCTTATGATGTTCAATGTTCCCAAACCTTGTTGACCAATATTATAAACTACTAAAATAGAAGACGTGATGCCTTGGGCCTATTTTACCAAACCTTGACCATGATAATCAAACTACTATAGATATTTGTGACCAAAATTATACCATATTGAATGTTGAGACTCCTTTTGGAGAGGTAGATTTGATTGATTTATCTATGTTTTTTGTAATATTTCTTATTATGATTGTTTTTTTTAGAACCTTTAATTGTTTTGAGTTATGCTTTGGTAACCATTGTTGTAATGTTTTTGAATTTTACCCTTTCTAAATTAGAAGATGTGCCATTGTATATTATGTGGATGAAGTGTCACTATGTGACTCATATGTATCCATTATCTATTGTATTTTATTTTCAATGCTAAACATGAATCTGTGTGGTGCCCATGCATTTTATGATATGCATAAAATATCTGGATCTCCTCATTGGGTGTAGAGGAGATAGGTTGATCAACATAACTTTAATCATTTCCATTAATGTCTCAATTAAACTCTTATTTGAATTTTTAATGATTTTTAAATCACTAGTTGTATAAGTATTGTCATGATTTCATGTTCTTATATGTAACATTATTTGCCATAAATTCATTGGGTAAAGATGCATATGCATGATTTACACTATTGTGCCCTAGAGGCCTTTGTATTGTAAATTTATTTTATAATGTAATATTTTAATGAAGTAGTTAATTTTGATTTTGTAAACCTATATTTATCTTTCTCATACTAAGAAGTTTATCACATAGAGTCTCACAAGTGTAAACTCTAGTTGTTTCTGATTGAACATGTAAGAATGCACCCTATAGGGAAGAGGTGTGAATAGGCTGAGTAGGGTGATTAGTGATAGTGTTATAAGATGCCTCATCTCAAGGATGAATGATATCATGAACCTAGTTAGATGGAAAGTAGCTATTAGACTCATGGAGATGAGGAGGAGAAGGAGATTATTTTCCTTGCATAAGATATGGCATTGAATCTTGAAACATAGTTGTTAGCTTGTGTGATAAATTCTTTGTGTGTATAGGTTTACTTGTTATTGAATTCCATATAGGAGAAAGCTAACATGCTATGAGATATGACATATATTTCAATTGATATAATGTATCAGCTATACATGTGTTTATGTCTTTTATGAGTTTATTGGGAATTAAAGGGAACAAGCATGTAAATGCGAGTATTAGTCTTTGCAACAAAAAGTGATTAATTTATCATATCATTATTATTTCATCTAACATCCCCTCTTTCTTTAAAAAAATGGGGATCCATTTTTATGGACTATGGTCTTGACTTTGAGCCCCTCTTCTATATGTTTATGAAACATCTGGGAGAAAATTGATTATTGGCTTTCATACTTTAGAAAAATGGCATTGGTATTGTGTTCATAGTCTAATTAATTATTTTGGGATTATGTTTTTGGGCTTATCTTTATCATAATTATGTAATTTTCCTTTGTCTAAGGCCTTTTGCCATTCAAACATTCCTTTGGACATTTTATCTAAGAGATTTTGTCCCTCAAATATTTCTTCAAACATTTTCCCTGAGAGATTTTTCCCTTTGTACTTGCCCTTTGGGACCTTTATCCTAGGCCCTTACCCTCATATACCTATCATTCAGGACTTCTATCCTAGACATTTTTCCTATGAGCCAATGACATTTCAAATTTTATGTCTCAAAAATTTTGTCTGATGAAAGTGACCCTTTAGGATAACTATTTCAGACTTTTTTTGAGAGAGAATTGGGTCTTCAGTAGAATTATTGTAGACATTTTATCTAAAACTTTTCACCCCACATAGAAATACTAAAACATAAATTCCACAAAAATTTCCTAGAATTAAATACCATACTGCTAAGTGGCACCCTTTCTTGGAGAGCAATTCATTATGTCTTGAGCCTAATTTAAGATTTTAGCCAAGGGTCCTGATCATATTTTTATATGCTAGAATATTCATATAGGGTCCTTTATATATATTTACCAAAAAATTATGCTAAGTCTTATTTTCATTTGTGATTTTAGAGTAGAGTGAATCGGGAAATGAAAAGTGTCCAAATCATAGGGATTTAAACCAATGTGATGGTTACATGGACATTTTTTATGGTCATGTGAACATCAATATTAAGATCATAAAGAAAAGGACATAGGTTAAAATTTTTATGGTCATGTGGACATAATTGATGGTCATGCAAATGTTAATGTCAATATCATAAATAAAATATAAGGAGATTAAATTATGATGGTCATGTGGACATCATCGATAGTCATGAGGACATCATTGATGGTAACAAGGACATCTTTGATGTTCATGCAAAATTCAAATTTAAGATAATAAATTAGCTATTTTGAATCAAAAGTTAAAGGGCCCATGTAGATCAGTGGCTAAAATTGATCCATACAGTTGATCTAATTATGAGAGATCAACATGGACTTTTGAAAGGTCTTGAGTTAAGTGAGAAGTTACCACATGGTGAAAAGGCACTAACTAATGGAGTGTGTTTTATAGATGAGCTTAATAGGCTTGGAGAGATACCAAATAATATTCTCACATTAAATCATGCATAGAGATCTGATGGTGTGAGTTGATAGTGGACTTTTGAAATGTCTAGACCCAATGAGAGGTATGGACACCATGTAATCCACAATTATTTTTAGTCATGGTTTCAATGGTTTTTAAACATTGGCAATGTGATACTTGTATTCAATGCATGTATAAGTTTTATTTAAAATTGGCCAATGTAAAAATATTTAACATGTTTTCACAAGCCATAAAAGGCTAAGACTTTATGCATGTACAATTCTATAAACAACACATATATTAGAAGTTTTTCATGCAGTTCAACCTATAATTATAAAACATGCTTTCATATTTATATGCATGCACATGTTACATAAATTTTTCAAAATCTATTTTAAAATGATAACTAAAAGTAGACTCTTATATGGTTTTAGACCACAGTTAGAAATCATGTTCTGACTATCACATGTAATGATCTTACATGATCTTGGAAGATGAGGTGACTCCTTCTCCAAGTCTATGAAAACAATTGTAATCCAACTTGGATTTTTGTCAAAAAAAATTTGAATATAAGAGCAACATCAATTTTTATCTTTAGCAAATGTGTTTGTGTTCTTTCCAATTTCCATGTAATTAGTTGTTACTTTCTTTGGTTGTATGTTTCAACAATCCTTAGTGTGCAATAGTTGTGAATATATTCTTGATTATTTTGATTGATGTAATGATCTATAGATGTGAAAAAACTATTGAAATATTGGTAATCATATTGATTAGGATAATTAAGTTCAAATTGATTCATAAATTTTGAATGTGTACTACTATTTTCTTTGATGTAGTTTTATGTGTGTGTGTAATAGTTTCCTTAGATACTTCACTAGCCCAAACCATAATCTCTTGATTAAGAGTGTGTAATAGCTTCCCTAAAATCAGAAACCTTTTTTGAGGCTTGTGAATTTATTGAATTAGTATCTCCTTAGACTTCTTAGTCATGTTTGACTATGTGTGTGCAATAACTGCTAGCAACAAACATAGGTTCTAAGAGCATATGTCTATTTAGAAACAACCCAAAGAAGTAGTTTTTTAAAACCATAAAGCATTATTTTATACCTTACCCTTCCCTCATTTTTGAGTTTGTTTTGAGATCTACATACTTTAGATTAACAACCAAATACCCATACAACTCATGTAGAGATTAAATACCCTTATTAGGAACCACATCTCCATCTAAAAACCTTGTCAACAACCTGCATGCCCTACCAACCATTCCATCAATAGGTTGTAATAGACTGCATACCTACAACTCATGCCCTAGATTGGATTTTATCTCCATTAAGATCTTAGAACATTAGAGGTTACCTCATTAAGGTTATGGTGAGCATAAAATTGGCATCAACAGTCCCACTAATGTTAGAAGGAGGGAAGTATCCCCAATATTAGTAGTTATCTTTGCATAGAGTTACACTAGAATCACCTAGGAGAATGACCAGATCTAATTCCCAAGATGGTTTTCTAGTCTCACCCTTGACTAGTCATAGGAGACCTAGAACTATGCCAATAACCCCAGTTCAAAATAATCCACCTCTAAGGACTCCTTATCCAATAAGGAATCCTTTAACTATTAACCAACGAATGGCCTAGCCATGATTAGTTGAATCTTGTATTTCTATCCTTAGAGATGTGCATGATTTACCTTAGAATCTTGAAAAGTACCTACCATCATTTTTTCTTTTAGGAGTAAGGACAGTTGAGGAACATATTAGATATTTTAAACCTAAATTGAGGCTAATGAATGTTTTCCATGAAGATGTTGATTTTAGATTATTCCCTTTTACTGTAATATATGTTGCTTATGATTGGTATTTAAATATAATGGAAAATTCCATCATTTCTTGGGATGAATGTTAAGTATGCTTTCCTGCATAGTTTGGATAGGTCATCAATCTAGGTTTGGTATACCACCATTTCACAATCATGAGGAGAGAACCAAATGAGCCCATCCATACTTTTAACATAAGGTTATAAAATATGTACAACTATTTGATATTAAGATAAAAACTAGATGAATCATTATCATTAGACACGTACAATAATGCCCTATATCCAATCACAATAGTTTTCCTAAGGAGAGTTATTGTAGCTAATAATTTGGAATAATCATTCAAAGAATCTATCAATATAAACAAACAGCTTAACACTTAGATGCATGGAGCACCCAATGTCAATAATGGATTTCTAACACTCAATTTGATACCATACATAAAGTATAAGGTTCCCACATTCAATCATATTTAATTTTATACACTACCTCTATTAACACTGATAACACAACCAACTTTTAGCTACTTGAATAATCATATGACAGGCAACAATTATCAATAGAATCAATAACTGGCTTCAGTTCCCACTATATTTTTATAAGGTATGGATTCCATAAAGGTAGAATTGGATTATATTTATAAGATGATTCAAAATTTGAGAAATGACTTCCTAAATATGTAAAGGAAGATTGTCAATACAAATGGCCCAATTGGTAAACAAAATGCTAGATTTCACAAATATAACTAACCATTTAATAGGCCTACAAATAATATGGAGTAGCCTAACAAGATCCTAGATATCAACATAATAGAGACGACTCTTTCCAATTGGTGTATAATTCATAATACTTTCAAGTATGGTGAGCTCAACTGCATTGAATTTTGCACAACATTTGAAATTTTTCAAAGGGAGGTGGCTAGACAAGATCAAATGTATAATCTATCTGAGCTTCATCTAGATCTTGTTCCTTTGATCACTACCATGTTCTTTGAAACTCATGAGTTTCCCTTTTTATGTGAAGATGATAATGACCAAAACAAAATATGGATGAATTTCATACTTTCTAGTAGTTCTAGAGAGGTGCATATAATCTAAGGAATAAGAAACCACTTAAAAAATTGACTCCTCCAAATACCATTAAAATTCCTCCTAATCCTAAAGTAGACAATAATCTACCCCCTCAAAAGGGGAGTGATCAACAACAAAGTAAGGAAGAACAAAATAAAGGAGGATGAAATATTTTTGAGGATATGAAGAAGATCAAGGAAAATATAACTCTTCATGAGTTAGCATAGATACCCAAACAAAAGCAACTAATATTGAAGTACATTACTGGGAAAGCTCTTATGGAAAAAGCTAAAGGATCTATAGATAAAGTGAAAGTTGCTAAGGCCATCATCATCTACAAAATTAAACTAGAAGTTCTACCCTTTTTATTGACTATCAAGGCATTTAGTACGAATATTCATAATTTTTTTGTTGATTCTAGATCATATGCAAATGTCATGCCTAGATCCATATGTCAGAAGCTTGGTCTCACTCTGAGTTCTTCAAAGAGGATAGTTTCACAATTGGATAAGGTAGTGGTCCCTATAGTTATTGAATTGGGGGACATGCATATCCAAGTATCATATAAACCACATATTTAAATGACAATTATTATCTTTGTGGTGGACATACCTAAAGGCTATGGGATAATAATGAGTAGAGACTAGTCCAAAGTGCTCAACATATATCTCTCTACATAATTTTCTCATATATGGTTGCCATGGAGAGGAGTTAAAAATCAAATCAGAATTGATAAAGAGTCAAGAATGAAGTATCCCATTATGGATTATAACATCAAGAATGAAGAGGTAAAGTATGAACCTCTAAGATTTGGTATTTATACTTTTACCACTCAAAATTAATTACAAAATCTAGAGTCTAAAGGTTCTAATTAGTTGTGGAATTTACACTTTGATGGTGCTAGATCAAGGCAAGGATCATACATGGGAATCAAGTTGGTTGATCCACAAGGTAAAAAATTCTTAGCAACATATAGGTTGTAATTTCCATGCACTAATACTAGAGCTAAGTATGAGGCACTAATTCTAGGATTGCATTTTGCACTTAAGAATAATGTGAAATAAGTACTAGTATTTGGTGACTCAGAGCTAGTGGTCAATCAAGTTAGAAAAAATATTAATGTAAGTATTATTATTTGAGAATATATAAGCATAGAGCATGGGACCTGATCAAAATATTTGAGGCTTTCAACATTGTAGCACTTCCTAGAGAGAAAAATCAAACTACTTATTCATTATCTATTACTGCTACTAATTTGGATCCAATATAATAATCTAAGGTAAATAAGTTATCAATTGAATTGGTACCTTGCCCTTCCATTCAAGATAATATAGAAAATTTATAGGTATTTGGCGATGACCAAAAAATTATTTAGTTTTTAACTAATTCAAGGGAATTTAGTTCCCAAATCATTCATGACAAGGACACTAATCATCTCTAACAAGAGGAATTCGATAAAGAGGGTGTTCTTCAGCTCAAAGAAATCAAATTCTAGTCAGGTTGGTCTCTTTAGAAATACCATTCAACATAGACCCTCAAGATTAGTAACTCAGTCAACCTAAGGTCAATGAATTAGACTTCAAAAGGGAAAATCTAGGAGATAAATATAGTCCATGTTATGTTAATATTGGTCTCAATTACATCCCAAAAGAGAGGTAGTGGGTGAAGGATTTAATTGCTCGATATAGGGATGTTATTTTTTGGACATGAAAATTTGAAAGTATATGGCCCATAGTTCATTACTCATATGATTCCCTTGAAGCTAGATCATAAGACATTTAGATAGACACAAATACTGATCAATCTTATTCTGTAACATCTCATTCAAAAAGAAGTGGAGAAACTATTGAGTGCAAAATTCATCTTTCCAATATGACATTTTACTTGGGTGGCTAATTTGGTCCTAGTAAGAAAGAATAATGGTGAGATAAAATTATGTGTGGATTTTAGTAACCTAAATAAGGCTTTTGGAAATGACAATTATCTCCTACCTTTTTTAGATGCAGTAATATAAATAGTAAGTAGTTTTGAAATAATGTCCTTCTTGGATGGATTTTTAGGCTACATTTAGGTACTTTTACAACATGGGGACAGAATGAATATGGCATTTACCATGAAGTGGGGAATTATGCATATAAGAGGATGCCTTTTATCCTAATAAATGTAGGAGCTACCTTTCAACATGCCATGGATCATGAATTCAAGGGATTAATAGGAAATTGTATAATTATCTATATGGATGATCTTACAATATTTTTAAAGGATCAAAAGGACCATATAAGTCACTTATTGTCCATATTCGAGAGATGAAAAAGGTTTGGTATTTTACTAAACCCAAAGAAAAACATATTTAGGGTCACTCAAGGTAAGATTTTGGGGCACATCATCACCAAGGATGGGATCACCATTGATCCAGATAGAATTCAAGTGATTTCAAAAATTTAGCCACCTGATAGCAAGAAAGAGCTTAAATCATTATTTGGAAAGATTAACTTCATAAAGAATTTTATCTCATGATTTGAAAAAAAATTAAAATTTTGAACACCATGCTCAAGCAAGATGCCAAAATAGAGTGGATAGATGAATCCCAAAATTCTTTTAAGGATATTAAGGATACAATATCACAAGCTCTAGTATATATCTATCCAAATTTTATGAAAGACTTATACTTATACTCATTTTCATCATAACATATGATTGCATTTGTCATCACATAACAAAATATTAAGATCAAGAATCTAATTGCATTTATGAGCACAAATATGAAAGATGTAGATGTTATATATTATATGATTAACAAATAGAGTTTTACCCTTGTCAAAGTAGTAAAGAAGCTTTAGCATTACATATTGAAGAATAAAGTCATTACCATCGTGCTTGATATTTTTTTAATCTCACCCTATCACATAAAGAGCTAGGATAATGACAAGGAAAATGGATGGCCAAGATGTAATAATTTGGCATAGAGATCAATCCTACAAAGATCATTCAGGGGTAGGGCATCATTTAGGTCATGACTAAACCTGATCCATGTATCACTATTGAAGAGGTATGTGAGTCTCAAATATATAAAGGAGAGTGGTATACTTATATAATACAATATTTACTTATAGGAACTTGTTCCTTAGGGCTCAATAGAGAAAGAAGGAGAGCTTTAAGGCTCAAATATGTTCATTACATGATCAAGAATAGAGTCATCTATAAAATTAATTATGAAGGTATTTATCTTAGTTGTGTATTCATAGATAAAGCTAAAAAAATCTTAGAGAGATTACATCAAAATTTAGTCAGTGTTCATCCTTATGGAAATACCACAATCCATAAGATCTTAAGAATGGGCTACTACTAGCCAGCAATTTTCAAAGATTCTCATTCTCACATCAAAACATGTCATGAATATCATGATCTACCAAAGAGAGAATTACATACGTCAATGCCTCTACATCTAGTTGTTGAAGGAAGATCATTTACCCAAAGGGGTTTAGACTTAATTGGTGTCATCAACCCAAATTCCTTATCAAGCCATGAATTTATACTTACTTCTATAGACTACTACACCAAATGGACTAAGGACATAACCACAAAGAATTATAGAGAATAAGATGTGATTCAATTCTTGGATGAACACATAACAACTAGATTTGGCACACTTATTTCTCTGGTTTGTGATAATGGACCAACTTTTATATTGGAAAAATGTATTGAGTGAGCATATGACAACTAGATTATTATCAGGTCAGCTTCTAACCATTACCCTTAGGGTAATAGACTATAAGAATTAATGAATAAAAATATAATTGATGTAATTAATAAATTAGCTAGAGACAATCTTAGGTACCAACATAATTTATTAAATTATGCTCTTTGGGTAGGTCAAACTAGACACAAACAAGCCTTTAAAGCTTCCCCTTACCTATTGGTGTATGGATGTAAGCCTGGATTCCTAATTATATTAAAGCTACCAACTTATCAGTTTATGTAAGATGACATGGAATCAATTGATAAAGTAGAATAAATAATACTAGACATAATATAAATGGAAGATTCAAAGACTGAGGCCTTACAGACATTAAATAAACACCAGTACATAGAAAAGAGGTGGTTTTATAAAAGAAAAAAGGTTAAAGCATTCAAGATTTCAGATCTACTTCTACTTTGGGATAAAGCCCATGAGAAGAAAGGATATCATGACAAGTTTTCACCACTATGGATTGGACCATATCAGATTTCAGAGATCATGGGCAATAATGTATTTCATCTAAAGGACCTTTAAGATAATGACCTTACATATCTAGTCAATGGATAGTTATTGAAGCACTACTTTAGGGATGTACCATTTATAGATATTATTGATTGATGAAGAATGAATGAATTTAGCTATATGATTAAAATTAGATTTCCCACTTTATTAAATTAGTTCCTTGATTTCATAGATTAGATTTCTTGCTTTCATAAACTAGTTTCCTACTTTCTATATTAATCTTTCATGTATTCAATATTTTGCTTTCTAGATTAGATTTTAGTGATTTCTTAGATTAGTTGTTCTTTGATTTCTCTGATGATCATAAATGTGTTTTATTGGACTATAAATAAGCTAGAAAAATTTAAACCAATTAAACTTATGACCTGTATAAAAGGATAAAATTAAAATCTTGACACTTTGGGACTAGTTTATAAATTAGGCTTATTTCTATGTTTTTGAGTCTTTAGGATGAAGGTAGGTAATCATGGATTATTATGAATGGTGTCAAAATTAAACAATTTTACCAGGAATGTTGAATTTTCTCTCAAAGTACTTCATACAAATTTATAAATTTTTCTTCTTTTATTAGATCAAATGCACTTATCACATTAAATACCTATTGGAACTGATAATTATGGGTATAGGGATAGTTGGCAGGGACATTCTAATAATGATTTGTTTTATTATTATACAAACCCATTGGGGTTCCAACTCTTCTCTTTTCCATTCAAGAACAAAATAAGAGCAAAAGAAAAACAAAAGAAGAAAGAACCAATGGATTCAAAAGAGAGAAATAATATTTAAAGAAAGTCAAAAGGCTCACATGATCAAATAAGTTCAATGTACCATGCATCATGATCAAGATAAAATAATAGAAAGAGAAGGAGAAGGAGCCTAAGGTATCTCTTTTGGGGTTATGGACACCTGACTAGCAGTAGAGCAATGCCTAAGATTCCATTATTTTGTGTTTTAATAGATACTATAATGAAACCTACAGTCCCATCAAAGCCTTTATAAAATCCATCACAATAAGGGTTAAATAAACTACATGTTTTGACACACATAGATCCAAAAAAATTAGAAGTCAAGTATGTTGTGTGAATTAACTTAGGAGTCTATTTCATTTTTCTAATTTAATTATTCTTCTATGGTACACTTCATGATGGATTTAAGATTGTAAACTAGAGTTATAGGTTCATGAATAATAAGGAGTATTCCCCCTGTACATTCTCATTTGTTAAACCCAACATCCCCTTTTTCTTTATGGAAATAGGAACCCACTTTTTTGGACTATAGTCTTGACTTTGAGCCCCTTTTATATATGTTTCTACAAAATCTGGGAGAATATTGATTATTAGCCTTTTCATACATTAAAAAAATGGCATTGGTATTATGTTCACAGTATAATTCTTTCTATTGGGCTTATGTCTTTGGGCTCATCTTTATCAGAATTGTGTAATTTTTTATTTATCCTAGGAATTTTTCCATTTGAACATTCCTTCATAATTTTTTCCAAGATATTTTACCCTTGGAACCTTTAGACATTTTATCTGAGAGATTTTCCCTTCACACTTTCCCTTTAGAACTTTTGTCTTAGGCCCTTGCCCTTCGAGACCTACCCTTCGGGACATCTATCCTTGATATTTTCCCCATGAGCTAATGACCTTTTGGATTTTATGGCTTGAACATTTTGTCTAATGAAAGTGACCATTCAAGATAATTGCTTCACACATTTTTTTTGAAATAATTAGGTCTTTAAGAGAATTGTTGTAGATATTATATCCAAAACAATTCCCCCACATAAAAATCTTGCAACACAAATGCTGCAACAATTGCCCCAATTGATAAATGTAAGTAGACTCTTATATGGTTTTAAACCATAGTTAGAATTTGTTAGTGTAGGAATTTTACCACCTAGTGGTTTTTACCTACACATCTTTTTAGCTTACTTAGGTTAGTTAATTAAGTCATTAGGGGTATTTTACCTTTAAGTGGGTTCTAATTATGAGTTAGGTTTTTACCTTTTTTTTGACCTAATCTCACCCTATATATACTTTTTTTTCCTAAAGTTGGTTAATGCAAACATTCTCTTTTTGTAATATTCTTGTTTTTTGAGCTCTCATTCTACCTCTACAAGAATTTGACATCATCACATGACTACTATTTAGAGATATTAACAAACTCTAACATGGTATCAGATCTTTCTTGATAGCCTCATGCATTTGACTCCTTTGTAAAGTAGTTTTGAAACCTTGAAGTTGTAGTAGTTTGAAAGACCAAAGTGTGGGGGTCACTACTCTAACATGGGGGTCACTAAGTTGTAGTAGCTTGAAGAAGAATATAAGATGATATACATTCTAGGTTTCCATTCATGATAGTTATCATTAGTGACCTCACCTTAGAACTATTCAGTAGTGACCCCCCTTAGAACTATCAGTAGTGACTCCATATAATTACCATGAATGGAAACCTAGAATGTAAATCATCTTATAATTTAAGGGTTACCATCAAATTACAATGGGCATTGAGCCTAAAACTACAGATGCTAGAGTGAAAATCAAATGTTTTAACCATTATGACAAAGTTAGTGGAATATTATGTCTCTCCATCTTCCCAGATCTATTCTTTCACATTGAATCTACCAAAACACCTACTAAAGTGTGGACCACATTATCTAAGATCTTTGGAGTGCAGGATGTGATGAGAGGACATGAGATGGAAAATGATCTCATTATATTGATCCTAGATGACTTTGACACTCTTCAATATTTTTTCACCAAGTTTAGACTTTTGAGATTGCAGTTGAAAGAATGTGGAATTGAAAATAAAGATGAAAAACTTGTTCTATCAATACTCTCTAAACTAGGTCCCAAATATTATATATTTGTGTCCACTTTTCATTCCACTAAGAGTGATCTTGACACTATATATAAGATTCCTTCTTTAGATACCTTTGTTACTAACCTAATTCAGGAGAAAGATAAGTTGATACAGATGAGCATAGTGAAGTCATCCAAATCTCATGCATTGATTGATGAGAAACATAAGGCCTCTAACCATAGAGAAAGAAATTAGAGAAAGAAAAATGTTTAGAAGGGTGAAAATCTTTCCACCTCCAAATCAAACAATGTGACCTCTTCTTCTATTCATAAGCCTAAGAAATATTGGATCAAATATGGGAATTACTTTGGTAAGCATGATGAGAGTAAATGTTTGAAGAAAAAAATTAACCACCTTACTAGCCTTCTTATTTATAATAACATAGGTGTTCCAGATTCTATCAAACCTTCTTCATCAACCCATACATATAGTAAGAAAAATGACTTTAGTAAAGAAAAGGTAAAAAATAATAACAAGGGGAAATAAAATGGAAAATCCTTTGTTTCACTTATGCCTCCAACTCCTTCTACATGGATCATTGACTATGGTGCATCATATCACATGGCCTCTTCATAGATTGAGTTTAGTTCTTTGGAACTATGTGACATGTCCTCTATACAGCTGGGTGACAACACTTCTAAAAAGGTTATCGAGAGAGGGCCTATTGAAGTGAGTGGTGGAACCTTCAATAATTTTCTAAGTGTGCCCTCACTCTCAACTAATCTCTTTTTAGTCTACCAGATCACTCACCTTGGTATGGGCATGTGAGTTGAATTCACCCCATATTTAGTGTCCATCAAAGAGTTACATAGTGATACTATTTTGGCTATGGGAATGGTTGATCATTAAACTCAACTATATAGCTTCTCACATTTTGTTCCTAACTCTCCTTCATATTCTTTAGATTCCTCTTTGGAATAACCTATAATTATTGGCACTTCTGAGCCTAAGCTTCTTTCTGATATTGATAAATTTTCTTATATATATGACTATAATAGTGAAGTGGACACACCTCCACCATCTCATTTTCACCTTCTAGATATTCAAGAGTTAGTTATTGATCCACCTACCTATAGTTTATTTATAACATTATAGGGTACTAGTCCACTGATCCAAGATACATTAGACATCAGATAGTCTATTCCATAGTTACAAAGGATTCTATAGACCTTCTTTTCCTCTACTTATATTACCCCAATATGGAATAGAGTAGTTAGGCTACCTACCTTTTATTATGAGGATCATTCCTTTCATAGGAATTACACTTTGGTTGAAGATCCATTAGGCACTTGATAGATAAACTCATTATTCTAGGGTAATCCAATCTTCACTACATCTACTTTTGATTCACAGTCACTTTTGAGCATTCCTCTAGGGGACATCAGATGGCTATACTTAATTATAGAACTTAGTGGGGATTTTTATCCCTCTTCTCTTCTTTGCTCTCTTTTTTGGGAGGAGTTTTTTCCAATAGGTTTTCTCCTTTACCCCATTTTATGGGAGTTGCATTGTACTTGGGTACCTCATCAGGACTCATTGTGAGGACCCAATTCTTCTTCCCACCTAAGCTATGCTTTAGAGGGGGTGTTAGTATAGGCATTTTCCTACTTAGTGGTTTTTACCTACATCTATTTTTAGCTTAATTAGGTTAGTTAATTAAGTCATTAGGGTTATTTTACCTTTAAGTGGGTTCTAATTATGAGTTAGGGTTTTACCTTTTTGGTGACCTAATCTCACCCTATATGTACTTTCTTTTTTCCTAAAGTTGGTTAATGCAAACATTTTATTTATGGAATTTTATTATTTTTGGATCTCTCATTCTACATATATAGGAATTTGACATCATCATGTGACCGCTATTCAGATATCTTGGTGAACTCTAACTTAATTCATGTTTTGACTATCACATGTAATGACCTTGCATGATCTTGGAGGATGAGGCGACCCCTTTTCCAAGTTTATAAAAACAATTATAATCCAACTTGGATTTTTGTCAAAGAATTTTTACATAGAGGAGTAGCATCAATTTTGATCATCAAAGAATGTGTTTCTGTATTTTCTTTCAAATTTTTATGTAATTAGTTGTTACTTTCTTTGGTTGTATATGTCAATAATCCTTAGTGTACAATATCTGTGATGGATTCTTGATTATTTTTATTGATGTACTAATTTTTAGATGTGAAAAAAATATTGAAACATTAGTAATCATATTGATTAGGATAGTTAATTTTAAATTGATTCATAAATTTTGAATGTGTACTAGTGCTTTATTTGATGTAGTTTTTTTGTATGTACAATACCTACCTCAAATACTTGATAAGCTCAAGCCATAATCTCCTGATTAAGAGTGTGAAATAGCTACCCTAAAAGGATAAACCTTTATTTGAGGCTTGTAAATTTCCTGCATTACTATCTCCTTAGAATTATTAGCTATGTTTAAATGTGTGTGTACAATAACTACTAGTAATAGGTATAAGTTATGAGAGCATAGGTCTATTTAGAAACCAACCAAGGAAGTAGTTTTTGAAAACCACAAAGCCTTATTTTCTACCTTACCCTTCCCTCCTTGAGTTTTTTTGAGATATAACCACTTTCAAATAGTAACCAGTCCTCCATCTAACTCATATAAAGATTTACTACCCTTATTAGGAATCACACCTCCATCCAAAAACCTTGTCCATAACCTGCATGCCCTACCAACTATTCCATCAATAGGTTGTAATAGATTGCATACCTAAAATTCATGCTCTAGAGTGGAGTTTACCTCCATTGAGATCCTAAAATATTAGAGGCTACCTCATTAAGGTTGTGGTGTGCATAAAACTTGCATCAACAATTATAATCATGATTATGTGCATTAAATGATATATTAATCTAAAATTTAAGTTTTGAAAATAAAATCTAAGTATAAATAGGAAAGGATATAAACTGTAAGTGTGTCTAGGGTTAGTGTTTTTTAAATCTAGGGTTTTCTTGGAAATAATTTAAATTATATTTAAATAAATTAAAAACCTCACTTGAAATTGATTTAATTTAGCTAGGTTGTTTAAAAACAATTAGAAAATCATAAGTATGCAACCCTAAATTAGTTAACTAAATATAAAATAATTAAGTAATAATTTATTATAGCATTTGACCTTCTTTAAATTTCTTAAAATAAGATTAAATAGGCTTGAATATAGATTTATCTAAAAATTGACTACAGTTGATGATCGGGGTTTAAAAAGTTTAGATATGGGTAGTTCTTAATGTTGTCAATAGGATTTTATTGTTCATCTTCTCATTAGATAGTAGCATCCAGTATGGATAGTAATTACATGTTTGTGTAGTGTATTTTAGGTGGATTTAGTGTCCCCTTTGCTTGAATATTACTATTTTTTGGGAGCACCTATGCTTGTTTTTTTAGGTCATATTCTTACATACATGAAACTTAAAACTCTACGTTATGCCTATAAAACTTGATTTAGTGTGAAAACCCTAATCTTTTTTACAAGTATGGCATGATAAATAATTATGTATTTCTCATTAGGATGAAATAGACATCTTCAATACCCTACTATGAATAGAGTTTCCTACATACCAATACTCTAAAGAGAGATCAAATATTGATGTATTTATCCCACCTAGTGCTTGATGCAAGTGCAAGTGAATGATAGAATAAGAGTGGGATTAGATCTCTTGAATGTGATTGAGATTTTAAATGTTTGAAAACTAGGATTAAGGAAATTTTTGATGTTATTATGCAAAAATAGGGTAGTATAGGGATAAATACCTTGATTTTTCTAAACCTTTTATTTTGTTTGAATAGTTTTTACATCTATTTTCCATCTGGTGAATACAAGTTAATTAGACTTGTATTTATAGATTTATGTTTCTTTTTAAAATAATAAAATGTGATTAGTCTAACCTTAAAAGGGGCACACATTTAAAAAAGTATACAGTGGGAAGACTTAGGGATAATGATAGTAGCACCTAGTTGGGGACACTAGCGCCATGTGGTTATAGTGTCCCAAATGAGGCATTAAGTGTTTTTAATGCTCTAGGTTGCCTCTAGGGTTAATCTAAGAATAGGTTAACTCAAGTGATACTCTTAGCATACAATTACCATTTTTAGGTGATTACACTATGCATTAAAAAAAGATAACTATCATTTTCCCTCTTTGGATTAGGTAATCCAAATGGTTAGTGGATCTAAGATGATGTCTTTCCTAGATGGATTCTTATGCAATAATCAAGTGTTAGTAAAAGCATGTGATAGAATAAATAACACCTTCACCATCTAGTGGGGAATTTTTATATATAAAAGGATATTTTTTTGCCTAATAAATGTAGGATCAACATTCCTTTGAGCTATGGAATTCAAAATTCAATGGGCTATTGATAAGTAAATCATCATCCTCATGGTTGACCTAACAATATTTTGAAAGACTAGAGTTGATCATGTAGAACACCTAAAAAAGATACTCAATAGGTGAAGGAGATGTGATGTATCCCTCAATATAGTAAAAAACATCTTTATAGTTACTAAAAGGAACATATTAGGACACATCATCACTAAAGATGGGTTTTTAATTAACCTAGAGTGAATCTAGGCCATTTAAAGTTAACATATCTTATG
Organism: Torreya grandis; assembly: GCA_037957365.1. Lineage (NCBI taxonomy): Eukaryota > Viridiplantae > Streptophyta > Pinopsida > Cupressales > Taxaceae > Torreya > Torreya grandis. The sequence goes on from JARHVA010001824.1 coordinate 1,839,842, forward strand.
AAATAGAAATAATTAAAGTCTTTCTTTGGAAAGATAATTTTTTTAAGGAAGTTTATTTTTGGTTTTTTATAGATCATTAATCCATTGAATTCTTTGTTGAATAAATATGCCAAAATAAAATGGAAAACTGAATCCATAAAGGCTTTTCAGGATATCAATACTACCATTGTCCAAGCTCTAGTTTTGATCGACTAGAACTTCAAGAAGGATTTCTTCATTTATTCATTTTATTCACAATATAATATAGCAAAAATACTCACACAAAAGGTAGATGACAATGAAAATCCAATTTATTTCATGAGCACTAATCTAAAATATGTTGAGTTAAAGTATTTAATTATAGATAAATAAATTTATGCACTAATAAAGTCTTGAATAAGTTTAGGAATTCTATTTTTCGGAAAAAGACATATGCCATTGCCCCAAACCTATCCATAAATCTCATGTTTCACCAAAATAAATTTGGTGAAAGAAGAGGAAAGTGGATGGAAAAACTACATGAGTTTGATCTTAAAATTAGACTAGCCAAGATGGTAGATGGCCAAGGAATAATTTAGCTCATGACTAAGGTAGACCCACACATTTACATTGAATATATAAATGAAGCACAAGTGGCTGGTCATGAATGGTATGCCCTCACCATCCACTAATTTCTCATATGTGCATGTCCTCTTGAGCTAAATAGGAAACAAAGGTGAGACCTTAGGCTCAAATATACCCATTATATGATAAATAAGTGAGTTTTATACTATAATAATGATGAGGTTATCTATGTGAGGTGTGTTTCAAAATATAAATATAAAAACATCATAAATAATTTACATTAAAGGATAATCAAAGGGAATTCCTTAGGAAATGCAATAATTCATAAAATATTGAAAATAGGATAATACTAACCTAGACTTTTCAGATATACCTAGAACCATATTAGGATATGTCATGAGTACTAGATATTTAGGAAAAGGGAAGTACATGGCACCATGCCTTTACAACTAGTAATTAACGGACACCCCTTTTCTCAATGGGGTCTTGAATTTATTGGATTGATCAACACAAATTATTTAACATGACATAAATTTCTTCTAATAGCTACTAATTATTGTAATATATATATATATATATATATATATATATATATATATATATATATATATATATATATATATATATATAAAATTCTAAAGTGCAAGATGTGATCAAATTTTTGGAATAAAATATACTGACTAGGTTTGGCACTCCTATATCCTCAGTCAATGATATTGGTCCAACCTTCACATCTATAAAATTTATTGAATGGGCCTACAAAAACCATATTACCATAAAGTTTTCATCAAATTATTATCCTTAAGGGAATGGATTAGTTGAGTCTACTAATAAGATTTAGATAGATGCCAACAATAAATAAACAAAAAATAAACCAAGGTAATGGCATTTAATACTAAATTATGCACTATGGGAAAATAAAACAAGGCATAAGAATTACCTCAAGGCTTCACCTTTCTTGCTATTATATGAACAACAACCAATTTTTTTCCATCACTCTTCATTTACCAACATACCATTTTAGGCAAGAGTATATAGTCTAGACTATATGACATAGTTTAGATGGAAGATGCAAGGATTAAAACACTGTTTAGCTTCAAAAACACTAAGACATTATCAAAAGGTAGTTTGACAAAAGATGTAAAATCAAGGATTTTAAGATTTCAGACCTAGTGCTTTAATGGGATAAGGCACATGAATAGAAAGGGTAAAATTATAAGTTTAATCCTTTATGTATTGGGCCCTACCAAATATTTAAAATAATAGGTAATAATGCATTTCATTTGATGGACCTCTAAGGTAATGACCTTACTTTTTCATTAAATGTATAATTTTTAAAGCATTTTTTCATGGTTGTTCCAAATGGGGATGCCTCTAAATGATTGTGAGTACATAAGTAAATGTATAAGTATATTAGGTTTCATAATTTATATAATAGATTCCCTATTTTAATTTATTAATCTTTCCTATTTTATTATACTAATTTACTATTCTATACATTTATTTTTCATAGTTAGTGTTGTTTTCTAGGTTAGTTTTCTTAAAACTATAGACAATCCAATCAACTTATTATACTAGAATTATGAATGAACTACCAAATAAAGCAGATGAAATAGGAGGAATCATAGTTTGAACCTAAAAATATTTGTTCTATTAGTACTTAAAGTTATGGAATTGAGGTATGTGTTGCGACTAAATTATGTTCTATCATGATCCAATAGGCTCACTAGACCTTTGGAATTTTCTCTGATATACTGATGCAAATTTTAGGAATACATTTTGTTTCCAAATATCAGCTGCAATATTACATGTTTAAACTTGGATGAGAGATAATAAACATTAAAATAGAGTCACACTAGAAGGTACATACTGATAAATAAATCTTATACATAGACCCATCCAATGGTGATTTCCAACCCTTATTCCATCTATGTTATACAATAAAAAACAATGCAAACTTATGGAGGAAGGGTGATTCAATTAATCTCTACTAGATATATGGATTCATAGTTGGTAGTAGATCAAATCTTAGAATAGAATCAAAAATATCTTTTTAGGGATATGAATGTCTATATGGGATTAAAACAATGCCCAATATTCCTTTATTATTATTGAAGCAAAGTTAGAAATAAAAATGAAACCTATAGTGTATGTCCATTTAGTTTTCAAAAATATCATAATAATGGGTAAAACAAATATCACAAAATCACACACAAATCCTAGGAATGTAGTACATTGCATGAGGAAGGTGGAGTCATTTTCAATTAGTTGGTTCACTTATTATTTTCTTATTGGGACTAAAGTTTTGATATGATGCATTGAATAATATTTTGGGTTCTCAAATTCTCTTGATCATTTCCCTACTGCATAACCATTTTTTTTGACCCAACATGCCCCATTATATAATATTTAAATAGAGACCCACTATTGTTAAGAAACTTTTTATTCATGGTCCATATTATACTTAGAAATTCTAATATTTATTAGATGTATACAAGCCTAAGGTTAGTTTTATAGTCTAATTTTGGTATAGATATTTTGAACATTTGATTCTTCTTTTTACTGATGAAATGTGTATTCAATATCATGTTTTGATTTAAGTAATTAATAAGAATAATTTGAATATGTATCTTTTGTAATTTTTGGTGTGTAGCGAGTTCCCATAATTCTAAATCTTTATTAGGCTCCCTAGATTGTGAAAAGTATCATCACGTTGTTCAATCCTAGCTAATCATAGTTATAACAAAAGTTCCAAGTACTCCTAAGCATCTGTATTCATGATATAATTCCATGTGGAAGTATCTAATTCATTTTATACATTCAAAATTAATGAAAATTCCTAAGACTCTCGGTTAATGAGATTTATCCACGTGTCAAAATCTCATAAAATCAAGACATAGCTAGTATTCATATAATTTTCTAAGTTTGTGATTTTTTGAAACCCCACAATTTCTTCACATGGTGACATCTTAGTTACTCAGAGTCTATGGGAATAAAATACATAGTAAATTTCAAAAGGGATTATAGACTTATGAAATGATGCCAAATGGTAGAATAATGTTCACCTAGATCATATCAAGTGTAATCACATTATAAAAATTCTAGGTCTCTAGATCAATGATATCCATCCATGTGTCATCATCTTGGAAGATGAAGACTTGAAAAATAAAGTACACTAAAAATTTATAATTAACTAGATCAACATGAACCATACACATGGTGATATCCCATTATCCCATGACATTCTAGTCAAAGTTACATGGTCAGAACTCTATTTTTATCAAATTTATACGAACTATCTACATGTCATTATTTCAAAAGTCTAAAACTTATCAACAATAAGGTATAAAGGAAAATTTAGAATTTTATTTGGATCTTGATATCTCTATGGGGAATCATCTCATGTACTTAGTGCCTTTCATAAAGGGTAGATAGTATAAATTCCTAAAGATACCAAGTTATTGAGATCAAGACAGGTGGTGAGCTATCATTGAGTCATGACTTATATATCACTTAAACTAGAGTTATAAAGTTGAGTTCTGTGGGTAAATGACATCACAAAAGTTTCATAATCTCATATAGGTATGATTGGAATACATATGTTAGAAGTGATAGCTAGTATAAAATCTAGAGAAATGGTAAATGGACCCATATCATTAAGTGATGACTAAGCAATTAAAAAAATATTCCACATGGCTAAAAAAAACCTACCAAAGCTAACTTGTCAATTTTAAATCAAAATAAAAATTACATACAAAATTCATTATTGCATTAAATTTGGAAAAATTGAACATTTAATCTCAATCTTTGAGTAATATATGAAACATATTGAGAACATCAAACTAATTTTCCATTAATCCATAAGTTACTAACTATGAATTTGAGCCGTCGAGCCTTCATGATCCCTAATTTTCATACTAAAGTATTTGTAAAACCATCTAGTTTAGATTATATGGAATTCTCCAATACAAAAATGGCTTCCTCATCTCAAGTAGATAACTAACCTTCCCAATATTCAATTTTAGGAGAACTAGAGTACCTGGACATAATCTTTAACAAGGGGTATTATCACTCCCCCATTACTTAACTCTTTGGGATGAGATTGAAAGATTTAATCCATATTTAGTCTAAAACCAAATAAATGATGATATAAAGAGATACATGGATGATTTAGAACCAACTAAATCCATGGACCTCCATAACATAGCTATGAAATTAGAGGCAATGTCATGTATTGACCTACTTCATGATTTATTCTTCAAAGATGTTATTATTGGAGATTATTTACACTTAATAATTCAAATGAATGTAGTTTATTTCATTTATAGTGATGATTTTGAGAAGTATCTATGCCTCCTAATGCTTGAAATGACTTACAATGAGGTTACTAATAGCATCTAGTTATATCATAAAATAGTTGAGGGCAAGTTTAAGCAGTGGCTAGCCAAGGGTGAGAAATTAAGCATTTGAGTGGTTTTTTATTCAATGCTTATAACCAAATTGAGGCTAGGCATTAATATGGACATGGATTTGGTATATAGGTTATACAAGTTCACTATTATCACCTATGTGCATAAATAATATGCGTCATTGCTACATATAATTTTAACTTTTGA
>JARHVA010001824.1:1852500-1922500 GCA_037957365.1 Torreya grandis
CATAGGGGAGGAATTAACATTGGAGTAAAGAGAAAATATATTTCCCATTACTAATAAACTAAATATAAACCCAAATGATCCCACAAAATATACATAGGACTTATATGCTTCTATAGACAAAATGAGGGAGGTGATGAAGGAAATATATAGAAGTTAGGAGTAGGATAAATAAAGACTACTATAGTAGGAGATAATTTAGGTTTCTAGAGAGATTATAAACAATGTCTAAAGTGCAGCCACCAAGATGTATGACATCTTGAATATAACCAATACTTATAGGGGCAAGTCATATCATTAATGGGGAAGAATAATATAAGTTTGGAAGTAGTTAAAATAACTTGATAAAATAATAAAATTATTGGTTCAATACACAAGAAATAACACATATCCATTTGAATTTATTGAATACATAGGAGTCAATTTGGGATCCAAACTATGTAATTTTAAAAAGATGTCATGTTTTTTAGTGGCACACTCAAATGAAAACTTTGGTAGCCCAACTTGCCAAGAAATAAAATAAGGACATTGATATTTTGTAAGATATTAAGGTCACCAACTAATTAATTATATATTTCAATTGATAAATAATCTAAATTTTGGCACATTTCTTAAACTAGATATTGACATTTTCAAAAAATAGGTATAAGGCATTGTGTACAATGAGGAAATTTTGTAGCCTAAATTTTTACAAAGGACAAAGTGACCATAGTAGAGGCACTCATAGTAAGATTCAGATCCTATGACACTAATAATAAAAGGTTAAAAAATGAATTTGGTAAATTTTAAATCTTTTATGCTTAATATTGATATTATAAATAAATAATTTGAGGCTACTTATACATTATTGGAAAAGTTGAAGGTTATTGAGGAGGCTGATAGGATAGTACCTATTACTCAACTAATATATACATTAGTATTTCTAACTCAAGGTTTGTTTCATCATGTAGTGCCTATTCTTCCTTAGTCCACTAGTGTTTCATAAAAAATAACTAGTTCTTCACATACAGTACCTTCATCAACTCTAATTATCATGTTAAGTTCACAATTTCCTTCTTATTCAGGTGTTTCCAAGTTGGCACCATAGTTAAATATGAATTTATATATATTTACATGTATTATATTGATATGAATACTCATATCTTCATTATATTTTGGGTATGTATATGTTTATAACTATGTAGTCTTGGCTAGCTATATTATTTTGTATCATGTACATGCATATTGTACATGAGTCCTAAATTTAGAAGTTGTAATTTTAGACTTTTCTCTTAGGATGAGGTAACCGCTCCCCAAGATTAAATATACTTGTATCCTCTTAACTCCAAAGGTAGGATATTTTTGGATATTGAGATAATAATAAATTCCAAGGATTTTTATGTAATTTATCTTGATGTAAAAAAATTATTCCTCCTTAAATCTGTGAGTTTGTAAATAAGTTCTAACTTTCTAATATTTTAGTCTTTGTTTTGTGTGTGAGTGATTATGTGTGCTAAAGTTCACTATATTATTGTTTCCTTAGAATATTAACTATGCTTAAATTTATGTGTGATAATAGTAACTTTCAACAATCATTGGTTATTAAATTACTCATCCAACTTCTAGTTCTAGATCCAGTCTAGAAAAATTTCATCTTTGATTCAAAAATTCTACTTTTTTGCCTTACCATTCTTATTTTTTGAGTTTATTTAGTTATTGTTAACTTTAGGTTAGATTCACCATCAATCCATCCATATCAAGTAGGTCTATAATCATGTAATAACTCATCCATCTGAGTTAAATAACTTATCCACTCATCATTATTCCACCTGCATTTTGTTTAGATAACACAATGCCCTATAACTCATGCCTTGGAGTGAATATTTATTCACCAATCGTAAAAAAATAGAGGATACCTATTAATATTACTTATTATATAGAACCCAGATCAACAATTCCCATATAAAGATATATATTTTTGAGTTTTACTAATTGTAAGAACAAGATAATATAATAAATTAATGCAATCAAAGAAAGTTATTAACCATTTTTTAAGTTTGTGTAAATGTGCTTTCTCTTCCAAATTTTTTTTGTTTCTTTGAATGATTAAGTTGATAAGCCTAAAGGAGGTTGTGTTTATTTTTTATTTATAGTGATTTGATTCAACATTATAATAGTCTTAATCAACCTTTGGTTATAGATAATGTTAACAATTTGTTGGTGACATTGGACATGTATAAAAATTTAGTACTAAAAATATCATTTATTATAATCAGTGGGTCATATTTCAATTAGTTACTTATACTATTTACTATGTTTGATTGTGTGTTGTGTTCATAGATAATCCACAACACACATTGGTTCATGTCATATGCTCAACTTAGTCTATTAATTCAACTTGGAAGGATTTAATATTTAATTAAACCATTTAACCCCTTATTTCTATCATACCTTTCCATATTTTATCCTTTTTTTAAATCAAATCCACCTTAGTTGATATCTATCCACCTGACATAATTATAATTTTAGGATAAGTGTTAGGCACCTAACATATCTAAACCATTTGAGGTAAAGAACCATCTATCTCCTCACTTTTCCACCATGTAGTTATTTACAAAACTGAGACCTAAAACTTATTCCTTGGAGTGAATTCTCATTGATCCTAAAATGAGAGGAACTTTTTTGTAAAAATATTTGGTGTGCATAAAACCCAAATCAAAAATATGGAATCTCAAAATTGTAACCACCATGTTTCTATGCATGTATTTCACACACATATATATTAAATATGCTAATACATAGAGCTTATGTATCCAAGGATGTCATAACAACATGTTAGATGCCCTTATACTTGGTATTACTGGTAATGAAGTATAAAATAATATATGACCCACCTTAAATAGTATCATAATACTCCATAAAGTGTCTTTTTATCTTTCCATCAAATCTTATAAATATGATGTGTATGTCTATAAAATCCTTATTCTATATATACAATACTGGTAAGGAGTGCCATATTGCAAAATTTCCCCTTGAACTATTGTCCATAATGAAAATATGTATAGTATACAAAGAAATATATGTACATACATATAATGATGTGTAACTAGAATCATGTTCCATAATTTCATTGTCATCGAATTTATTTGTAGGTAATTTTATAGATTATCTTGTAATTATACCAATAGTACCATCTAATGGATGTTTGTATGTCAGTGTAGATGTATGTGCATTGAAATTAATGTGGACTTCTTTATTAGCTTTAGTTTTTATTGCCACATGTTTAGGAAAAGGATCATAAAATATTTTAATTTATGCATTATATTATGATGTTTTCATGAATAATTCAAAGGTGTTCTACTATATTTAAGATTAATAACGTTATTTTCAATGATATCATAAATCTTATCTATTACAAAAAATGATATATTTGTATAATCCCCTCCGCATATATGGTAATCATAATATCAATTTTTTTGAATCACTAAGATGGATTCCTATTCATATCAACCTATTTTTAAGGATGGGAAGATATGAGATTTCACTCAAGTATATTTTGTAATATATTATAAGTAGGTTCATATAATCGTGAAAATTACCTCTTTATGGATTGGATAAGATAATCTAATTAGTAGGCTATGACACTCCATTAACTCTTAATTTTACATCATTATTAGTATCATTAATTATTTCCTTGTAACTTTATTTGATATTAAACATTTCATAAGAATTAGTTAAATCATTTACCACATACTGTATCTTATTCAAAGATATAAGCCTACATTCTCATTCTCTAGTTGTATGGCATGACTCATTAATTGATTTTAATCTCTTGAAAATACTACACTCACGTAGAGAAGAAATAAAAATTATATTAAATTTATATTTTAAATAAATTTTATTCATGTTAATTTTCATCTAATAAATTACATTCTTATACCAAAGCATATAGTCACTGGTTAGTTAATTAGATCCTTGATTAGGTTTTACAATTTCAAAATAAGGAAATTTATCACTGATATTGATTTATATTTTTTATATAAAATAGTTGAAAGAAGGATTTAATGAGTTAAATTATATAAATGTAATGTGATATAAATATTAAAAAGAATATTCCTTAAGGATTCATGGAAGTAAAATGGTTAAAAACTTGTCATTGGAGGTATGGACCAAATATCTTGCATGAAACAATCTTAGGTGTTACTATATCACATTTATCATCATATAATGAAAAAAGATATATGAAATGGATATGTAATGGATAAAATAAAGTATTTATGGATAATTTATTATTAAATAATGAATGAGAATCAATTAAAATAATTTCTCCAGAAGCATCATGCTCTAACTACAACACCTTACCCTGTGGATCTATAACAATTTGCATGACATATTATTTAATACAAATGGATGGTGATGTTAAAATTAGTAGAAATTATAGGAAATAAATAATTATTATGTGTATGGATGGGTTTTGTAATATAAGAAAAACATCTTATTCCCCTACACCTTATGTGAGCATCACATGTGTATCCATATGTGTAGACATAAAAATAGTAACAAGGGTGGTAGTGGTCTGAATACCTATTTTAGAGTCGATACCTCCTAAATTTTGATGGATATAATTGAATGAAACATATTATTAATCACATGTGACAACATTTTTTTAACCTCTAATATTAATTTCAAGGCTTGATTGAAGTCATTAAGTTATTGATGAATTTGATGTTGAATTCTATTGAAGGCTAAATGTGATTAGGATCTTCCCCATTAAGGTCATCAAGATGGATTATATCTTGGTATTCATTTTTATCTTGATTGGTATTTTTTAGATCATGAATTTAACTATTAAAAATTTAATCGTTTACTTTTATGTGTTAATTATTAACATTTGCATCAAAAAATAAAAATAAGGATGTGAATTTTACTTGTTTTAGCCATTTTATTTTAAATTAAAGGAATCTAATTATGCTTAATTTTGAGACCACTTAACCTAGAACTTAATCTTGGACGAATAATGGATTTATATTATATAAATGGCATAAATTAAGATCATGAATATATATCTAAAGGCTAGATAAAAGGAAAAAATTATTTATTTCCTTAATGTATGGGGAACTTAGGAATCATATCTAAATCTCTAAGACAAAAATATGAAAACATTAAGAAGGATGAAAACATATCATATAACATTCTCAATTTAAGTAAAATTTCACATATATATTATACTTTATTTTTTGATTAATTATCTAAATGAGAATAAATTTGTTAATATTCAAATTGTCTAGACAAATTAATAAAATCTGAGTACTACAAGAAAGATGTTCAATTACACTTAACTATTAATGGAAATTATTAATAGGATTAGGTTACTTATCTTGTCACTAATAAATTATGGTATGATAATTTTTTACTAATATGTTATGGTATGCGAATATGTTTAGGTGGAAATAAGGATTAAGGAAAGATCTAGTCACTCAATTCAAGAAACTAGGTAATTGGATCTACCTAGGTAAGTTTGTTAGGATATGGACACCTACACCAAAAGTATACATCTACATTATTACATATTTTTTCCTATATCCTATTTATCTCTATTTTGACATAGGTTACTGATAATTATTATGTACCATAATCCTATATGATATTAACAACTCTCTATGTGGGCAAGTCCAAAAAACCTTCTTCATTCACTTTAAAATCATAGTTTCACTTTTCACACAAGGTTAACCTATAAACATAGAAGAGAATGATGTGTTGATTAACCTTAGATAGTCCAAAATTAATGGTTGATATTTAATTATGTATTTAATACCTCATGGTGTGAAATCAAACTACACATAGTTCTTCCCTATAAGTTTATGTGTGCAACCATGATCTGTAAGAATGGATGAAACTTGTAATCTAGAATTTGACACTTATCAATAGAAAACTTGACTTTTATTATTTATTTAGACTTGGATAAGGCATAGTCCTTATGAATTATTTCTAATTTGAGTTATCTAGGATAGTCTCTCTCAATAAACAAATGTTTATAGATGACTTTTTGATAAGTGCGAGATATGTAAATAGTCTTATACCTACTATGTTTAAGTAAATGACTCTTTTGGTAACTTATCATGTCATTGACATGGTAAATGTACAATATGACACATGAATATTATTTTAATTTTTAAAATAGCATTTGCTTACAATTAAATGATTATAGTATAGGTGTATGGGTTAGGTACTCTAGAACCATCTACTTATGGATATATGTATCTATAAAGATAATAACAATGATATGATGACCAAGATAGAATATTATAATGATAATATTTAGGTTAGTTACATAATAAATAACTCATATTGGTGACTAAAATAAAATCAATAGGGCCACACCCATAGAATCTAAATGGATAGAATTAAAGTGTATGCAAAAGCCATATGTGTATAAATAAGTTATGTCAATTAAATATAGATAAAGACTAGAATTTATAAGTGTATAACAATATATTTTAATGTATAAACTTACATTTTGGATAAGTTTAATCTAGTACTTGGTATATTTTTTACTTATCACTCATAAAAAATTAAGGTTTGTCTTATTATGACTCTAGAGAGATATATTTCCTATCAGGACATGTTAGGCAAGACAAGGGACCAAGAGCCTTAGTACATTTTACAAAGTCCTTTCATTGAAATTCAATGAAGTATATTGTAAATATGCATAATATTTTAATCAACCTGTTTATATTTGAAAATATGAACATAAGAGAATATGATGGAAAGTATTTTGGTTCATGTTATATTTTCTTTCCTCAACAAGTTAGAGACTAGTCTCAAAGTTGGAGAACATCATGCATAATGTGTCAAAGATTGAGAGAGTTTATTTGGATGTAGATATTTTTGTTAATTCTTTAGTGGAACATTATGCCACACTTATGATAATAATATAGAGTGGGGTACATATAAACATAGATGATAATGATCATGTGGAGATAGAAGTTTAATTTGGCACTCGAATTGGTGTGTCTATCCTCTTCACAAAGACAAGACTTATGATAGGGATGTGAATTTTTCCTTATATCATGTTTTATCATGAGTTTATTTATTAATAGGAAATACATTTTTAATTTATTACATATTATTAATGTTTTTATTTACCATTACATCGTTCAATATGGTTTACATTTAACCAATGCATGAAAATTCTTGTGGGATATGGTGCCTTACTTGGAAACACTTGTAACTCTTTATTTATTTCATTTCCTAATTTTTTTTATCATATAACACCCTTGAAATGTTTTTAAAGTGAATGAAATAATTATTTATGGATTTTTTAGGAGTGTATGTGTTTCACATCATTTATATATTGTAATTATTTCATTGAGTGCACTCATGAGTTGCATTTAATTTAAATTTACCTAGGAGTATAATTTAATTTATTAATACTCAATAGAATTTTTCCATATTTTACTGGGTTTTAGATTATTTTTGTGTTAATTTTATTAGAATTTATGAGAAATGTTTATTTTAAGTATAATATTTCCTTTAAATGACATAAATTTTAGGGCAACATATCAAATATGACACTTCATTTATGTGAGAATTGAAGTAGTTATAGGTCCTTTTAAAAAGAGGGATTTTTTTTAATGTGTTACACTAAAAAACACCTTATTTATTAATGGTATTGAATAGTAGATCCATTCCACAATAATAATGTGTATATAATGCCAACCTAGTTTAGTAAACTAGTACCATAGCCAGGTTTATGAGCCTCATGAATTGAGATCATGGAACCTTGTAATTCACATTTTATCAAGCACTTTGGTGATGTTTTCAAATTTTATGTCTTAAGGAAAAACATAATGGGCACTTGAATTATGTTTTCTTAGGATTTTTTCAAGCATAGGTTATAGATAACTTAGATAAGTGTGTGAATTTCCAAGGGAGGTTTAACACTTTGAGATTGTATTTTTTAGGAATTGGACCCCATTAGATCCTTTAGGGAGCTTTTAAACCTTGGAGTGGCTGATATTTTCATTAATTAAGAGAAGTGAAATATATTGTATGATATATTCATACCATGTTAGGATAATTTATTGTGGGTTAATATTTCATCTGTCTCTTTAACATAAAAGGAGAGATTCTTTTTAGAGTGAGAAAATGACATGACTTGTATATGAGTATGCTTCCTCTTGGTGATAATATAAATTTAATTGTTTTAATTGAGTAGATTTATATTTTATATGATCTGTAAACTCTATACTAATTTTTTTGTGAAAAAAGTCTACAATGGATACTTTTATCAAACACTCTTTTCCCTGATATACTCAAATGAATTATAACAAGTTTGACCTTTTAAATATGTTTATCTCAAAACCCAAAGTGCTCAATTATCCATTAAGTTTCTTTATCTAGCTAGTTATGCATTCAATAGTGATTAATAAATAGGATTGATCAAAATGCAAAAAAAGAATGCACAATCAAAAATACTCATGACAACCGAATTGATAATGGAGTTCACCCACTACTCGGGCTATGTCTTTGGGTCTGCTTAGAAAATGAACCATTTAATTTACATGAATTTTAAGTACATGTCAAAATTATTAAAATTTTTAAATGGACACTCTAAGATTTTAAAACTCAGGAATAGACCTTCAAAAAGTACCAATATCCATAGACGAAGTTTCCACCTTCCTATCACGAAATCAATCTTGCATTACTGAAGTTCTCCACCAAAAGTATCCTTAAATTATTTAAAATTTAGTAAACATTAAATTAAATCAAGAAAATATACATATGTATGGAACCATCTTAGAGTCTATAACAACTCTCTATTTTACTCTAAAGTTTGAAAAGCTCTCGAAGTCCTTCAAAACTTAGGATATATGCAGACTAGTATTTATATTGGCCATTACATAATCTACAAAGATTCACTTTGAGGCATTAAAAATGGCATCAAATGACCTCAAATATAGACACTCAGCATATGGTTATAACTAGCTCTAGCTATGGATCTTGGCTTTTAACTCTTTGGCTCTGACTCTCGGCTCTTCAGCTCTGGTTCTTCAGCTCTTTAGCTCTTAGCTCTTTGGTTCTCAACTCTTAGGCTCTAAGCTCTAACATGAGAGTTTTGAAACCTTGAATGAATTTAAATTCACCTCTGACCCCTTTATATACTTTTTATGGATCCACTTTTTCTAATTGGGATGATTATCCACAATCTATTTTAATAAATTTTATAAATATCCCATACCCAATTTTTATGGGATTTTAAATTATCCATTACATTTTAAAAATATGGGGTGATAATTATTATCCAATATATGATGGAATATGTTTATCCCCATTTACTAAGGTGTAATTTACAAATATTAATGACTTAGGTTGAGCCGTATTTCCATGTCACTTTATTGCCACATCATCTAGTTTGACCATAACTTTGATTGGTCATAACTTACACATATGGACTCCATCTTTTAATCATAAAATGTGTCAAAAATATCTCAAAAAGCTCTACTTCATGGAACTAGTTCATAAACATTCCAATATCATCATTTTTTCTAGTTTTGACCAATGTTGACCACATATTGACTTACTTTGATTAGAACTTTGACTAGCTACATAAGGAGTAAATGAGCTCTATTTTTGGAGTTTTGTATACGATTAGAAAAGGTCTCGATGGGCCCTTCATAATGGTAAAGGTTTTATCATGATTTAGGACCTTATGCAAATTTAAATTGTCTTATCGATCTACTCATGTTCCAAAATTGTGCCTAAAATTCTTGGAAAATTTGATTGATCACACCTTCTACAATTCCTCTACTATTACATGACCATCAATAGTCTCTACATAGAACTAGGATTCAAAATCTAATGACTTATTCTACTACATGGCTTCACAAGAGCCTTTACATAGATAAACTTGGTGATATTTTCTAATGCATGAAATCAATGAGCCTCTATACAGATATGAGATCCTAAATGTGCATCAATATTTTATTCTATTGCATAGCCATCTAAGGGATTCTACAAATAACTAGATGTGGATAATAGCACACCCATCAACATCTTCTTTTCTTAATGATGCTCTATAACATATCAAAGTATAGAAACTAGATCATAACATATGGCAAAATATGATTCATAACTCAAATTTTAAAGGCCTAAAACAAGTCATGAGTAATACTAAATCTTAGAACTACTAATAAGATCACAACATCTATTACCTGTCTACCTACTATCACATCATGTAAGTGGTGAAGTACTAAATACTGTAACAATGATCAATGCAACTACAAGATAAGTTTGTTAATTTAACAAAATACATTAATTATTATGAACATGTCACAATCTATTTCCACAATGGGTCTTATCAATGCATCCAATCACACACATGCCATAAATAGATGCATTTCAAAACATAAGGGTGAGAATTAAAAACTTTGCATGATGAACCTGTCTCGAAGTGTTCCCATAATAGTAACTCCAAAATGCATATATCAAAGTGTGGGTAAATGGCCTTTTCAGCATAAAACAAAATACTAATAATGCTTTGAAACATTAATCCACTAATCATGACAACATGAAATTAAGAAACTATTTACTAACCCTCTTTATCAGATTATCCTATTTAAGGTATTTAATTTTTTTAGTGTATTTATTGACATCTACATGGGTTGATTGAATAAAAACTTCATCAATCACATTATCAACGCGTTTTTAAACCATCTTCTTCTTAACATTACTAGGATGGTGGGATGGTTAAAGTTTCTAACACTTCTCAACCTGATTTCCACTCATATGACAATGAGGGAAAATATCCCTCTTCTAAAGTGAGGTCACCCATTTACCATTTCTTTCTTGTTAGTATGAGAATGGTCTTTAGCACCTACAAGATGCTTTAGTAAAGCTTTTATTTTCTAATAATATGTAGCACAATGGATATTTAATCCAAAAAACATATAAGGAAAAGAATGTAACATCTTCTAAATATTAAAACCAAATTTATTAAATGGCAGAAGTGAATTAGAAGTCTTAGAATTCACATTATTATTGGTGATTTTTATAATGTAATAATTAGGACGTGGAATCTCAATACCTCTTTTACCTAATTCCTTACACCATTCATCATTTCTTCATTGGGAGGAATTCTACTCTACTAGTGGCCTCAAATCTTAGCTATCAAAAGCTTGTCCTCTTTTAGCAATGGATGAACTCTCTCTAACATCCACCTTCTCACTAGCATAACCCAATCCTACATGCAGAGATATATGCTCTCCCTATATTGGGTTAGCAATACCTTGGCCATTCTTACCAAGTCCCCTTCCATCAAATCCCAATTTTAATAATAGTTTAGATACAATGCCCTTAGTGTGTTTTTAAAAAAGCAACATATAAAAAATATAAAACTAAAGGGAAGGAATTCCTAGATGAACAACTTACTATGCAATCATCTATCATAGTACCTACATTTGAAGTGGAAGGCATATACATTAATCCTATGCCATTCTAAATATGTGCCAAGAGCTCATCCTTGGTTTGCAATTTAGATTTCAAATGGACAATCTCCTCATCTAAGGAGTACAATTGAGTTCTTAGGAAAGAATTCTCTTCTTGGATATGTTGGTTAATCACTTGAATCTCATCAATCCTCTCTCTTTTTAAGGCTTTTCCCATGGCTTTCTATTTCTTGCAAACAACCTAATCCCACAAACTACACACTACAAATGGAATATCAATAAGGCCAAAAAGTCTAAAATACTACTAGAAAACCAAACTAAACACAACTGATATCAATCCCAACACACTAAATACTCTAATACCAAACTTGTTCCATAAACACTACATTGATTTCCTTGCACAAAAAAGTCTACAATAGATACTTTTGTCAAAAAAAATTACTAATATACTCAAAGGAATTATAACAAGTTTGACCTTTTAAATGTGTTTATCTCAAAACCTGAAGTGCTCAACTCTCTATTAAGTTTTTTTATTTATCTAGTTATGTATTCAAAAGTGATGAATAAACAAGATTAATCAAAATGTAAAAAAATAATGCACAATCAAAAGTACTCACGATAACCGAATTGATAACGAAGTTCACCCATTTCTTAGGATACATCTCTGGGTCTACTTAGAACATGAACCATTACATTTCAATGAATTATAAGTACATGTCCAAAATATTACAATTGTCAAATGGGCATGCTAAGATTTTAAAATTTAGCAATAGACCTTCAAAAAGTCTTGGTATCCACGGATGAACATTCCACCTTCGTGTTGTAAAAGAAATCTCACGTTCTTGAAGTTATCCACCAAATTTATCCTTAAATTACTTTAAAATTTGTGAAAATGAACTCAAATTAGGAAAATATACATATAAAAGGAATTGTCTCAGAGTCTATGACAACTCTCTAGTTTACTCCAAAGTTTGAAAAGCTCTATAAGTCCTTCAAAACTTAGGATATATGCAAATTGGTCTATATATTGGCCATTACACAATCTAAAAAGCTTCAATATAAGGAAATAAAAATGGCATCAAATAATCTCAAATCTAGACACTCATAATATGGTTGGAATCGGCTCTAGCTCTGGCTCTTGGCTCTTAGTTCTTGGCTCTTCGGTTGTGGCTTTCGGCTCTTCGACTCTTTGGCTCTCAGCTCTTCAGCTCTCAGCTCTACCATGAGATATTTTAAACCTTAAATGAATTGAAATTCAAAATTTACCCCTTTATATACTTGTTTTAGGTATATATTTTTTTGATTGGGATGATTATCCACAATCTATTTTAATAAATTTTATAATTATCTCATACCCAATTTTTATGGGATTTTAAATTATCCATTACATTTTGAAAATATGGGGTTATAATTATTCCTCAATATAATATGGAATATTTTTATACCCATTTAATAAGGTGTAATTTATAGATACTAATGACTTGGGTTGAGCCATATTGCCACGTCACTTTATTACCACATCATTGGGTTTGACCATAACTTTGATTGATCATAACTTGCACATATGGAGTCCAGTTTTTGAACCATATAATGTGAAATAAAGCTATAAATGATATCTAAACCATGGAATTGGTTCATAAACATTACAATATCATCAATTTTTCTATTTTTGACTAGTGTTGATCACCTATTGACTTATTTTGACTGTAACTTTGACCGGCTGCAAGGAGCAAATGAGCTCTATTTTTGGAATTCCACATACAATAAAAAATATCTCAATGGGACATTATCAATGGTAAAAGTTTTGGAATAATTTAATACCTTATCCTAATTTACTTCTAGATCAGTAAATGACTATAAAAATAATTATTTCAATTTACATCCTTGTAATCCATTGTCTAGTTCCCTAGAGTCCTAGGAAGATGCTTACATCATTCCTAAGATTAGCTAATGGATTTGATAAATAAGGAACAAAAATATGTATAAGTAAGAACCATATTCAAATGGAAGAAATGGAGAATAAATATATTTAAATTATATTTAATAAATGAAATATAACTTCCAAACTTTAGATAAGTTTGGAAGATCATAGGAAACTTTTATAGTTGAAAAACTCTAAACACTAAACCTTGTTGCATGTTATCAAAGCTATATGATATATTGATGTAGTGGAGAAATAAAAAAATATTCCTTATGTTTGAGAGGAATATCCATTATCCATAAATAATTTATTATAATGTTTTATGTGCATTACTAGTTTTAACCTTTTCATTAGGGTAGATATATATCATGACATTGCAGAGCCCCACATCAAGTATGGTTGATTTTTCTCTTATATTTCAAAATCATATGTGGACCCCCAAATATAGGGAATTTATGTTATGCATATATGGGTTTTTCCTATCGCCATGATGCAAACATGGAAACCATGGATGATAAAATTGGGCGTATCATTCTTCAATGATGAACACCACTTAAGTTGTGATGTGAGTGGAGAGAGTATCCTTAATTGACATTATTTGATTGTGATAGTATTTATATATCACCATTTAATTATATATCCACTAATAAACCAAATTTTAGACTAAATTTTAATGAAATAATTAGGAAATCATCCTAATAATAATACATCATATCACCTAAAAACTAATATTTAGAACATGAAGGTGAACCATGTATAATAGTACATACTTCACATATGTAGATTTTTGGTTCCCAGTTGTACACATTTGTCTCTTGACATTTCACACTTGAATAAAATGTAAAAAAATATCAAAAACCTAAGAGAATGTCATATTCAAGAAGGGGTTTGACATTAAGAAGAACTGAAGGAAGAAAATGATTGGGAGGCACCTATAAAGGGTATGGTCAGTTCCATAATACTTTTAGCTATCCTAAACCAAGGTGAGAGGACCTATGGGGTATGTTGATAACATGGAGAGATTATTTAATTCAATCTCTATGGGGATTATTGGCACAAGGAAACATAAATTTGACTAGAACATAACTAAGCTTGCTCAATCCACCCAGGAAGGGTTGTCACATAGAATGAGAAATGTTATATGATAGGCACAAGTTAATAAAGATGGATATGAATGTGATTTAAACTTTCATTCCTAAGAATGTTCAACAACACATGACTGAACAAGATATTTCAATGCTAATATTTAATGCACAAAATGTAAACACATGTCTAGTATAGAATATTTATGAATTTTTAAGCAAATAACACTTCAGATATGTGAAGGGCATGTTATATTTAGGGTGAGATAGGGTAGGACAAGATTATAAGTTAATAAAAATGAGAGTGGAGAGTTAACTAATGATCACAAACAAATTCAACTATACGGCTATGTCATCTTTACCAACAAATGTACTACAGATCAAAAACATATTATATGAAATCATGCACATGTGATATCCTTCAAGAATCCATTATAATTAAATCTATGAGCCCAAGACTACCCTTAAAAGGGATATCAACACCCTATTCCCAAATTTCAAAGTAGAAAGGATTTTACAATTTAGATATACTCTCTAAATGATGACCATAAAGATGAGTACATCATATTACCAATCAACTAAGCATGTAAAATAGAGAATTGTACTACATCAATAGAAAGAGAGTGGAAACCATGAACATATTTCATTTATAAATTTAATATAAAATGAGTAGAATGTGTTTTAAACAACATAATAGACTAACACTATTCAAAATAATTATGTGATAAGGGAGACATGTATAGTACTCTCAAAGCTTGGGAATGATTTTATAGCTGAAACCAATTTGGCACCATAAGGATCACATAGAGAGAATTATTCAAGGCTATAGCTCTTGACTCAAAAATTTTACCAACCCTTGTAAAGGGATAGACCCATTTTACTTATACAATTGAGCTAAGCCTAGGATATTCCTAAAGATGCTCTAGCTAGAAAATTCTTTCATGGGCTTGGGGTCTATTAGACCTTATAACAAACATGATTCCTTAGATTATGATCATCCTCCTATGATGATGGCAAGCTTGATCCTCCACTATGGAAGAATATTTTTAGTTATCTACATGGAGGAAGATATCACAAGGGACAAAACAAACCTTTTTCCTCTTGTAAAATAAAAAAAAAATGTCCCTTTATTATATGATTACACAAAAACTAATTGAAAGGGACGTACCACTAATGGATCAAGTAAAATGGCTTCCTAGTGGGAAATGATAAGAAAAAATAAGGGAGGGAAGATTAAAAAGGAGTGGTGATAGCTCAAAAAAAATCTAAAATATCCAACTATGCCCTAGAGTCGATCTGGATGATAGAATCTTTCACCCACTTATTTTTATACCTAGTATATCCTTCCAGTATAGGAGCAAGATTCACCTAGTCTGGGTCTACATGGTATTTAAATTTTACTCTATACTCCTCAAGTCTAGTGGTAATATTATAAAGCATGGTCTACTTTCATCCAATGAGTTCTTTAAGATGGTCAAAATATTTCTCAAGTGACACCAGTTGCTTTATCTTATCAACATCAAAGTACTTTTATGGTGCATCAATGAGGGTTTTTAGACCAATGCATACTGCCTCTTCCTCTAAATCATTTACACCATCAAGGTTCACCATCTTCCTTAGTAAATAATCTATCTTTTTTGTTACAGTCTTGAGGGAATTCTCTTCTCCTTTCAAATAAAATATGTCATCTTTGAGTATCATCAAATGATGATTGATTTTTAATTGAATTTCCTTGGGCCTCTTATGATCACTTAAAGTAATGATCTTCTTAGCTACCAAAGTATATATGCCCATCTTGTGGACCTCATCCATATTATGTTGGACCTCTTCCCATTTTCTAATGTCTACCTTAAAGAAAAACATCTAAACATCACACTCTCTCTTATTATCCACTATTTTGTTAAAACATTTACATGTTGGGTAGATTATTTCTTTAGCCCTAGTGCATAGATCTTCTTGTCACTTTTTTTTTGTTCTCCCTCTAGATTTCAAATCATCAATTTGGCTAAAATAGAATGACTATTAAGAAAAAAAGATGGTCTAGATTTCTACTAGCAGTTTGAGTCATTGCATGAGGCTCACTCAGTAACTTTTACAATTACTAGATAATAACCTAATTTTATACCTTTAAGTCTTCTATGGTGGCCTTGTCTTTATCCATTATTTGAGCCATCATATTCACCAAAACCTATGAGCTATGCTTTAGCTCATTCCTTGATGGCTCCCCTAGACTATAGCTATAAAAAATGTAACTCTAAAGGGGAGAATCTTTCTTCAAAGCATATAGTGGGGGTATGTATATCTCCACATTCCTTTTGCCTATAGTGGTGATTGTGGTCTTGGAATGTGTTATGGCCTTTTTTGAGGGTTTGGACTTATACGCATGAGTGATCTTCACTATGTTGATCTCCCCAATTTTTCTCATAATGTCCTTATTTTGTGTGACCTATTCTTTAACCCAAAGAAGGGGTCTAGTGTATAATTCCATTGATGTACTAGACATAAATACCAGGCTCAAGATAGTAAAGGGTGGTGTCATGGGAGTACTTGATGTAAGAAGTAACACAGGAGTGGGTTGTGGACTTAACATGAACTATTCAATTTATTCATTACTGTACAACTCATCACCACCTTTATTCACTCTAGGTTCCCCTCCATGTTTGGCTCTATCTACTTTGAAACATCAAAATATGGATTGAACTAGTGAGACTCCTTGAGAAACTTTTCATTGAAGCTTCATTCTCCTACTGGATGATTGGAAGGTTATGTAATTGATTCACCTTCTTTATTTAATTGAGCCTTAGGTATGGATGAGGTTATGTTGACCTCCTTATTGCCTTCAATCAACTCTTCACCAATCATGGCCTCTAGACCTTTACTTTGGGTTAGATCATGGACCTTGATGTGAGGAAAGAGACTTTGAGGTAATTCAATTAAGGTACCATTTCTTAAAGTATCCTCCTTAGCATTTTTATTTGATTTATCTAATTCTTGATTTATTTCTATATGATTTGGGGTACATTTACAAGTTTTCTCCCTCACTTTATTCTCTAATCACCTTCTCTTCTGGTGCTGAACTTGACACCTTTGGAGGGGAAGGGACAAATTGTGATATCTTTGGAGCTGCTTATAATCCTTCTTGCTCAAACACCACTTTAGAGTTAGTGGAAACTTGAATATCCTACTTTGGCTCCACTTTAGCTCTCTCATCAAATTTATTAAATTTTTCAATTCCACCTTCATGACCTTGGCCTGGTGATTAGGTGATGACATTTTCAAAAAATGTCTCCATATTTGATGAATTGGCTTCCCATTCTTGAGGGACCTAAGATTACATGGATGCCTCAACTCTAAATTACACAACATCTTCAATTGATAGGGGGTAATTTTAGGTCAAAATTTTGTCCTTGTTACCTTTACTCCCTATTCCTTAGGGACTCTCTTCTACAAATAAATCCATCATCAAGACCTTCACTAGGGTCTAGGGTCTTTCGCTTGGAGTCCTCTACCTAGTTTTTGCTTACAAAGGATTGAATGCTCTTTGATTTTTCATTACCTTAGCAATAGGTTTATCTTCATCTAAGTCTTCTTCATCACTCATATCCCTTAGCCTCTAGAGATATGAGGACTGATCCTCTTTCCTTTTTATGGGGAAATCCTCAGAAGGTAGGTCTTTGAACATAACCTCCTTCATTTTCATAGGAAACCCACTTGGAGATTGCAGATCCCTCTTGACTCTTTTCCATTTGGTCTGCTCTCCTTTTTATTCACCTCATCTCTTCTTTAAATAAATATTTGGGGGGAGGGATAACTATTGGATATTATGCTAGTGGAGTAGGTGGAGTAGCATTTGGATTGACCATTGGGATAGATGTTGGAATGACTGACATTATTGGGGTTCCCTCAACTATAATGGATATTAGGGTGTCACTAGCCAATGTAACCTCCATATTAACAATTTTATCCTAATTCTCAACTAGACTTGTTAAATTTGAGAAGTTAAATCCTAATTTAGACTATGATGCTGATATTGACTCCACATCAATCAGCTTGGTGAAGTCAATATCACCAACCTTGCTCTTACCTTTGCCCTTCGTAGTTGGTGGTGGAGGCAAGGGATCACCATTATAATCTAGGAGAAAACCCTTTAATTCCCAAAATTATCTAAGCTCTTATAGGGAAGGGGTATCATAATCACCAATATCAAACCCATGTTCCTTTAACAACCTGAATGTTCTTCTCATGGTTATAAAAGCTCTCCATGGAATGGAATGATTCTGGTTAAAAGTGTAGTTTGCCTATGATATAGCATGGGATTAAATATTGGATTAAGTATACATGGTAATAAGTGTCGTCTTATCATCCTCCATATCCTTGGGGATTGGAGCAATATTTTAGGTAATGACTTCCTACACTGTTAGCCTCATATAATCTAGTTTTCTTACATCCTCCTTGGTGGTGCAATCAGACCAGATATATTCATAATGTGATTGATGTAGGATCACATTATTTATTATGTTTACCAATCACCTAATATCATATTTATGCCTAGGTGTCATCTTATCAATCACATACTAGCCCATCTCTTGTTATAATCACTTTGATTTGGTGATAGAAGAACATGAATAGTGTCCAACGTCAACTAGAAACTTAAAAGGATTATTTATCTTTTTCACCACTATCATTTCATGTGGGGAACCATATAAAAGCTCAAATCCATCACTATCAATCTATCATCTAGGTATATTGGTAGTTTATGTGGAGACCTTGAGTAGCCACTTATCCTAATATAAGTGAATGTCCTGAATTGGATATACAAGGTGCCATACTTCTCAGCTATTTATTTGGTTGACTTGGAAATTTTATTAAAGTTCCTTAGAGGAAATAAGACACTCATCATAGTTTTGAAGAAACAATTGTAAACCCTAAAAAAATTATTGAAGCCATCCAGAGTAATTTTTGGATAAATCTCATATATTCTAATTCCATTAGGATTCTTGTTGAGCCCCTGGAATGTCCTATTGTGCACCAAGATGTAAATTATTTAAGAATACATATAAAATATACCTATGAATACCTTGTTTGAATGGATTACAACCTAAAGTTACATCATCTACTTGTGTAGGTTATCTCATTAGAATGGTGGCCTAGTCTAGCTTCTTCTATCACTCAAACATGTAGATTAAGATTAAAAACATCCAAGCTTTGAATTTGTCTACAATGGGAATCAAATAAATTATTACTTCTATGGAAATGACGTACTAGGGAAAATTATTAAATTTCACTAGTTTCAAACTTTTAGACATTTTGGAGACCTTTTGCCTTCTCTTGTCTAACTAACAAGAGTTGATAACGTCCCATATTGCTTTGTTATTTTTCTCTACATACTCTTGGCATCCTTCTAGAGAGACTGTGATACTTTTGAGCTAGGGAGGAATTCCAAGCATGGTGTTAAGGGTCAAAGGAGTGAAAGAGAAGACAAATTATTGGCTTCCATCAATGAAAATCCTAGTGTTTGGTTGTTATAATCAAGCACATGTAATTATTAACTTTGGTTATAGGTCAACCAAGGGTAATATTACCACATGGGTGATGTAACTCATGCTAAGGTTGGAAAATACTAGAAGAGGGTTCGGTTGCTATAAGACATTCAATAGAGCCAAAGTTTAACCCATGAACATTAATATATTTTATTCCATCCAAAAGAGATATGATATTGTAGACATCCAATTCCTAACACAATTTATGTTGAAATTATCAATCTTACATGAATTACACTCAAATGCACATTTTAGGTCAAAATCCATAAAACACCCTAAATGGTTTGAACTTGTCACTTACAAGTACCAATTTAGGTCAAAGTATCCCTAAATAGGGTAATGAATTTTATGGGCTAGCTAACTTTGATCAGATCATTTCAAGTCAGAATGACAATTTTGCCAATTAGTGCTCTAGATCACTCTTTTCTTCTAATTCTTTAGTACATATCACGTAACTTTATTATTTGGTGTTGACAACATCCTAAATGGGAATACAGCTCCAACACATCTAAAATCACCTTCTAGTTCCTCTCCAATCAAATTACAACCCAATAATATGACTTTCTGACCGTTTTAATTAATTCAGGGCCAATTTTCAAATTATTACACAAATGTTGTTTAACCTTATTTAAAGCATAATTAATATAAATCAAGAGTTTAAGTGGATTTTCCATAAGAGATGTTGAATATTTCTTTTTGAAAATTAATTCCTATTAACTGTATCATCATGTGACATCATTTCTTAAGAAGACATCCCTAGGCCATAAATGCCACAAATATTAGGATTGTGGGTCAGCCATGCCTAGTTAATGCCTCCCATACCTCTTTAATGCCCCTTCTTCCAAGGTCATGATAAAGATAATTATGGACTTAATTCCAAATATTAGGATTATCCATGGCCACACATCTCAATCTTGAGACGGATGATCATAGTTGATCCTAACCAATCTCAAAAATCTATAAATAGAGATGCCATGGATGTGAATTTTAAGCTATTTTACTGAAAATTTATTATTCTTTTATATATTCAAAAATATTGAATATTTCAAAGTTATAAGGTTAAATTATTTCCACAAGGCTTTGCATTTGATCATAGATTTTGCCTGCAAGCTTCATTGATAGGGTAGTTTAGTGATTTAGAATTAAGAGCCTAGGTTCTATGGAGTGTTCTTGAGGCATTGAAGGAGCTTACCACCATTGTTGACAAATACAAGGATGCTTGATCAAGGGAGAACATGTTTTTGAGCCACATGGGTATGGTGAATCCATTTGGGAAGGTAATATGATGTTGTTTTCTTTCATTTGTTTTTTGCTATCCTTTATAATTCCCATAGGAATAGATAGGCTTGGTTAGTTAGTTCTTTATGCATGTTTCATTATTTATGGACTAATTCTTGGATAACTTGCTTTTTAATCCTCTCTACATCTTGGCATGCTCGATTGGACTAGATGCATCTCACACTTAAATAAGATCACTTTACAACTCTAATGTATTTATTTAAGCCTTTAAAACTCTTGAAAATTTATTTTCTAACTTTATTTTGCCATTTTTATTTGCCATGGGTTTACACAATAACCGATGTTGGCAAGTATTACCGACATTGGTTACCTAAATTAACCAACATTAGTTAGTAAAATTGAGATTAGTTAGATCTTAGTTAGCCAAAGTAACCATTGTTGGTTGTATTAAATGATGTCAGTCACTGTGGTTTTCTTAAAACATAGACCTAAGAGCTATTTTTCCAAATTTTATTGTTTCAAGCTTAAAAAAAATTCAAAGCTAAAGGGCATGCTAACATTTTTGCTATAGGACCAAGCTTGAAATTTGATAAAAACATGTTTAAATCACTCTTTTCATGCTTAAAAATCAATTAGGAACTTTGTTTTGGTGTTTAACAAATAATTTAGATGTTTTGGTGAATGTTTTCAAATTATTCAACTAAGACCAAGGGGTCAAATGAACACCACCAAATATTTCATTTGGGCTTAAAACTGAACAAACTTATCAATTAATTATTTGCAATAGTTGTTTACTTAGGTTTTGTTTGGTAAAAATAGGAATGTTGCATGTATGATCTTCTATTTGTCCCCATTAGAGAACCCTTGGAATCAAAAGCACCATTCCTATTGCAAATAGCCTAGTCCAAGGCTTAGAAATAATGTCACCTAAATCACTCCCCAAAAACTTGCCAAAGTTTGGGTGATCTTGAAAATGACCCTAAAGTCTTTCTATTTTATGCTTTATTTATTTTCATGTAAACTTGGATTTCATGCGGGATGTCATTACCTCCTATGATTTCTTTAGGTAAATTTTGACCCAGGGTTTCACCTCCTGGCATTGACTTCATTTGAATCATTTGGAGTTGCACATGGGACATATCTATATTTGGACATCACACTACATTGAGTGAACATCAAGATGTAGTGGTTGTAAAAATGACTAGACCTTTTTACAACTATCCATTGTTGTGGTCACCCAATTTCTATGATTATCTTTTACATCATTTGATATGAAAGCCATTGTGTAATTGATTCCCCTGGAATGATCAAAATCTTGCTAGTTTAGTAGACCCCACTTTGCCATACCTTATCAGTTTAGACTTAAGACGTTTGTTTTTTGTCATTAGCTTACTTTGTCTTTATTTGTGTCTAAAATTACTTTTTAACTCAATGAAATTAACCAAAACACATTGTCCATAATCTTCCTGAGCAAGGGAGGCATTACTCTTTATAAATGGAAAATTCACCTTTCCCTTGATCAAATTTTTATCAAAAGCTTTGTGTCATGTCATCCACTTTGGTGTACTCATGCTTCATAAATTGAGTCTAGATATTTTACCCAATTTTTTTAAATTCTTTATTTATAATCCACATTCAAAATTTAACCTTTCTAATTTCTAAGGGTTGGTGTGTCAAAGTGGGTTCACCATTTTCACACTAATCTTTTTTTTAACTTGGGTTCAATTTTTCATTTGGATTGAAGGTCATTTTTTAAGACTCAAAATCACATTATCATCTTGGTGGACTCAAGTCATCTTGTGTATCACTCATGCTTTGAGTCCTAGAATATATTTTATCCTACTACAAATCATGTGGTGATGTTTTGCTTCCTATTTGGTCCTAGCTTTATACTTAGTGATTTGCATATGTGTTTACATCTTGAGTTGCTTATTCCATTTTGTCTTCTTCATAATCTGAAGAGCTTTCCTCTAAATTTATAGGGTCAACTTTTTAAGGTTGAAACTAGATTTTTTAGTAAAAATGTATCACAAAGGTCTAGGCTTTGGTGTACTAGTTTTCACCTTGGGTCTTTGAGTTACCTTACTCTCTTCTGATCTATATGATTTCAACTTTACCAAAGGTTGAGTAAACTCATGAACAAAATATTCTAAATTGTGCATGGTTTTCAAACCACACTCCCTTATAGTCTCATTGGTACCTTGGTTATTTGTTTAAAAGAGAGCTAAAGCATACTTTGATTGGTTGCTAAATATTGGTCCAAAGTTGTTCAAATGCACAGAGCGGCTCTTTTTAGACATGACTCAAAGGTTCACTCATAGTGGGGCCTCTTATGGTCTTACTTATGAAGGTAAAAAATTTTATGATGGTCAAGATAACCCCATTATTTTTGAAGATATCCCTACAATAGTAGGATCTGAAGATGATTACAATGGATATAAACCCCAAGAAGATCAAGATGAATCCCTTTTTAGACTAATAGAATCAAGGGCTAGACTACCTTCTGATTTTCCAATGAAATAATTACATACATTAGTTAGAGAAGAACAATGATGGAAAGAGAAAGATTTTGCACAAATGAACATACATTTTTCCTCTAACAAAGGAAAGGAAATATAAATAGAGTCAAAACCCACAAATCTAGATCTTCTAGCTAAGATCAAAATAATAAGTTAACGATATGCAGATCAACTTGTCGTAGACTTAACTGACTCCCTAGTTTCCACTTTAATTCACAACAATGCTTTGAAAGAATAAGAAAATATGGTCAAAAGTATGCAACAAATATTAGATGAAGACATTACCATACTAGATCAGGTTAATCTAAACAAATAGTTAAAGTCACAAGAGACTTTACAAAGTGTTCCATTTGATACAAAACATATATTCTTTAATTATCAAGAACCTATTATTACCTTACACACTCGAAAACCCAAACATTCATTTCAAATTGAGGAAATCCCTCAAGACAATTTGGCTAGTTCTTTTCAACCAACCAAAATATTGGTAAATAAACATAAAAAATTACAAAATCAATAAAGTGCAAAATAGCTAGATTCAATGAATCTTTTACAATCCAAGAATCAATAGCCTATGTTCTAAACTCAAGCAACAAATTAGAACCAAATCATGGATTGAAAGGTATACACTCCCTATAGATCCACACAAAACTAGGGGGACATTCCACCCCAACATCATCTTATCCAATCCACAAAAGTACCAAACATGAAAGAATGGAATTCTATAAAGGAAATTGTCTAAAGATTGGAGACAAACAATGGAGTCAAAAAGTAAAAAGTTGATGAGATATGCCCATATCCATTTGACTTATCTATTCTCAAAAACCCCTTTCTACCTCATTTTGAGGCACCTAAATTTGATAAATACAAAAGGAAAGGAGATTCACATAAACACATACAAGCATTTTTTATCTTGTGTTAAGAGGTTGCTTATAGTAGCGAGTACTTACTATGACTATTTATATGAAGTTTAATAGGACAAGCTCTTGATTAGCTACTTAAACTACCCAAGGGATCAGTTGTAGATTGGAATGACTTAATCAAAAAAAAATTGTTAACCATTTCTCATATAACATAAAAACATGAATTAACCATTGTTGACTTATGCAAAGCCAAACAACATGACGGTGAAAGTTTTGTTGCATATCTACAAAGGTGGAGAGCATTGGTAGGTCGATTTCAACATAATTTGTTAGACAAATAGTTGGTTGATAACTTTGCACAAAATTTGCATCCTGAAGTTATGCATAATCTATGATTAGCTTCTGCTAACTCATTTGAATAAATTATTAACAAAGGAGTATAGATTGAGAAGGCTCTTATTGCTAGGGGCCTTGTTAAAATCTTTGCACAAGGTCAAGCATCTAATCAGACTAAATCACTGGATCCTCAAATAGTTACACAGGATAAGTCTAAGGGATTTCAAAAAATAATAACATGGTTGGAAATGGGGTGATAGAAATAAGACATATACAAATGTTACAGGCTATGCCTCATCTAAATATATAATTAAATCCCTCAAATCCACTACATACTTTGCAGAGACAACCTCCACGAATGATATTTCATAAAAATTTTAGATTCTTTATCAAGTTAGAAGAATTGGTTGAAAAAGTATTACAAAATCTCATTATAGCTAATTTAATTATGTGGCTAGTATAGGGGCCATTTCCTCAAGATCAACCAAAACCAAACTGGTACAAAGAGAATGAATGGTGTAACTTTCATCATGTTCTTGATCATAGTGCATATCATTGCATTTAATTGAGACATATTATTGAGTACTTTATTAAAAGTGGTGAACTAGAAATTAAGTTGGCCACTAATCAAGAACAAATCAAGATATGGGAATCTACAAATACCCCTTTCCTTGACAAGATCCACCACCACCAAAGAATAATCAAAATGATCACAATTAAGGATAGAGGTACAATCAGAACCAATAATAAGATCAAAATCATAATGAGCAAAATCAAGATCATAATGCCCATACTAATAATGTGGTTTATAACAATGTACCTTATGACTATTATAACACTATGGGATGCATTTTTTAAACCCACATTACTACTATTACCGTGAAGCTACGTGGTCAATCTTGTGTTCCTAACAACATGAAACCCATAATTATAGGGTTAGCACCCTCTCCCCCTAATAATACTATATCAAGTTCCCATCATCATGTTGCTACTCTATTTTCAAAGGTTACTAATCTTGAACAACATTACCTTTTTTATAAAGGCTCCTTACTGACCCAAAATTGTCACAATACTATTAATCACCTACGAATCACCATCCAAGGCCTTTGCCTCCCTCTTCTAATTATAATAACTCCTTGCCACCTCTAGGTTGTGTAGTCCCAACTAGATGCCCACAAGTTACCATTGAGGGACCTTCACCCACTTCTTTCCATAATCTCAATGAAAACATTGTGCCAATGGTTCTAAAGCCAAATAATGTCTCAGCAAAGACTAAACTAGTTCAATCCATAGTTTAAAGGCCTTATAGTCTAATGGATAATTAGATAAATCCCCTGCACAACTTTCCATATTATAACTCTTATAGA
Source organism: Torreya grandis (assembly GCA_037957365.1). Taxonomy (NCBI): domain Eukaryota; kingdom Viridiplantae; phylum Streptophyta; class Pinopsida; order Cupressales; family Taxaceae; genus Torreya; species Torreya grandis. The sequence continues at coordinate 1,878,791 of JARHVA010001824.1, forward strand.
CATCTGATGTTCATAGAACCATTTTCAAAAAACTTTTACAAGAGTATATTGTGCCCAATGATATAAACCTTGATCAGTTCTAGAACCTAGTTAGACATTTGTCTTCATTTTGGCAAATCACATTTGATCAAAAGGACATGTCCACCCTTAGCCCAAACCATAATAACCCACTGTACATTGAGATAATTATTGTAGATCACAAGATCAAGTGGGTTCTTATAGATAATGATTCAAGGCTAAACATCATATCTCTTAAATTGGTGTGATGATTGGGTTACATGGATAAACACATTCAAATATAAACTATTACAATCAAGGCTTACGATAATGTTGAGAGGGAGTCATCTAGTAAAATTTGGTTGCTAGTCATGGTTGGGTCTATTTATTATCACACATTACTCCATATTATGTATATTGAGCTTCCTTATAACATTCTTCTTGGTCATCCTTGGATCCATAAATTATAGGTAGTTCCATCTACTCTTCACCAATGCCTTAAGTTTCCCCATGATGGGATCAAAGTTACTATTCCCACTGATTAGTATCCATACCAATACTACAAGCATCTTGAAGTAGAGTTTCATAATTATAACTATTGTCCATGTTCTGAATTCATTGTAAAAAGGAACAAAGCCATCATTTCTCATCTATCTCCATCTAATTATATAGACCTTAGTGATCTAGCCTCCACTTTAGCTGATCCATTTCCTACAGCTTTGGCCAAATAGGTTATTATTAAAGATGTTGGCATTTTCGTGTGCCATCTAAAGGATGTCCTCCATATTGAAAAATTACCAAAATCCACTAAAATATTTGGTAAGCCTAAAACTTCCCAGACTCCTAATAGAACTAATCAGATTTGGCAACCAAAGAAGAACCAACCAAAACCTCATATGGTTTTTGTACCTACAATTACACCAAAGAAAGATCAAGAGGCTTTTATCGAGGGAGATAAGTTATATTTTGAAAGCCTAGATGATTATTTTTAGAATCCAAAGTACCCTATCCCTAATAGGATAATGGATCATCTTGATTATATAGGGAAAGGCCTTAGTCCATAGGTGCAAGGAATTTGAGAACCCTTATTAGCTACAGTCATCAATTGGAATCATGGTCTTGGATTTTAACCATTAAAGGATGACCTCATAACATTTGGTAATGACTCTTCTAAAGTGACTAGTAATAAGACTCATAGCAATGGCATAATGTCTCATTATAGCCTTTTCAATGAGCTTGTTGATTCAAGTTTGTTTGATTCAAATGCTATATTGACTATAACACCTATTGGATCTTCCCATCCTGAAGCAAAAATCCATCCTATTAGAGCTTCCCATCTTGAAGCAAGAACCCATCCTAGTGGTACTTCCCTTCCTGAAGTAGGACATTATATCTTTACCATTGGTGCTTCCCATCTTGAAGCAAACCCTCACTATAACCTATACCTTTGCAATCTTGAAATCATAGATTGGGATCAGAAAAATTCAATCATATGCTTTATTGAGTTTCAAAATGAAGAATTAATTTCAGAATGCATGGGCCTACGAGATGCATTTCCCATTGGTGATCATAAGAAGGGTTTTTATTTTTCATTGAATTCTTCTACCTAATTTAGAGATCAGGCAAACTTTCTTGGTCATAATAAAGAACAAACATCAATATCTTTAGGTGAAAACCTCTTTGAGGCACTCGTTGATCAGGGAAAAAGTAAAAAAAAAGACAAGCCTTTGAGTGAAAACCTATTTTAGGTGCTCCCATATGGAAAAGTTTTCTCATCCCCTCAAGATGTAGAAAGTCCACATAAGACAAGTTCTATATCTAGTACAATCATCTCTTCAAAATAACATCAAATATTTGAGCATCTTACTCTTGAGTTTCTAGAGGTTTTTGCCAATTGGCCTTTACTTGAGAAGGTAGATTCTAATTCTTCATATTATCTAGATATTTAGGAGGTACAATAAGAAGGTATAGCAGAATAAAATGATCATGACCATACTTTGCCTATAATTCTAGAAGATGGATTCACACTCCTTATGGAGAGCATAATAGAAGTGAATTTGGAAACCCATGAGGATCTTAAAATTGTTTATCTTGGAGATTTCATTATTGAAGTAGAATGTGAACATATTATATCCATTCTTAAGGATTATATAGATATATTTGCATGAGCATACTCCAACATGCCAGGTTTGGACCCAGATTTAGTTGTACATCATCTTGTTGTTTACCCTAATGCTAAACCAGTCAAGCAAAAGTTGAGAAAGATGTATCAATGCATCACTTATTTGGTTAAGGTCGAGTTAGAAAAGTTATTAGTATCTAATTTTATTAGACCACTAGACAACTCTGAATGGATTTTTAACATAGTGCCAGTAAGTAAAAATACCCTAGGCATACGTGCTTCTACTAATTTTCATGATATCAACAAAGAATTCCCCAAATATGATTTTCCTCTACCCAACATTGACATGATTATTGACTCAACTACTAGGTATGAGATGTTATCCTTAATGGATGGATTTTTTGATTGCAATCAGATCAAGATAGCCTCTGAAGATCAACATAAGACTACGTTCACCATTCCATGGGGGGCATTCTATTACCAATTCATGCCATTTGGTTTGAAGAATGTTGGCACCACATATCAACATATAATGACTATCATCTTCCATGACATGAAGCATGACATTGTCGAGGACTATGTTGATGGTATACTAGAAAAATCAAGAACAAGAGCTGGACACGCTAACATTATACAAAGAATATTTGAGAGGCTTCATGCATGTAAAGTCTACTTGAATCCTAAGAATTGTGTCTTCGGAGTCAGATCAATAAAATTTATATGGTTCATTGTATCACAATGAGGGATAGAAGTCGACCTTGCAAAGTTTAACACTATTATGCAAATGCCTCCACCAAATAATCTTAAATAGTTGTGAAGTCTACAAGGAAACGTCTAGTCTATACGTAGGTTCATTTATCAATTGGTAGATAAGTGCCACCCATTTACCCATCTCTCAAAGAAAGGGGTAATATTTTAGTGGAACAAAGATTATCAGATGGTATTTGTAAAGCTTAAAACATACTTAACCAATCCACCGATCTTATGACCTTCAACATAAAGAAAGCCACTGCTTCTTTATATATCAGCCACAAAACATGCACTGGGGGTAATTTTGGCTCAACATGATGATCATGGTAAGGAACACATATTTTATTATCTAATCCACACATTGGTAGCCTATGAACATAATTATATGCCTATTGAGAAGGCATGTTTAGTTATGGTGATCACCACTCAAAAATTATGACATTATATGCTAAATAACAAAACTATTATTATCACCAAGCTAGATCCTCTCAAGTTCCTCTTATCTAAAGTATCTCTTCAATGATGCATATAAGTGGATTATGCTCCTTAGTGAGTTTTATATTAGTACTAGAATCAAAAATCAATCAACTGGTAGGTTTTTGCAGACCAACTTGTGGAAGCTCCTATTATAGCCACTCAACCTCTCAACTTTGACCTTCTAGATGATTCTATAATTATGATAGAATAAGCATCATAAGAACTTGAATATTGGATGATCTATTTTGATGGATCCTTCACATCTCAAGGATCTAGAGCTGACATATTGTTGATCATGCCATAGGGAGATTTGATCCCCAAATCATTCCATATACAATTTCAGTGTACAAATAATATGGTTGAATATGAGGCATTGGTTTTAGGGCTCCATCTTGCCATAAAATGGGACATTAAAATCTTAAAAGTCTATGGAGATTCATAGCTAATCATAAATCATAAAATTGGTTAGTATCAAACAAGAGATGATAAGCTTGTTCCTTACAAGAAAATTGTTGATGACCTTAAAACATATTTTAAATCTCTGCAATTTGAGTAAGTTTGGTGAGTCAACAACATATATTTCAATGCCATGCCAACAATTGGTTACATGACTCAAATGCATGGTAGTGCTAAAGAGTATCAGTTCTTGATTAAAAATCTTCTTCATCTAGCATATATTCTATTAAATTTAGAGAGGATATGCACCACTGTTGATCTTAATCTCTCACCTGAGCTACCATGGTACCAAGATTTTTATAACTATTTCCATAGTCATGTATTTCTCACAAACCTTTTCAATAACCAATAAAAACTTTTCCTTCATCACTTAACATGTTATATCCTCCTTGGAAACATGCTTTATCAAAAAGGCTATGATGGAATGCTTCTTTGTTGTTTATCTTTGGGAGAATCCAAGATGACACTAAAGGAGGTTCATGAAGGAATGTGTGGGGCCCATACCAATGGTGCAGTCCTAGCAAAGAAACTTCTTAGAACATGTTATTATTAGCCTAAAATGGAGATAGTTGCTTGTAATTATGTAAAGAAGTGTGTTCCTTGTCAATAGCATGATAACTTGATACATGCACCTTCTTTACCATTACATCCAATTACAACACCATGGTCGTTCTCAACATGGGGTCTTGATCTCATTAGGAAAATTAACCCAACATCTTTAGATGGCCATAAGCACATTTTGACTATAACCAAATACTTTACCAAGTGTATTGAGGCTATTCCTCTCACTTATGTTATTGAGAAACAAATAAACAAATTCATTCATTTCCATATCATCTATCGAGATGGCATCCCAGCTCGTATTATATCTAATAATGGCAAATCCTTTGTGAACTAAGATGTGAGAATTATTTGTGAAAAATTCAAGATCAAGCATAATAAATCCACTCCATATAACCCGCAAGGCAATGAACAAGCTGAAGAATTAAATAAAACCATTCTAGCCATCTTAAAAAATATTGTCAATGATGTTGGTCATAATTGGCATTTGCGACTCTTTCCCACCTTTTAGGATTATAGAACCAGTCATCACACCCCAATTGGAGCTACTCCATACTCCCTTATTTTTGGAACCAAACCTATCATCTTGATTGAGATTAATAGCCCATCATTAATAATATCACTAGAGCACATTGAAGATGATGAAAACTATAGATCCTCATGGCTGTAAGAACTAGAACTTCTGGATGGTAAGCATTTGGATGCCCTAGAAAAATTATAGGCCTATTAGAATAGATTGTAGAGAAGCTACAAAAAATGTATTCTCCCTCAAGAATTTGACATTGGTGACTTAGTTTTGAAAGAGAACTAGAAGGACATGAATGTTGAACCCAAAAAGAAAGGCAAGTTTTAGCCTAATTGGTTAGGACCATATATTGTCACAACAAACTATGGATTAGAAGCATATCAATTGGCTAAACCTAATGGTGAATAACTTCTACAGCCCATCAACATCATACACCTTAAGATATTCTATGCATGAATAGATTTGAACCATTATCTATAAGACCCCTGACATGGGGGCAACTTGTGCTATCATAATATTATCCCACCCTTTTATCTTACGTTGAACACATTTTATACTACCATGGTCCACTTTTCATGAATCTTGATATTAAAGGCTTTGAACCCTTGGCACTCTAAGCACATTCTTCATCCCATTATGGATTTCTCTATATGATAAGAATATTGTTTGTTTTGTCTAAGACATGTTATAAGCCTAAACATTTTTTTTATCCCTTGAGCAATTATGATCTTGATTATGTCTCATGAACATTATGAACATCTTCAATAGAATTTATACAAAGTAGTTCAACCAGGATAGTCTTGTGCATTTTAAAATAGGTGAATAGTTACATGTTCTCAGTTTAAGTATTTACTTCTCTTTCTTATTTTATCAAGAATCTCTCTCTTTCCAATTTGTGAGCATGGACTATTGCAGCTGGCTTCGCTATTTTATTGGAACCTCTAGTCTTAGGACATGCATCTCCTTGATTAGATGGTCCCCCCTTATGCATATTTTATACCAAAAATACCAAAAATATTAGAAATACTTTGAAAATACCAAAAACATTAAAACATGATCCACAAAAGAATAAAAATAATGTTTCATGCTTTTATACATTTGTACATTCCCATTCCACCATCTTATGCTCTCACTATTTTGTGAGAAACTATTATGTTTGAATGCTCTCACCATTTTATGATAAACTATTAAGTTTGAACACTCTCACCATTTTGTGAGCAACTATTAAGTTTGAACGCTCTTACCATTTTGCAAGCATAAAAACACCAATTCATTTCATCTTATCTCATGCACTTGCCATTTTGAAAATTCATTCTTTCTCATCTCATCAGATTCTTATTTTCCAGACCATTATCATTTTTTTGTCATATCTTCCATTTATTCTATAACATTAATCATGTTGGTCTTATCATCATGTTTCTTCTATCCCATTTACTGGGAAAATTACATTTGGTCTGAAGTTCATATTAGAATATACATCCATAGAACTATGTAGGCAGTATCCACTTGTCTTATACATTTGGAGTTAGCTTAGTCAACCCCTTCCTTTTTTTCTCTTCACCCATTTCTTTTTTCATTATTCCTCTTTAATTAGGGAACAATTGTCATGTCATTGTTCTTTGTTATGATGTGGTGGAAAGTAATGCCTCTACTGCACATGCATGAACATTTGTCTTTAAACCACACTAACTTGGTTTTCGTTTGTGTGTGTTTATTTGTGTTTTCTTGGTGTTTTTTTATGCTTTCACACCTCTCCTTTTATTTCTTCTCATTTTATACTTTTATTACTTCTTGTCTCTTCTTAGTCTTGTGTTTCTTTGTCTTGTTTTTCTATTTGATTTTGCTTTTCTCTTTTGTGTTCAAGAATGCCTTGATTGTCCACATGGATCTTGATTATTCATATCTTGGTCTCATGTCATTAAGATGTTCTTACCCTTTGTTTTTAAACATTTTTGTTCCTAATTAAGTCTTCATAGATTATATCTTGATTTCAAGTTAGGTTCATTTATGTTTATCATTTTCTTTGTCTTTGCTTTTTGGTTTAAATGTAAATCACTGTAACTCTGGTTTTGGTCATTATTTTACCATTATCCTTAGTTATAGATATTCACATTTGAATTATCTCAACACAATTGGAATCTTATGTCATTAGAAGTTATTTATACTTATGATGCTTAATTTTTTTTGTTATAACAAGCACTTTATGCTCAGGACTCAACGTCTTAATGTCAACATCAACTCTAATGAATGATTTTCAATAACACTTTACAAAACCTAGGCTCATGATATGGAATTAGGAATCTAGGTAACATGTATTTTATGATTCTTTGTCTATGCTTAGACGTACATCTCTTTTCACACATTATGAGTCTAATCAATTCTTGGTCATTTTTCATCATTCTTCATTCCATTCTCCCCCAAAATTGGGTGAACTACGTTGGCCTGAAGTTCATGTTGGAACATGAGTCCATGGAACTATGTAGGTAGCACTCAATTTATATTGAGGTCAGTTTGGCTATCTCCATTCTTATTTTCATCTCTCTCATCACTTTATGCATCCTCTTATGATTAACTTTATATGGCTTTCTAATCCATTACCCCATTGCATGTACATTTATGCCCACTCGCTTTAACCTATCTTTTGGGTTATATCCTTAATATATTTTGCTTTCCAATTTCCCATGTTAGGTCCCACCATCTAAAAAATATATGAATTAGATCATATCTATAGGGGAAAAATCATTATTTATTCTTTATCAATGATCAAAATTTTCCTTACTAGGGTAAAACTATCTTATCATGATCAAATCTACTCTACTGGAGTACCTCTTAGTATCTTCTCTTTGGAGACCCCATTATAGTGGTGATTCCCTTCCTAAATTATAACATTCTCTTTTCCTCTAATTCTAATCTCTCCACATTAAAGCCCATGATGGCAATATTTAGTGTGTAGCTTATCTCGAGATTGATCAATGTTGTAAGCGTGTAGCTTGTACTCTAAAATTGGGTATGTTTATAGTGTGTCCCTTACATTTATGGATTGTATCATTCCCATTCCCCCTATATTTGGGGCCTATTATACCTCTAATTATATTTTGATCATTTATGGTAATCCTGTGTGTAAGCATTAACTTGTTTGGATGTGATCTATTCCATGGGTTAATCTCTCACTTTCTCTTTCTTTTTGAGATTCCATCCTTCTCTTTCATGCTAGTATGTCCTCTCAAGGGGGAATCATGGGTCTATTCCAATTTCTTCATGACAACTCTTTTCTTTAAAAATATGTTTCTTCACCTGAATGTCTCACTACACCTTCTCAAACAGGGTCAAAATGTAGACATCTAATTCCTTACACCATTTGTGTTGAAATTGCCAATCTTACTCGAATTGCACTCAAATGCACATTTTAGGTCAAAATCCATAAAATTACCTAAATAGTTCAAACTTGTCACTTATAAGTGGTAGTTTATGTCAAAGTATCCCTAAATAGGGAAATGCATTTTATGGGCTAGCTAACTTTGATTAAATCATTTTGAGTCAAAATGATAATTTTGCCATTTAGTGCTCTAGATCACTCTTTTATTCTAATTCATATGTATATGTTATTATCTCCGAAAAATATCACTCATTTTTGGGACAACATTTGAACTATTTTGGTCCTATAGACCAAAATTGTCTCTTCCCTTTTTGAAATTTGTCCTGGGCATTCAAATTCCTCATTTTTTAAGCTTCTCAAGAATCTACGAACTTTGTAGGCTTGAATCTATGGACTCTATAGGAAGAGAAATCTACAGACTCTACAGGAAAAGAAAATCTATGGACTCTGCAGGCCATGTTCAATGGGCTTTATAGGTTGATTTCTACGGACTTGGTTTCTATGGACTCTGTAAGTAGGTTCATTTATACAGGTTTAAAGGCTTCTATAGGCAAGTTCAATCAAAAGAATCAATTTCCAACACTTAGTTATTTTTGGGATTGGTTCAGTGCCTTGGTTCAATCAAAAATGTCCATCGGAAAGGATCTAAGCAAGGATCCAACCATTGAACCATTGAATTGTTGAACCTTGAACCATTTTGGTTCAATGAGCTCAACAAGTTCAAAGGTTCAACGTCATCAGCAAGAGTTAAGCACTTCATCAACATTCAAATTTCAACCACTTCAAGGTTGAATGGCTTCAAAACACTTATCAAAAAGAAGAAGGCTTAAACCATTAAATCGTTTAACCATTGAACCACTTTGGTTCAAAGGTTCAACGGGTTCAAGGTTCAATAGGTTCAACACGTTTGGTTTAATGAGGATCAAAAGGACTTATCCAAATCAAAGGGAATGAACCATTGAACCATTGAACCAAAGCTTGGTTCAATAGTTGGTTCAATGATTTGGTTCATTCAGTCAGTTCAGTCAGTCAGTTCATCAGCTTGGTTCATTTGCTTGGTTCAAAGCTTGGTTCATCCACTTGGTTCAATCAAAGGGATCATCAACTTGGTTTAAAGCTCAGTTCAATAGTTGGTTCAAAGGAGCGGTTCAATACAAAAGTTCAAAAGATCCTCTCGAAGGACAAGTGCCCTTACGAAGGGCACTTGGTTGACAAAAGCACCCTTCGAAAGGTCATTTTCAAAGAAGTTGTAAAGGTAAATTCTTTTGGATTTTTGTTTAAGGTAGTTGAAAAAGACTAAGGCATAATTGTTTCAAACTTTTTGTCTAAAGGAATTCCTTCGAACAAAAAGTCCGAAGGAATTAGGGAAAGAAGCTGCAAGAGGAAAGCCCGAAGGAATTTCCAAAGGCAAAGACAAATCAATCAGAAATTGTCTGCAGACTTTTTGTCTACGACAAGTTGTCTGCAGACTTTTTATCTATGAAAAAATGTCTGTGGACTTTTTGTCTATGGCAAAGTGTCCGTGGAAAAAGTCTACGGGAATTTTTTTGAAAGACTCCAAAGAAAAGGCCGCCGAAGGACCCCGAAGGGTAGGTGCCCTTACAGGGGACTCTCGGCTGCAACCTTAAAGGACACTCCCCCAAAGTCAAAGGGTCCCTTTCCCTTCAGGAGGATTCAAAATAGGAAAACTAAATAAGGAACAAGGAGTGACGTGCTCGAAGATGTCAAATTCAAGAACAGTGAACTAGCCGTTGAAAATGCAGTGACGTGCCCACAGGCGTTAAAGTTGTGACAATGAAATAGCTATTGATCCTTGTAATCTATAGACCCAAATGCATTCATAGGATTTAAGGCCAAGATTAGTAGGAAGTGATTAAGGAACAGAGTATCAAATTGAATCAAGGACCTGATTTAATTAACCAAAAAATGAGGAACAATGAAGAAGGATTAGATCACTAGGTGGACATTGAAAGATGCAAACTTTCAATAGCGTGACTTGTTTCTCTGCATTGAGAAAAGCAAATGGGTAAACGCTCCTAAATTCTAGCCTATCTTCTTAATAAATTTCAATGCAAAATGATGTGTTACTATTCTTGAGTCCTTCTTGAAGAGGCTATATAAGGGACTCTCTTTTATTGTAAAGATATCTCTTTTTGACAATAAAAAATGAAACTCTACCCAAATTGAAAGGCATTACTGAGACTTTGAGCTCAGATTGTTGATCATATTTTGTTATTGGAATAAGAAAGCAAGTGACTTTTTAGACTTTGTGCTGTACTATCTTTGTTGTTGGGGAAACTGTTCTTATGTCTTTTTCCTTGATATATATTTTGTTCCTTTAATTCAACAAGCAAAATTAGTGAAAGTATTTAGGAAGGTGTCCTGAAGTCAACTATGGAGAGAATTTGTGCCCCCATAATTACCTTTAGTGTGTTTTCTTTTCATTTATATGTAAAGGACCTTGGGACAACTTTGTGCCCTCATTGTCCTTTGTATCTCACTCTTGGGTAATTCAGGTGGAGACCCTGTGCTACATCTCAATTTGCTGGTTACTACATCCTTGGTTACATTTTTCTTTTACTACCAGGAGTATTCTTGTGGCTTGCTGAAACTTCTAAAAGAAGAGGAGTGCTTTCTATGATTTCCCTTGAGTTTTTTCTTTTATTTGCATGTATCATCTCTGATGAAAGAGAGATGGATGGTTTATCCTACCCTTGAATATTATTTTCTATTCACATATATATATATATATATATATAGGGAACATCCCCTTGATGAGAGGAGAGATTAGTCCCCTTTTGATGTGGTAAACCTACACATTTGGATGACCAATCTTCTTACTTTGGCTGATCAGACCTATTTTGTTTATCAGTATGTTGATTGACAAAATATTCAACCAACAATTTTTGGTGACTCCACTTGGGGTATAACTCATTATCATTATAACCCTTATCCATTACAAACTCTGGTGACTCCATTTCATGTCTTACCTATTATTCATTATAGCCTTACCATCTTCCTCCACCTCCATTATTTTATCTGGTCTGTAAAACTAGAGTTGCTGGGAAAGAGTGCTCAGTTTGAAGCCTCAAGCCTCAAGCTGAAGCTGAGCTAGTCCTTTTCCATTTTTGTTCTGTAATCTAGCTATTCCATCTAGATTTGTTATCTCTATTTTTCTTAATTAAATCATGGCAGTTCGAGGCCCCTGGAGTAACTCTTTTGGCCCACTCAACTTGACTCCACCTCTGCATGAACTCCCACATAGTTCAAGAAAGAATTTCCCCAAATTTTTTGGTGATGGGATAGTTCACCCTGATGAACACATTATAGCCTTCAACATAGCCTATGGTGTTATAATGGTGGAATTTGAAGATGTGGTAGTTAGGATTTTTGTGGAGACATTACAAGGTGCTTCTATAGATTGGTTCTACCATCTGTAAGCTAGATCAGTGACTGACTGGGATACACTCAAAGCCAAGTTTGAAGAAAGGTTTAAGCCCATAGAAGATGCAAATGCCTTGCTGGCCTAGCTCACTCAGATGAAAAAAGAGCCTCATGAATGAGCTTATGAGGGATTTTATTTCCAAGTTTGACAAGCTGAGGCACAAGATTCCCATGGTTGCCCAACCGACACCTCAAAACCTCAAATGTTTCTTCATCAATTCACAATTGCCTAAAGTGAGTTTTCTATTTAGATGAGCTGGTAATATAGATCTTATTGTAGCTCAAATTTTGGCCACTAAGGTAGAATATGACCTTATCTTGGTAGGAAAGATAAGAAGAGATCCAAATAGAGGCAAACCCTCTTCATCTTCTGAATACTCACCCACAGTCACCACTGATCCAATGGTACACAAGCTAGCAAATGAATTGCTAGCCTTAAAAAGGCAAATGGCACAAGGTATGTCTTCTACTCCTCTATATAAAGATATACCAAGGAGGACATTACCTAATCAGCCATATCAAGGCAATGCTACCAGAAGTCAAGGGCAACAAAATCATCTTCCTCCCCCATAGAGGAACCCTATCCTTGAAGCACCTCCAACCAACTCAGTAGTTAGATATCTGGAAACAAAACATGTTTCCTATTTTCAACCTAAGTTTGAGCAATAAAATGGCACTGATCTCTTTAGGGAGGATCTAGAATAATCAGTTGGTGACTCCCACATTGGTTTCCTAAATTACTAGGATGAACTCAGAAGTGAAGGTGAAGCAATCAAAGGATCATACGTAGTATTCACCCCATCTGAGAATCAGTCAACCCAACAAGCTGATAAAGAAAGAATAGAGGAATGAACTTAGCCTACAATTCTAATTGCTAAGTAGAGAACCCCTCTTCCCTTTCAGTCAAAGGACCTAATGATTACCAAAGAAGTACATCAAACATCTCTGCACCTTCTACTTCAAATTCACAAACCAGTCCTCCCCCTCTTGAAAACCAAAAAGATGAACTCCCATCCTCTCTTCCAAGTCCATTCCAGTCATTTGACATGATTGATCATGTCAAGAAATCCAAAATTCAAATGACTGAGTTTGAATCCCTGCAAGCCAATCTTGAGCAATTGGACATTGATGGAGAACCAGGTGTGGCCCTACCTGAGGCAAAGAATGTGGTTACCCAAATGTTAGCCCTTACAACTCAAATTCCTTTTGAGCCTTCAGGCAGGGGTAATTACTTCTTGACCACAGAGGATGCTCATGTCTCAGCTGATGAAAGTCCTATAGTTGGCAATCTAAGATTTGATCCAAACAAGGCATCAAAAGAATTAGTAGGGCATAATACAAATCAAGAAGGATATTCCATCTCTGATGAAGAAATCTGATAGAAGATTAGCTTTCAATGATGCTTGGATCTTAGAATCTGATGGCAGCAATTCTTCCATAGCTAAATATAGATCTCTATTGCTCGAATTGAAGACTGCTCAAGATGAAGAGATCAAACTCCTTCACACCAAAGGAGATGCTAAGATGATGGTTTGTCAGGGGTCTGATGTTGACAATCAAAGCATGTGTTCGACTGGACTAGTAGAACAATAAGCTATGGTGGTGGATCATACTACTGTATTCCAAAGTCAGCAAAAGGAACTCTTCACAGGGAGAGCAAAGAGTTATGTTTTTCAGTTTGAAGACCACGTCCTGCCTTGGAGTAAGAAGAAAAGGCTAAGAGGAAGATGCAAAAAATTAGTTTCCTAGTGGAGAGCTCCATTCACCCGTCACTATTTTTGGGGGAAAAATGTCTTCTTACTGCATTATCAGGATAGAGCATTATTTTCACTACCTCTCAGGAAGCAACATTTGAAACACTTCAACTCTTGAAGTATCAGATCATTGCATCTATATATATGTATATATGTATAGTTTTTTATTCTATTTTGTTTTGTTTGTTTCCATTTTTTATGCCTTTCATTTTTGAGTAGCATGACTCCATATCCCAATGGTACACATGAAGACACTGGAGATTCTAGATTCTACTCCCTTCAATTCTTTTTGTAATTGATATAAGTTCCCCAACTGGGGCCAACTATTGTCTCCCAAAAATATCACTCATTTTTGGGACAACATTTGAACTATTTTGGTCTTATAGACCAAAATTGTCTCTTCCCTTTCCAAAATTTGTCTTGGGCATTCAAATTCCTCATTTTTCAAGCTTCTCAAGAATCTACAGACTCTACAGGATTGAATCTATAGACTCTATAGGAAGAGAAATCTATGGACTCTATAGGAAAATAAAATATACAGACTCTACAGGCCAAGTTCAATGGGCTTTATAGGTTGATTTATATAGACTTGGTTTATATGGACTCTGCAGGCAGGTTCATTTCTACAAGTTCAAAGGCTTCTGCAAGCGGGTTCAATCAAAAGAATCAGTTTCCAACACTTAGTCATTTTCAAGATTGGTTCAGCAGCTTGGTTCAATCAAAAATGTCTATCAACAAGCATCTAAGTAAGGATCCAACCATTGAACCGTTGAACATTGAACCATTTTAGTTTAATAGGTTCAAGAAGTTCAAAGGTTTAACATCATCAACAAGATTTAAGCACTTCATCAAGGTTCAAAGTTTAACCGCTTCAAGGTTTAATGGCTTCAAAACACTTATCAAAAAGAAGAAGGCTTGAACCATTGAACCGTTGAACCGTTGAACCACTTTGGTTCAAAGGTTCAACGGGTTCAAGGTTTAATAGGCTCAACACGTTTGGTTTAATGAGGATCAAAAGCACTTAGCCAAATCAAAGGGAATGAACCATTGAATCGTTGAACCAAAACTTGGTTTAATGGTTGGTTCAATGGTTTGGTTCATTCATTTAGTTCACTCAATTAGTTCATCAAATGGTTCATCTGCTTGGTTCATCCGCTTGGTTCATCTACTTGGTTCAATAAAAGGTATCATCAGCTTGGTTCAAAGCATGGTTCAAATCTCAATTAAATGGTTGGTTCAAAAGAGCAGTTCAATACAAAAGTTCAAAAGAGCCTCCCAAAGGACAAGTGCCCTTGTGGAGGGCACTTGGTCGACAAAAGCATCCTTCGAAAGGGTCATTTTCAAAGAAGCCACAAAGGTAAATTCTTTTGAATTTTTGTTTAACACAATTGAAAAAGACTAAGGCATAATTCCTTTAGACAAAAAGTCTAAAGGAATTCCTTCAGATAAAATTTCTTAAGGAATTCAAGAAAGAAGCTGTAGGAGGAAAGCTTGAAGGAATTTCCAAAGGCAAAGACAGATCAATCAAAAATTGTCTGCAGACTTTTTGTCTGCGGGAAGTTGTCTGTGGACTTTTTGTCCGTAGGAAAATGTCTGTGGACTTTTTGTCTGTGGGAAAGTGTCTGCAGAAAAAGCTCACAGGAAAAGTTCTAAAAGACTCCAAAGAAAAGGCCACTGAAGGACCCCAAAGGGTAGTGCCCTTGTGAGGGACTCTCGACTGCCAACTTAAAGGACACTCCCCTAAATCCGAAGGGTCACCTTCCCTTTAAGAGGATACAAAATAGGAAAATTGAAGAAGGACTATGGGGTGACATGCCTAAAGATGTCAAATTAAAGAACAACGAACTAGCCATTAAAAACATAGTGACGTGCCCGCAAATGTCAAAGTTGTGAAAATGAAATAGCCATTGATCCTTGTAATCTACAGACCTAAATGCATTCACAAGCTTTAAGGCCAAGATCAGTAGGAATCAATTAAAGAAAAAAGTATCAAATTGAATCAAGGACCCAATTCAACTAACCAAAAAAGGAGGAACAATGGAGAAGGATCAGATTGCTAGGTGGAAATTGAAAGATGCAAACTTTCAATAGCGTGACTTGTTTCTCTGTATTGAGAAAAACAAATGGGTAAATGCTCCTAAATTCTAGCCTATCTTCTTAACAAATTTCAATGCAACATGATGTGTTATTATTCTTGAGTCCTTCTTGAAGAGGCTATATAAGGGACTCTCTTTTATTGTAAAGATATCTCTTTTTGACAATAAAAAATGAAACTCTACCCAAATTGAAAGGCATTACTAAGACTTTGACCTCAGATTGTTGATCATATTTTGTTATTGGAATAAGAAAGCAAGTGAATTTTCTGACTTTGTGATATAATATCTTTGTTGATGGGGAAACTGTTCTTATGTCTTTTTCCTTGATATATATTCTATTCCTTTAATTCAACAAGCATAATTAGTGAAAGTAGTCAAGAAGGTGTCCTGAAGTCAACTGTGGAGAGACTTTATGCCCCCATAATTTTCTTTAGTGTGTTTTCTTTTCATTTCTATGTAAATGACCTTGGGATAACTTTGTGCCCTCATTATCCTTCGTATCTCACTCTTGGGAAATTTAGGTGGAGACCATGTGCTACATCTCAATTTGCTGGTTACTACATCCTTGGTTACATTTTGCTTTTACTACCAAGAGTATTCTTGTGGTGTGTTGAATATTACTTCTGAAAGAAGAGGAGTGCTTTCTATCATTTCCCTTGAATTTTTTCCTTTGATTTGCATGCATCATCTCTGAAGAAAGAGAGATGGATGGTTTATCCTACCCTTGAGTATTATTTTCTATATATATATATATATATATATATAGCATATCTATAGGGAACCTCCCCTTGATGAGAGGAGAGATTAGTCCCCTTTTGATGTAGTAAACCTACATATTTGGATGACCAATCTTCCTACTTTAGCTAATGAGACCTATTTTGTTTATCAGTATGTTGATCGATAAAATATTTAACCAACACATGTCACGTACCTTTGTTATTTGGTTTTGGCAACATCCTAAATGGGAATACAACTCCAATGCATCTAACATGGCCTTCCAGTTCCTCTCCAGTCAAATTACAACCTATTAATATGACTTTCTGACCATTTTGATTAATTGAGGGCTAATTTTCATATAATTGCACAAATGTTGATTAACCTTGTTTAAAGGCTAATTAATCCAAATCAAGAGCTTAAGTGGATTTTCCATGAGAGTTGTTGAATATATATTTTTGAAAATTGATTCCTATTAACTACATCATCTGGTGACATAGTTTCTTGGGAATACATCATTAGGCCATAAATGCCACAAATATCAGGATTATGGGTCACCCATGCCTAGTTAATGCCTCCCATGCCTCTTCAATGCCCCTTTTTCCAAGGTCATGATGAAGATAACTATGGATTTAATTCCAAATATTAGGATTATCCATGGCCACACATCTCAATCTTGAGATGGACAATCATGGTTGATCTTGACCAATCTCAAAAATCTATAAATAGAGAGGCCATGGATGTGAAATTTAAGCTATTTTGGTGCAAAGTTATTTTTAAATATATTCAAAAATATTGAATATTACAAAGTTATAATTTTAAATTGTTTCCACAAGGCTTTGCATTTGATCATAGATTTTTCTTGCAAGCTTCATTGATAAGCTAGTTTAGTGATTTGGAATAAAGATCTTAGGTTTTATGGAGTGTTCTTAAGGCATTGGACGAGCTTACCACCATTTTTGATAAATACAAGGATGCTTGATCAAGGGAGAACATGATTTTGAGCCTTATGGGTATGTTTAATACATTTGGGAAGGTAATCTGGTGTTGCTTTATTTCATTTATTTCTTGATATCCTTTATAATTCCCATAGGAATAGATAGGCTTGGTTAGTTAGTTATTTATGCATGTTTCATTATTTATGGACTAATGCTTGAATAAATTTCTTTATAATCCTCTCTACAGATATTAATGTTCATAGATGTTGAAGATGCCTCCATTTTTCCCTAACTTGTCAGTGCAATACTTTGAATTTGAAAAAATCCTTCACTCAAACTACCCTCAAAGTACCTTCAAACTCCTTTCAAAACACTACATAATGAGCTAGAAGAACACTTACTACTAATATAGAGTATTGTACATAATTGAATATGAAAACCCATGAGTAATTTTTCATACTCACTATTTTGCATTACACGTAGCTAGGTCACACAAATGGCTTGAAGATGCAAGTGGAAGATCTGAATGCAAAAGGTAAATATAAATGAGGGAAACTACCTTAGTTATAATCCTTTGTATTTTTAAATTAGGTTTTTCATCAATTCTTTGAAGCATAATGGCTCATTTCAAACTACCTTATTTAAGTCATTCAAGCTTCTTTTGAAAAAAAGAGAGAGAAGGTGAAATGTTTCTTTCATGCCAGGTGATCCTCCTTGAGACACATGGATTCATATAAACAAAATTTTTAATTTGATGTTTCTCAAGCCCTCAGGGAATTTTTTCACATCTCCCATGACAAGTTAGGTGAGACATTCTTCAAAAAAGGCTCAAAACTTATAAAACCTCAAGGACCCACCATGTGTCCAACTTAGATGCAAGTTTAGACTCTTAGCCTA
Source organism: Torreya grandis (assembly GCA_037957365.1). Lineage (NCBI taxonomy): Eukaryota > Viridiplantae > Streptophyta > Pinopsida > Cupressales > Taxaceae > Torreya > Torreya grandis. The sequence goes on from JARHVA010001824.1 coordinate 1,896,899, forward strand.
TTTTTACCTTTGCACCATCCTTCTTGATATGGGGAAAAGTGAGAGATCCTCCTGACCCCCAAAAATAGTCTTAATATCCCCTTAAGATATCCACATGTCTTTCATTCATCTTATCAGGCAATTATTCACCTTAGTCACCAAAACACATCGACAGTACAATTTGATAATTTCATTCGAGGCCCTAGAACATTTTTTCTTTGAGCATAAGTTAGAAAATAAACATATTCAAGGAGACTTGGATACATTTATATCTTATCCCAATGGATATTCACATCATGAAACCTTTGGCTAAACTTTAAAATTCCTTTAAAAAAATTTAAAATGTCTTTCATCTTCAAAAAGTGCCCTTCTGACCTTTTAGTAGATACCCTTTAGGAATTTTGCAAGGGAAAAATGCCCAAAGGAAATAATATTTTAGACATTTTGTAGAGGCAAGATAACCCTTCAATTCTTTTAGTATTTTTAATTTGGATAAATGCTTGAAGGTAAATTTCCCTTCTGACTTTTTTCCATAGACAAAAAGTTTGAACAAATGATTGGAAAACACTTAAGACGAAAAAGACAATGTATGGAATTCCTTCAGAAATTTTGGAGTAGACAAAATGTCTAATGAAAATAAGTATTCAAATCTTTTGTCCAATATAAAAATCCTAAAGATTTATCTTCATAGGATGTTGTGTTCATGTAAAAGGCCCAAAAATTCTAAGGGAAGGAAGATTCTCACCTGGCAAAAATAAAATAAAGGAATCAATAAATTATAAACATAAATTTGACTTTCCAAAGGAAAACATTAGGGATAGAACTAGGGATAATGACCTAAATTTTTATACTCAACCCAATATATACTTAGGCATTTTCATACATAAGGGCTCAATTTATCTAGTGCAATCTTGGGTATTAACACAGAGTCTCACAAAACTTGGCAAATCAATAAAATACCCCAGATAGAGATATTAGAACATAATAAATTTTCCACCTCAAAAATATTTTGATGCTAAAAAGGGTAAACATTATTTGGTCTATATTTGGGCACTGACATCACCTCCTTCTCAAGGACGTGTACCCCTAGTGGGTACATAGATAACACTAGACTAGACGCCTATCAATTGGGCCATGGAGTCAAATAATTTGCAAAAAAGTTAAGGAAAACACACCATGGGTGAATAAATTTATAACATGAAATCAGAGGAAAACTAGGAAGGAAAAAGAGAAAAGGAAAATTGTACAAACATAACCCCAAATAGGGTAAAAAAGACACAAATAGAGTATACAACATGTACATATTCACATGGACTGGCATGAACTTAATCCAAAAATGCTTGAGGTGTCTGCCATTAAATAGCATTTCCAAGTTTTATCCATCAATATATTTAAGATAAAATTTATGGTTACTTAACTGATAATCAATGGTGTAGGGAACCATCCATAGGGAATTGAATGTACTATGTTTTCCCTGAGCTTCATGTTCACTATCCTAAAGTAAGACTAGATCACCAATTTGAAAAGCTCCTAGGGTGACCTTATTATCAAAGATCCTTTTGAGTCTCCCCTTGAATGTTAAATGATTTTCATGATCTTGTCTATGAGATTCATCAATATCTATAATCTGGTTAATCCTTTCCTTATAGTGGTCTACATATTCTTTACCTTTAGCTATCTATTTTATGAATTGGTAAGTAGGTAACTACATATTAAGGGGTAAAACAACTTGAGCTCCATAAATAAGCTCAAAGATAGTTAATTTGGTACTTATTTTAGGGTTCAATCTATCAGCCCAAATAATAAAATTAAACTATTCAACCCATTTTATTTTGTTGGCATCCAAATTACTTCTAATAATCTTCAATAAATTTTTCTTATTGGACTCAACTTTCCCATTTCTTTATGGATTGTGATTGGAAGCATATGCTAGATCAATCCCATAATCTTCACATAATGGAACTAATCATTTTGCTCTAAAGCACATGTCATTGTCACAAACAATTTTAAGTAGAACTCCAAATCAACAAATCACATTATTAAAAATGAAATTAATGATTACCTGGTGGGTTGATTTTTTGGTAGGGATTGCTTCAACCCATTTCATGAAGTGGTTAGTGGCCACTAAGATTCACTTATGACCAAAACTTGAAGCATCTCATATTTTACCCATGAAGTCCATCCCCCACTACTTGAAAGGTCCCTTAATATAAAATGGTTATAGGGGAAGTGATCTAGATTATTTCATTCTCTCATCAAATCAATGACACTCTTCAGATCTCCTTACCATAATAAAAACATCTTTGAATAAATTCAGCTATCAATAACTATCCCTTAAAATATTATGTGTAATAACCTTAGGTGAAAAGTGACCACCACACACACCACTATGAAACTTTATAACTAATTTTATAATCTCATGATCCACTAAGTACCTCAAGAGGACACCATTTGGGTTCCTCCAAGCTAGATCATCTTATAACAGAAGATACTTATGGGATACTAACTTCAAGGTCCTCCTTTGATTTTTGTCTAAGTCAAGAGGAAAATTTAGAGTCTTCAAGTAATAGACTATATATTTTTACCATGGATATTGGTTATACTTAGATCTAGGGCTATCAATAACCCCTTCTACATTATTAGCCTCTATAACCTAGAAGTTGGATTCAATCATCAGCTTGGTGAGACCCATACCCATACCTCTTACCAACCTAGTAGTTTGTATCCCTAGATCATATTATTTAATATTATTGACCCATCAACATCTTTTTTTAGTAGTTTCATTCTAATTTAATATGTCCTTAACCATAGTGTGAGGAACATAGGGCATGATCTTTGAATTAAAAATGTAGGATATAAACTATTTCATAGCCTTTAAGAGAGCAAAGGCTTATTTTTCCATTATGTTATATTCTAGTTCATATCCTCGCAATGATTTAATAAAAAAAAGGTAATTGGTTTCTCATGACCTTCACCATTATTTTGTAGTAACACTACAATAATAGTATGTTTAGATGCAACTGAAAATATTTGGAAATCTTTTCTATAATCAAGACTGACAAGCATCAGGGTAGTTATCAAAGTTTTCCTGATGTACTAGAATGATTTGGTAGCCTTTTCCACCCACTTTATAGTTTGATCATTTTTTAACATTGAAGTAATGGGTAGAGTTATCTCTACAAATTGGAAACAAACCTTATAACAAAATTAATCTGGCTGAAGAAATATCGAATACCTTTCTTTGTCTATGGGATGGGTACCTTGTCAGTGGCCTCTACCCTTTCTAGGTCTATCATTACACCTTGCTTAGACACAATGTACACAAGTATCTTTGCCTTTTGTACTCCAAAATGGCACTTCCTAGGATTGAAGGAAAGTCTAAACTCTCTACATCTAATAAGCACTTGTTTTACGTTCCCCAAGTGGTCACCCCTTTTCTTAGAGTACACTATAATATCACCATAATAAACTATAATGAACTAGTTGATTAACCCAACAAAGGCTACATCCATTTATCTCTAAAAGGCATAACCTACATTCATTAAGCTAAAATGCATTATATATACACATAGGTGCCCCAAGGGGTAGTGAAAGTAGTCTTAGACCTTTTAGACTCCTTCACTACCACTTGGCTATAACTAGAAAAGCCATCTATGGTTGATAACAAATCAGAACTAGTAACATTTTGAAGCATATTTTACATATTAATTAATGGATATTTATCCTTTAATAAAGATTTTTTAAAATTTGAAAAATCAATGCAAAGTCAAATGTCTCTATTTTTATTTCTCACAGGGACTAGATTATCCACCCATGATGAATACCTGATGGGTTGTATGATCCCATTGTCCCTTAAATTCTTCAATTCCTCTTGCATCTTGGTTGTTAATATGGGAATAATAGGCTATTATTTTTGGTATAATTGTTTTGTACTAGGCTCAAGGTGGATAACATGCTAGAACAAGTCTTTCCTATAGACCTTTAGCTCTGAACATGACTATGCTAAACAGTCCTAGTATTTAATTTAAATCTTGATAAACACTTCCTTCTCTTTCTTTCTCAAGTGAGTGTCGAGCCAATTTTTTTATGGATTTCACTTAGTCCCAATTTTAATCTTAGTCACATCCTTTGATATATAAAAATTTCTATATTTAACTCTATCCACTCCATCAAAGGATGCTTCAAGACTAACCAACCCTCTAGGGATAGTATTATTCTTCAACTGGATAGCATCTTTTCCAAACAAGGTGTCTTTTCCATTACATACATGTACCATAGAGTCCATGTCTATAATGGTTCCTTTGAACTCATATATACAACACAAAAACCTTGTTATTTGATTATCATCGTCAAAGACTTGCCAATGATCAATGTTGTTCATGATAAAAGGCCTTACTAGCACCTCAACTTTGTAATCACAAGAGGGATTTCTATTTTCAAATTTAATCTCTATAGCCCTCTTTTTAAGCATATATTCCACCTAATTAAGATCTTGGAAATGATACTCAATATTTAAAGTGTCAAACCATTCTAAGTAGTCCCATACAACATTTTGGTGCTACTTCAGTCTCTTATATTTCATGATGTAAGAAACTCAAACTTGCTTCACCACTAATTATTAATCACCCTTGACTGATAACCTTTTGAATCCATATTTATGGGTGATCTAGAGGCCAATTGAGGGTGCTTAAAATTTCACAATATTAATCATGCACTTAAAGGATAATTAGAAGGAGTATCTTTGAGCTTGGCCATTAGGGGCAAAGAAGACAACCCCTACTCCATTTCTAACATTTAAACATGCTACATCAAAATGCATAGTTTAGATGGAGTCTTCATCCATATCACCAAATTTAGGAGGTCATTATTTGTACTTAACACTCCCCACAAAATCTTTGATGCATATATCCACATATAACACTTCATTCAACTGATATTTGGGATCTTATAAGACATGAAGCATTTGTGGCTCCCGATTTAGATGAACCATCCTCCCATCCATAGGTATAGTGGCATAGTACAAGTCCATTTGAATTCTACCCACAATACTAGCAGCCCATTTTCTAGGTAGTAACATACCCCACTTTGGTGGATAGTCTACAACAACAACATCCATACTTAGGAATTTACCAAGTTATTATGTGAGCTACACCACCAGTCCTTTAACCATGCCAACAAAAGGTACTTATCTATAATCCATGATGAGGCATCATCTATATGCTATATTTATTCTTATATAGATCTCATTCAACATAGACAGTGGCATAATGTTATAATATGCATCGGAGTCAAACATGTAATTATAGATAATTAAACCATTAATTAATAAGTTGGTATAGAATGGGTTGACATCCATCTGACTCTCTACCAATTTTGTTCCTAAATACACCTCTAAGTGATGTTTAGGAGATTCTGAGGTATCCTCACTTTCCACAGGGGAAGCAAGAAAAGGCTGAGCCTCAATAATCTCATTGGTAGTAAATTTCTTAATGAATCTTAAATACTCAAAGGTTATTTTCCTATGTTCTATAATTATAAGCAATCCCATAAAAGGTACTATGAATTTTAGTTGACTCAAAACATGGGCCATATCATAGACATTGTATTTAGGCAAAGGCGTATTAGTAGGTAATATTATAACACTTTCAATTGGAATACACCCCTCAAGAGTTAGTGGGAGAGAATTAGGAGAACCAATATTTTTAACTTCACTCTTCAAGGGAGGATTCATGAGTTCATCCTTCTTGGGAAAACTGGATAACAAGGGAATTTTATTCTTGTCCCAGGTACTTTTTGGCTTGGCAATATAAGGTGAAGAACCAGGCTTGGTGGAATTTTGGACCTCCTTAGTCCCTTTAGTATCTTTCTCTTAAGTCTTTGCTTTAGGGGTAGCAAAGTTTTTATCCATTGGGGGAGAATTTTGATAATTAATTCTCAAATTCTACTCCTCTTGGAAAATTGATACATGGATCGTTAATTATTGGTCTATAATTTATGGAAGTGATTCTTCATATTTTTCTTTCATCATTGACCTCAAAAACTCAAAATCATGAACAGAAAATTCATATTCATGCATCATATTTATTTTGTAGATGAAATATGGGGTTGGGACTCTTACCTTTTCACATTCTCTCTATAGTGATTGAGAAATATTAGTGCTAATAATCTCTATAGATTGAGAGGAAACCATCATAAATGGTTCACTAATTTGGAAAGTGAAACATTCATAAGATAGAGTGCCTTCATAATTAGGAACAATTTAAGCACTCACAACTTCCTCTTAGAAGGTGTAACTTTTCATCTCCTTGAATTCAACAATGTATATCTCATATTCATCATATGTAGATTTAAAACATTTTTTACCTTTACCATCCCTATCAACTATATTACATGGAGGATGAGGAAGGAAGCACTTATCACACTAGTCAATATTACAAGCAACAATATTGACCTTTGTAGCTAAAATATCTAACACTTCCCTGGTTTTGGTTTCTCTCATGTTTGTCATCCCTCATAAGCCCCTTTTCCTTGTTATTATTTATACCTTAGAAAATTGGTGTACCTTGACCCTAGTCTTTGGGATGATTATTTCTTCTCTCTTGTGATCCCTCTTGTCATCATGGTTAGAAGAACCCTGTGATAGCCCTTTTTCTACTCTAGAAAACTTGTAAGAAATTTATTTCATATCAATAGCTAGATTATTCATGGTCTCCTCCAAATTTTCATTCTTATGGGAGGATTAAGGCTTCTATGGATTCACTAGTTTGACATCATCCCTCTTGTTTAAAGGCTTACCCATAGCTTTGATGCTATTATGTATTTGGATAGCCAAATTAAAATCCATCCTCAGATTTGTGGGAGTTTTGCCTCTAAGATAATAGACTACCTTATTGTCAAATTCAATGTAATACTTGATCAAAGAAGCAATACCACAGGTCTTATGTCCTTTGGTAGCCTTCTTAATACCTTACTAAATCTAGAATTAAAATCCTTAAAACATTCATTAGTATTTTTCTTAAGGCTCTCATATTTGGCAAGTAAGAATCTACAATCAATGCTATCATCATATTGCATCTTAAATGCATCAATCATGGCTTTCCATGTGTTTATGGATCCATTAGGGATGGATTTAAACTACTCCTAAGAATCTTCCTCAATTGTGTTTATAAAAATATTTATGCACACATATTCTAGATCAATTTCATAGTCTTTAATAACATTTAAGAAGGCTCTTAAATGTTGTTCCCTAGACACATCATTTTTCCCTTGAAATTTAGGCAATATATTTATAAATTTTATGGGAACTTCATTAGGGAAACCAGGCATACCATTAAAGCTGATAGGATTGAATCTTGGGATCACAAATGGTCTATGTCTATTAACTAGACCTTGATCTTCCTCTTCATTGTCACTACCTACATTAAACCTCTTTCTTCTCATATCACGGTCTTCCATCTATGAATATGAATAATAAGATGAACTAGGGGATGATTGTGAATGAATGATATGAGGATGAATTGAAGAAGGAGAAATAGGATAATGCCTTAATGGACTTCTAGAAGGAGAAAGACTTCTTTGCAAAGAAGGAGATTGACTTATAGGGAGCTCAGACCTCTCTGAAGCACTTTGATATCCTTTAACCAAAGGGATATTTTAGAAAAGGGGGTAGATGAAATGAGGGATAAATTATTTAGGTCTTACTTGATTTCCTATGTTTTTGCCTACAATAGGCTTCCACACTTGTCTCCTTTTGGATGGAACTTTTAACTCAGGGATAAGCTCTTTAGATGGATATTTTTGAAAGGAAGACCTAGTACCCTCCAAATTTGTCTATCTAAATAAAACTCTTCAAAAAAGAGAAGAGTACATATAATAGGCACTCATATTTAAACTTTAAAAGTAACAAAGTTGCCACTAGAAGTAAAACTTCTAGACTAGAACAAACAAAACTACTAAAAAAAACTCATAGAATGAAAAAAATTCACATACTAAAGACGATTCCAAGAAATTTGTAAAGATTATTAAAACATAGGGGTGAAAATCCCTAGTGAATTCATGGTGTCAAGAAACTGGTGGGTTGTGGATGCACAAAGTATAGTCAAATCAATGTAGTAACAACAAAAAAATTAACAAGGAAAAATACTCATGGCCATATGTAAGAGTCCTTGTCAACATAAGTGAATAAGAATTCAATTTAATCCTTGAAAATAGTGCTAAAAATATTTTGGTTTCTAGTTTTACACCTCTATCACTTGGACTTTCACACTTGAATAAAATGGCAAGTAAAGATGGAAAACCTGCTAGAATGTCATTGTAGTTGGGGAAGGGTTTGACATAAAGAATTGACAAAATAGAGAAAATGATTAGGAGGCACTTACAAAGGGTATGCAAAGTCCCCTACTACTTTTGGTTCTACCTAAACCAAGGTGAGAGGACCTAATGGGTAGCTCACTCACATGGAGAGATTGTGCAATTCAATCTCCATGGGAATTATTGGCACAAGGAAACATAAATCTAACTAGAACACAACCAGGCTTTCTCAATCCACCAGAGAAGGGTTATCACATATAATGAGCAAGTTTTATACACTAGACACAAGATACTAAATTCAAATATGAATGTTATTTCAACTTTCATTCTTAATGATGTTCAACAACACATGACTAAACAAGAGATTGCAATGCTAATCTTTAATACACAAAATGCAAACACATGTTGAATATATAATATTTATTCATTTGCAAGAAAATAGAAATTCAAATATGTAAAGGGCATGTTATATTTAGGGTGAGTTAGGGTAAGATAAGGTTATTAGTTAATAAAAATGAGACTTGGGGGTTAACAAATGAGCATAAATAAATTGAACTATACGACTACATCATCTTTACCAGAAAATGTACTATAGATCAAAAATAGATTAAATGAAATCATGCATAAGTGATATCCTTCAAAAACCACTTCTAATTGAATTTGTGATCTTAGGACTACCCTTAAAAAGGCTATCAACACCCTATTCCCAAATTTCAAAGCATAAAGGAGTTTACAATCTAGATATACTCTCTAAATGACTACCATAAAGATGAATACATCAAATTTCAAAATCAACAGAGCATGTAAACTAGAGCATTGTACTTCATCAATAGAAAGAGAGTGGAAAACATGAATATATTTAATTTATAAATTGAATATAAAATAAGTAAAATGTGTTTTAAACATCATAATAAACTAACACTATGTAAAAAAATTCTATGATAAGGGAGACATGTATAATGCTCTCAAAGTTTGCCAATGATTTTGTAGTTGAAACCAATTTAGCACCAGAAGGATCACATAGAGAGAATTATTTGAGACTGTATATTTTGACTCAAAAATTTAATTTGACCTTTTAAATGGACAAACACCCTTTACTTATACAATTGAGCTAAGCCTAAAATATTCCCAGAGATGCTCTAGGTAGAAAAATCTTTCATGGGCCTAGAATCTTTTAGACCTTGTAATAAACATGATTCCTCAGATTATGCTCATGCTCATATGGTGATGGTAAGCTTGATCATCCACTATGGAAAAATATTTTTAGTTATCAATATGGAGGAAGATCTCAAAAGGTACAAAACAAACCTTTTTCATCTTACATAACAAACAAAAATGCCCCTTTCTTATATGATTACACAAAAACTAACTGAAAGGGATGTGACATTAACAGGCTAAGTATAATAGCTTCCCAATAGGAAATGAGAATAAATAAGAAGGGAAGGAAGATAAAAAAGGCATGGTGTCAATTTAGAAAAACAAAAGTATTTGGTTATGCCTTGGAGTCTATTTGGATGATGGAATCCTTCACCAACTTATTCTTATACCTAGTATATCCTTCTAGTATAGGGGTGAGATTTGCTTGGTCTAGGCTTACTTGGTATTTGAATTTTAATCTATACTCCTCAAACTAGGTAATAATCTTCTAAAGCACGGTTTACTTTCATCCAATGAGTCCTTTAATATGGTCATAATATTTCTCAAGTGACACTAGTTTCTTTATATTATCAATATCAAAAGACTCTTATGGTGCATCAATGAGTTTTTTTAGAGTAGTGCATACTACCTCTTTCTCCAAATCATTTAAACCATCAATTCTCACCATATTCCTTAGTACAACATCTAACTCTTTTATTTTATTCTTGAGGGAATGCTCTTGTCCTTTCAAATCGAAGATGTCATCTTTAAACATCATCAAATGATGATTGATTACCAATTGAATTTCGTTGGGCCTCTTGTGATCACCTAAAGAAATGATCTTCTCATATACTAATGTATCTATGCCCATCTTATACACCTCATCCATATTTCACTAAACCTCTTCCAAATCTTGATGTCTGACTCATAGAAAAACATCTGAGCATCACACTCCCTCTTACTATCTACTATGTTGTTAAAACATTTACATGTTGAGTGGCTTATTTTTTCTTCCCTGGTACATAATCTTCTTGCCACTTTTCTATTGATCTCCCACTAGATTTCAAATCATCAATTTGGCCAAAATTTAATGACCCTATTATTAAGAAAGGATGGTCTAGAGTTCTATTAGCAATTAGAGTTACTACCTGAGGCTCACTCAGTGACTTTTGTAACTACTAGATCATATCCTAATTTTGTACCTTTAACCCTTCCATGGTGGCCTTGTCTTTATCCTTTTATGAGCCATCATGTTTGCTAAAACTTTTGAGTTATGCTTTAACTCATTCCTTGATGGCTCCCCTAGATTGGATCTATAAATAATGTAACTATCAAGCGGAGCATCTTTATTCAAAGAATTTGGTGGGGGTATGCCTATCTCCACATTCTTTTCTCCTGTAATAGTGAATGTGGTCCTGGAATGTGTTCTATCCTTATTGGGTGGTTTAGACTTATAATCCTTAGTGATATTCACTACATTGATTTCCCTAATTTTTCTCATAATGTCATTCTTTTGCATGACCTATTCTTTGACCCAAAGAAGGTTTCTAGTCTAGAATCCCATTGATGTACTAGACATAGATGTTAGCCTTGGGATACTAAAGGGTTGTTTTATGGGACTAATTGATGTAATAAGTGTCATAGGAATAGGTTGTGTATGTAACATGAACTCTTTGATTTCTTCATAACTTTTCAAATCTTCACCACCTTTGTTTGTTCTAGGTTCACCTTCAAGGTTTTGCTCTATCTACTCCAAAACTTCAAAATCTAGATTAAATTGGTGATATTCCTTAAGAAAATTTTAAATGGAGCTTCTTTATCCTATTGGATGACTGGAAGGTTTTGCAACCATTTCACCCTATTTATATATTTGATCCTTAGGTATGGATGAGGCTATGGTGACCTTTTTGCCTTCAGGCAACTCTTCACCAATCATGGCCTCTAGAACTTTATTATGGGTTAGATCATGGACCTTGATGTGAGGAAGGAGACTTTGAGGTATTTCAATTGAGGAAACATTTCCTTAATTATCATCCTCAGCATCTTTATTTGATTGATCCACTTCCTAATTTATTTATGTATGGGTAGGGGCACCCATTTTTAGGTTTTCTCCCCCACTTACCTCTATACTCACCTTATCCTCTTGTGATAAACATGAAACCTTTGGAAGGGAAGGGAAGGGAAAACTTGTGATATCTCTAGAGGTGCTTGTAATCCTTCTTGCTCAACCACCACTTCAAAGTCAGTGGTGACTTGAATATCCTACTTTGGCTCCACTTCAACTCTCTCATCAAATTTATTCAATTCTTCAATTCCACCTTGATCACCTTAGAGTGGTGATTGGGTGATGAAATTTCCAACAAATGTCTCTATATTTGATGAATTGGATTCCCTTTCTTGAGGGGCTTGAGCTTGTGTGGCCACCTCAACTCCAACCTATACAACATCTTCAAAAGATAGGTGGTCATTTGAGGTCAAATTTTCATCCTCATTACCTTTACTCTCTATTCCTAATGGAACCTCTTCTACAAATAAACCCATCATCAAGACGTTCACTAGGGTTTGGGGTCTTTCTCTTGGAGTCCTATGCCCAATTTTTGCTTGTAGAGGAGTGAATGCTTATTATTTTTTCATCACCTTAGTAATAGGCTTATATTCATCTGAGTCTTCTTCATCACTCATATCCCTCAACATATGGGCATATGAAGACTGATCCTCTTTCTTTTTTATGAGGAACTACTTGGAAGGTAGGTCTTTGAATACAACCTCCTTCCTTTTCATAGAAAACCTACTTGGAGGTTGTAGAGCCCTCTTGAATATTTTATATTTAGGTTTATCTCCTTATTATTTACCTCTTATCTTCCTCAAATAAATCTTTGGGGGAGGGACAATTGTTGGCTATTATACTACTGAAGTAGATGGAGCAGTATTTGGATTGACCATTGGGATAGCTACTAAAATGGTTGACATCATTAGGGTTGTCTCTATTGTAATGGATATTGGGGTGTCACTGGCCAATGTAACCTCCCCAGTAACAATCTTATCGTAATTCTTAGCTAGACTTGTTAACTTTGATAAGATAAATCCCACCTTAGACCATAATGCTAATATTGGCTTCACATCAATTGGCTTGGTGAAGTCAATATCACAATTATTCTGATGGAATGAGAGTATATGAGACTTTTACCTTCTCTCTCCCTTTTTGAAAGATGCTTAAATGACTTAAAGAGGGTAGTTTGTAATTAGCCATTATGATTCAAAGAATAAATCTCATATACTCTCATTCCATTAGGATTCCATTAGAAGTCAAATGGGTTTGAAGGTACTTCAAGGGTGTTTTGAGTGAAGAATTTTTTCAAATTTAAAGTATTTCACTATCAAGTTAGGAAAAAATTCTAATATCTTCAACATCTATGAAGAGCAACATCATCTCTATTTTGGATGGAATCAAAGATATTGATGTTTAGGGGTTAAACTTTGTGGCCTTATTAAAAATATTGCAATAGACAAACCCTCTTCTAATAGTTTCCAACCTTAGCACAAGTTACATTTCCCCTACATCAGCATTCCCCTTGGCTACCCCATACCCAGAGTTAGTAATTACATGTTCCCAAGTATATAAACCAAACACTAAGACTATCCTTGATGAAAGCCAATCAATTATCTACTTTTTAACTACTTTGGCCCTCAGCACCATGCTTAGGTTTACTCCCCAACCTGAAAGTATCACACTATCTCTGGAGGAATTCCAAGGTTACATAGAGAAAAATGACAAAAAAATATGGAACATTGTCAACTCCTGTTGGTTATTCAAGAAAAGACAAAATGTCTTTAGAATGTCTAAAAGTTTGAAACTAGAAGAATTCAATAAATTTCCTTAGTAAATAATTTCCATGGTATCAAAAAATTATGGGATGCCTACCATAGATAAATTCAAACCTTAGATGTTTTTAATCTTAATCTACATGTGAGAGCAATAGAAGAAGCTAGACTGGGTCACCATTTTAAGTAATAACCTACACAAGAAAATGATGCAGCTTCATTCTAAAATCCATTTAAAAGAGGTAATCATAGGTATATTTTATATGTATTCTTACCTAATGTACATCCTAATGCACAATATGACATTCCAAGGGCTCACCAGGAATCTTAATGGAATGAGAGTATATGAGATTAATTATTTGAATCATAATGGCTAATTACAAACTACCCTCTTTAAGTCATTTAAGAATCTTTCAAAAAGGGAGAGAGAAGGTGAAAATGTTTCTTTCATGCCAAGTGATCCTCCTTGAGACACGTGGATTCATATAAACAAATTTTACAATTTGGTGTTTCTTGGGCCCTTAGGGACTTTTTTCACCTTTCCCACCAAAAGGTAAGTGAGGCAATCTTCAAAAAGGGCCTAAAAATTATAAAACCCTGATGACCTACCATGTGTCTAACTTAGATGCAATTTCAAACTCTCAGCCTATTTTTACCTTTGCACCATCCTTCTTCATATAGGGGAAAGTGTGAGATACTCCCAACCCCAAAAAATAGTCTTAGTAGCCCCTTCAAATATCCACATGTCTTTTATTGAAATCATCAATAAATTCCTCACCTCAGTCACCAAAGCACATCAAAAGTGTGTTGGGTGAATATTTTGTCACCAACTAACTGACAGCAAAATAGGTGCATCAACCATAGCATAAAGAGATTTATATAGCAAAATGGATGTGGTGGCCATAGCTAGATTGAGACAAATCTCTCCTGTTAGCAAGAGGAGGTTCCCTATAATTTATTATATACTATAGTATATATATAAGCTAAAAATACACACATGGGTGAAATCATACCATCCATCTCTCTTTTTTTAGAGATGATGTTCACAGAACAGAGGAGAATTTTGGTGCAATTACTGAAAAAGCACTTCTCTTCTTTCAAAAGTGATATTTAGCAAATATCAAGATTCATTGGGGGTAGTAACAGAAACCACAATAAACCAATGAAAGCACAAAGTCTTTCATTGTCTCTCCTACTAATTAAGACAAAGAAACATAGCAAGATTAAGTGTAGCTCAAAGTCTACACCTAAAACTACAACAGAGTAAAGGATTACGAAAGATAAAGAGAGATTAAAGTCTCTCTAGTATCCTTTACACAAAACATAGACTGAAGACAATTATGGTAGCACAAAGTCTCCCATAGTCAGCTTCAAGACATCTTCCAAGTTACTTCCACTTATTCTGCTTGTTTGATTAAATGGACAAGACTGTATTTAGGAAAAAGACATAAGAACAATTTCCTAAATGACACAAGCTTATTCCAACACAAAGTTTGAAATGTCACTTGCTTTCTCATTCATTTAACAAAATATGATTAACATTATGAGCTCAAAGTCTCAAGATTGCCTTTTAATTTAGGCAGAGCTTCACTTTTGATAATAGAGAGATCTCTCTTATACAAAATGAGAGATTACAATGTATAGCTTCACAAGAAAGACTTGGGCACTTGTTTTCATAAAAATGGCCCATGTTGAATTGAATATCTATGAAAGGGCCATGTTGGAATAGGTTATTAGCCTTGACTTTTGTGTTTTGAATTATCTCAACTGTCTCCTCCTAAGCATGGATTGTCTGGTATTCTTTATGATGCTTACACGGTTGTCTATTCACCTTTACTTAATGCAAGCTGCATCCTTGAATGTTTGTGTTATTTGATGTCTACCTGGTGGACTATTCCACCTAATAGAAATAACTCTCCTACAGATATTTCTAGATTTATTGTAGTTTTTCTCTCTTTTCTTGACATATTTTGTCTCTTCCTAAGCAGTCTGAGCTCTCGGGGCTACCTTCTCACTTTTTGCTAGTCTTTTAGCTCATTTCAGGGCTGGTCACTAAGCTTGTTCTTAGGTCTTTTGAAAACCAATAGTTATTCCATTACCCTAAAATTGATGTCCACAGGGATGTCATTGGTTGCTATGAACCTCTTTGAACCTTGAACCTTGAACTCTTTTGGTTTGTAGGTTCAATGGTTCAATGGTTCAACAGTTTTGTAAAGGGCCACATTCGCTCTCTTTTTCTTCTTCAGTTGAACCATTTCTTTGAACTATTTGGTTGAACTTCTTCCTAGAATCTTCCATTTCCTTCATTCACTCAAAGCTTCCTTTTTAACTTTAAACTCTTTGAACCTTTTGAACCTTTGAACCATTTCGGTTCAAGGTTCAATAGTTCAACGGTTCATTCTCTTTCTTTGAATCCTTTGAAGCTTCAAACTTTCTGGATACTTTCTTTTTCTTTAAGTCCTTTAAAGTCTTTAAACTTGTTGAACCTTTGAACCATTTTGGTTCAAGGTGTAATGGTTTAATTGTTCATTCTCTTCATTATTTGAAGCCTTCTATTCTCTTAAGTCTTTTGAACTTGTTGGACCCATTGAACCTTTAAACTTTTGAACCTTTCAAAGTTCAAGGTTTAATGGTTTAAAGTGGTTCAATGTTAACTCTTCAAAGCCTTATTTTCTTTAAGTCCACTAAAGTCATTGAACCTTTAAAGTCGTTGAATCTTTGAACCTTGTAGAGGTAGGATTCAATGGTTCAATAGTTCAAAGTGGTTCATTATAATTATTTGAAGCCCTCTGTTAAGTCTTTTGATTGAACCTAGGAGTTGAACCATCCTCAAAACACTAAGGAAAAGCCTTAAGTGTTTTAAACTTCCTTTGAATAAACCTTGACTATTGAACCTACAACTTCCTTAGCTAAAAAGGTTTGAATATTTGAAAAACATAACTGCTCAAAACATTTTTGAGAAATAAAAGAAAGATTTTTGGTCTACAGGACCAAAATGGTAGGTATGTTGTCCACAAAAGTAAGTGACAAATTTTGGGAACAATAGCTAGCTCTAGTTGGGTAACTTCCATCAATTGAAAAAAAAGGTAATCAAAAGGAGTAGAAATAGAATCTCAGTGACTTCATCTATGCCATTGGGATATAGATTCATGCTTACCTAAAAAGAAAGGTGCTCAAAACAAACAGTGCCCAAAAACAAATGAAAAACACAAAACAAAGAAAGACTATACATGTATATAAATGGACTTATATGATACTTCAAGGATTAAAGTGCTTCGTATGCTACCCACTATGAGGTAGAGTAAATGGCATTCCATCTTCATATCTCAGCAAGAAACTATTTTCACCATTTAAACAATGAATGGTGAATGGGCCTCTCCATAGGGGATCCTTGCTTTCTAGTTGAAGAGTCTCTTCACAAGACTTTGATGTGTAGAAATTTAGTCCACCACCATAGTTCGTTGCTCATTAAGCTCAGTCTAGCACATGATCCTTTTGTCGATGAAATTTTCAAAAAATAAATCTTCCACTACCTTCACTAACTTTAATGCTAGTAATTATAGGGTGATTGGTATCTCTACATTGAGACCATACAAAATTTGAAATGGGGACATACCAATCACCCTCTTTGGTTTAATTATGTCTGCCCATAAAGGATCAAGCAATGCTTTATGCCAGGTTCTTTGATTGTAATCTACCAGCTTCTTGATAATGGTCACCAAGTTCTTATTGCTTGATTCTGCTTGACCATTTCCTTGCAGATAATAGTTGGAAGAATGGGAGAGGATAATCCCATAATAGTAGCAAAATTGGGTGATCACATGAGAAGAGAAATAGGCTGCATTATCTATTATAATCCTCATTGGGACCCCAAACCTAGAAATGATGTTTTCTTTGAGGAAATTACATACCACCTCTGAAGTGGCATGCTTGACTATAATGGTTTCCACCCACTTGGTAAAGTAGTCTGTGGCTGTGAGGACATAATCATGTCCATCACTTGAGGAAGGTTTTACAGTGCCAATGAAATCAATCCCCCACTACTGAAACGGCTCTTCTATCACCATAGGCTTAAGAGGTAATACAACCAACTTGGGTTTACCAACAAACTATTAACATAGCTTGCGTCTACACACCCAAGCATATGAATCTCAAAATAGAGTAGGCCAGTAATACCTAGCTCGTAGAATCTTATGGGTAGTCACAGGTGTAGAAAAATGTCCTCCACAAGCCAAATTGTGGAATGAGTCCAAAAATTTTTTTTGCTGCACTTTATCCACGCAGTGAAGGAATACCCCATCAAGGTTCCTCTTATATAAACTGTTATCCTATAGGACAAAGTTGGCATCTTTCAACTTAACAGTCCTATTTTCTTTATGAGATAAGTGAGTAGGACACTTACCATAAGTAAGGAAATGAACAATTTTTGAATACCACTCATTCATAGTAGTGACAAAAAGAATTGTTGGTGTGTCTTCAACTTCTACTTCTTCATACTCTACTTCTTTTGGTATGTTATTAGCAATTGATTGGTAGAAACTGCTTCCCCACACAAGCTTTGTTGGTTTGATAAAAAGATTAAACTCTTGGATTTTAGCAATCCAATTGCCCCTTTTAGTTCCAAACTCCTATTGAGTTAGAATAGACTTGACCGTTGTATCGAGAACCAAAGCAATAGTGTGTGAGTTCAAGATATAAAATTGGAATTGCTTTACCACCTTTACCAAAGCATATGCATGCTTCTCTATGTTTGATTACTTTAGCTCATGAGGTTTGAGAGGACAACTCATAAAAGATATGGGAGATTCTATGCCTTCTTTTTTTTACTGAACTAAGATGGCTGAAAGCATATGTTTAGAAGCATAGCTATACATCATGAAGTCTTTGGTGTAATCAGGACAAACTAGAATTGGGGCATGGGCGATAGCTTCCTTAATGTTTTAAAATGTTGACTTGCCTTCTTCAGTCTAGCGGAAAGTGACTTTGACTTTCATCATATTGACAATACGGTGAGTCTTCTATATGAATTCAAGAGTGAACCTTCACATAAAATTCACCTTTCCAAAGAAAGATTGAACTACAATCTTACTGGTAGGAAGAGCAACTCTTGAATGGATTCGACCCTTTTTAGGTCAATCTTTATGCCTTCACAGGACATAGTGTGACCGAGAAGTTTACCTTCTGTAACCCCAAAAATTGACTTCTTGGGATTAAGAGAAATACCATTCTATCTACATCGCTCCAGCACTTGTTGTAGATGATGCACATAATTAGGATGATTCTTAAGAAATACTGTCAAGTCATCAAGTTATACCATAATGAACTTACCCATTTCATTTCTAAAAGCAAGATTCGTTGCTCTTTAGAAAGTGGTACCAGCATTGATCAAGCCAAAAGGCATTCTATGATATGTAAAGGTGCCCCAAGGTGTTGTGAAAGTGGTCTTATATTGGTTTATTTTACCAACTTACACTTGATTATATCCTAAAAAACTATCTAGCATTGATAACATCTTAGCGCTAGTCACTCTTTATAGCAGTTGATCCATGATGGGTAGGGGATAATTGTCCTTTAAAGATGACTAATTTAGATTTTTGAAATGAACACATAGGTAAATTTCTCTATTCTTCTTTCTTATAGGGACTAAATTCAAAATCCAAGTGAAATAATGGATTGGGAAAATAATTCTTGCATTCAACATTTTTTGTATCTTAGAAAGAATCATGCCTGATATCCTAGGGTTGTACTGCCTTTACTTCTGCTTGTGAGGTAACAACCCAATCTTGAGAGGAATTTCATGCTTGATTTCTTCAAGTCTAAGAGATTTTAGATCATCATATGAATATGCCAAAACATTAATGTAATGGTGAAGCAGAGTGATAAATTTAAGTTTTTCATCAGAGGTAGAACAATTTCTAATGTTGACCATTTTTGGATTGTTTGTTGTACTCAAATTTATTTGATCAAAATTATTGGAGGATTTAGAATCTATTTGTTATTCCTTGATAAACCTATCATTCTTGTCAAAAAATTTGTTAAGAGAAACTAATCCTTTAGGAATTTTATTCCCTTTGAGTTGAAGGAACTCTTCATCAGCTTTTGAATTTGTTTCAGGAATTGATTCCCACGGTGGAGATTCACTACCTTTAAATTGAAGCTTTTCAAAGCTATCTATTTGTTCCAAAAAAGCAATGATTTTGTTGTCACCATTGAACACCTATCAATGGTCAACATTATCAGGTACACTTGGTCAAAAAACCAAATTGATAGTGTACCTGTCTTCTTTGAAATCTTGGTGAGGGATCAAGAGAGTTGTAGAGACAGCGAATACATCTGCATGACTATTGAATTTTCTAGGCACGACAAAAATATTGAAAACATCAAAGCTTTCAATGTCCCACACTAGATTGCGATAATGTCACAATCTCTTATTCTTGGTTTGATATGGGTTCCTCACCTAAAAAACCACCAACTCAGGGTCTCCTTTGGCATGAAGGATTTTAACACCTTTATCTTGAGCAGCCTTTAAATTGAGCAGCAACGATTCATATTCAGCAGTGTTTTTAGTGTTGTTGAACTGCAACTTATATGCATAGGGGAAAATATCTCCTTGAGGAGATATTAGAACAACTCCAACTCCAAAATTGGTAGAAGGGTTGCTTGCATCAAATTCCAAAATCTAAACATCATTATAATTTGATCTTCTTTCAGATTTTTCTTCATCAAGAAGGGAAGATCCTTTTTCATGTGTACTACACCCTACTAATTCTCATGATGTCTTATCTAAATTTTTGGGATTGTCACCTATGGAACTTTTGTCTACTGAGATAAGAACATCCTCAGTAGTCAAAAAGTAATTACCCAAGCCTGATGACTCAAATAGAATATAATCTTCAGGGGCTGATGTTTGGGTGACAATGTACTTTGCCTCCTTCTCAGGAAGTAGCCTTTGCATGATGACCTTGATAGGGATCCTCACCTCACATAGGTTCATGCTCAATTCTACACCAATGTCCTTGCAAAAACTTTTCCCAAGAAGAATGTCATAGGAGGCTAGGACATTAGCCACCAGGATTGTCATTTTGATTCTCTTATCTGGGAAGGCTAAAAATGCAAATTGAGTATATTTGATTTGTCCCAGC
The DNA here is from genome assembly GCA_037957365.1 of Torreya grandis. Lineage (NCBI taxonomy): Eukaryota > Viridiplantae > Streptophyta > Pinopsida > Cupressales > Taxaceae > Torreya > Torreya grandis. The sequence continues at coordinate 1,917,289 of JARHVA010001824.1, forward strand.
AGAGGAACCTGTTTATTTTCCATGGAGAAACATCTCCCAAAGGTCTTAGTCAGTGTGAGACCAAGAGATTCTACCACTTTGGTAGGCATGACATTGTTAGATGCACCAGAATTAATCATGCAATTATTCAGTTGATGACCATTTATCAGTAGGTAGACATAAAATAGTTCTATCTTTTTAGGGGAAGATAGAGGAGTAATCACAAGATTATTTATGGTGGATGTGTTCTTTGGGGGACCAAGAGTTACCTTCAAAATTTCTTGTCCTGTAGGGAAAATTTTATTTTTTACACATTGAACTAACCTATCCAACTGCTCAGGGTTGGATTGCAAGAATTCAAACTCATATATTTGAATTTTGGTCTTCTTAACATGGTCAATTATATAAAATGATTAAAATGAATTCAAAATAGAGGAAGGCAATCCATCAATCTAGTTTTTACTGGGTGTGAGACTGGTCTGTGAATTTGAAGTAGAAGGCAAAGGAATATTTGAGGTACTTACTTTTTTAGTGATCACTGGGTCCTTTGATTGGAAAGGCAGTGAAGTTCCTCATTTAGAAATTGAGATTATTTGTTGAGATTCTTCCCCTATTTTTCTTTTATCTATTTGTTGAGCTAACTATTTCTAGGACTTGGTAAATACAATGTATGATCCATCAAATGATTCACCTTTACTTCTAGGTTCATCTTGGTAATTCAGGAAACCAATGTTGAAGTTTCCAGATAATTTTTCTTGGCCTTCTACAAATATATCAATGTCATCATCTTGGTTTAACTCAGGTTGGAAATAAAAATCAGATTTAGTTTCAAGATAACCAACTACTGAGTTAGTTGGTGTTGCTTCAATGGTAGGGGAGAAAGGCGATTTAGTTTCCCTTGATTTTTGGAAGCATTGACCTAATACAATTGGTTAGGGAATGTCATCATTGGTATATCCTAATAAGAAGGAGGAGCAGACATCCCTTGTGCCATTTGTTTTTTTAGAGCTAGCAATTCATTTGTTAGCTTTTGCACCATAGGATTAGTGGTGCCTATGGAAGACTATTCAAAAGATGAAGAAGATTTACCTCTGTTAGGATATATTCTTATCTTTCCTACTAAGATAAGGTCATCTTCAACCTCAGTCACCAAAATTTGAGCTGCTGCAAGGTCTATTTGGCCAGCTTGCCTCAACAAGAAACTCACTTCAGGAAGCTGAGAACTGATGAAGAAGTATTTGAGATTCTAAGGCATTAGCTAAGCAATTATGGGAATCCTATTCCTTAGCTTATCAAATTTATAAATGAAGTCTCTCATGGGTTTATGAGGCTCCTTATTCATTTGTGTAAGCTGGGATAACAGGGCATGAGCATCTTCTATAGGTTTGAACCTGGACTCAAATTTGGCTTTGAGAGTGTTCTAGTCAGTCACTGTTTGTGCTTATAGATGATAAAACTAGTCTATAGTAGTGCCTTGCAATGTTTCTACAAATAGTTTGACTATAATGTCTTCATATTCAATGCATATCATGCCACAGGCTATGCAAAAGGCTGAAATATGTTCATCAAGATGAACCTTCCCATCACCATAGAACTTGGAAAAAAAATTCCTTGAGCTATGGGGTAACTCATGTAAATGTGGGGTTAGATTCAGAGGACCAAAAGTATTACCCCAGAGGCCTTGGACTGCCATGATATGGTTATTTAAGGGAAGGATAATAAATATTTATGGGATATATATGGGCAAAGCTCTACTAGTAGAGGAAAGAGAAGCTTTGCCTCGTATTGGGGACCTAATGTTTATAGGAGGAAAACTCTTGGTTTGTTGAAGGTGAGTTTGTGGAGGGGAAAGATCAAAATTATTTTTCTGCACAAGCTCAAATACAGGGTCAACAATACCTTGAGCTCTCTAGCTTCATGTATATGGTGGATCTTCTAGGGTGTAAAATGAAAATGGAAAAGAATTGGAACTACTTCAATTTTAAACTTGAGGCTTCAAAATTATTATTCTTCCCTAGCGGAGTCACCAAAACTATTGGGTGAATATTTTGTCACCAGCTGACTGATGGAAAAATAGGTGCATCAACCACAGCATAAGGATATTTATACAACAAAATGGATGTGGTGGCCACAGCTAGATTGAGAGAAATCCCTCCTCTCAGTAAGGGAAGGTTCCCTATAATTTATTATATACTATAGTGTGTGTGTGTGTGTGTGTGTGTGTGTGTGTGTGTGTGTGTGTGTGTGTGTATATATAAGCTAAACATATATACATGGGTGAAATCATAACATCCATCTCTCTTTTTTTAGAGATGATGTTCATAGAATAGAGGAGAATTCTAGTGCAATTATTAAAAAGGCACTTCTCTTCTTTCAGAAGTGATATTTAGCAAATAGCAGGATTCTTCGTGGGTAGTAATAGAAACCACAAGAAACCAACGAAAGAATAATGTCTTTTGTTGTCTCTCCTACTGATTAAGATAAAGAAACACATCAGGATTAAGCACATCTCAAAGTCTACACCTAAAACTACAACAGAGTAAAGGATTACAAAGGATAAAGAGAACTCAAAGTCTCTCTAGTATCCTTTACACAAAACACAGACTAAAGAAAATTATGGTAGCACAAAGTCTCCCATAGTCAACTTCAGGACATCTTCCAGCTTCCACTTGTTTTGCTTATTTAATTAAATGGACAAGACTGTATTTAGGAATTAGACATCAGAACAATTTCCTAGATGATTAACAGAATATGGTTAATATTTTAAGTTCAAAGTCTCAAAATTGCCTTTCAATTTGGGTAGAGCTTCGTTTCTAATAATAGAGAGATCTCTCTTATAAAAAATGAGAGATTACAATATATAGCTTCGCAAGAAAGACTTGGGTGCTTATTTTCATAAAAATGACCCATGTTAAATTGAATGCATTGAATATCTATGAAAAGGCCATGCTAGAATAGGTCATCAACCTTAAATTTGGCATTATAAATTATCTCAAATGTCTCCTCCTAAGCATGGGTTGTCTAGTCTTCTTTATGAGGCTTATACGACTACCTATTCACCTTTACTTAATGCAAAAAAATAGGCTGCATCCTTGAATGTTTGTGTTCTCTGATGTCTATCTGGTGGACTATTCCACCTACTAGAAAACAACTATCCTGCAAATATTTCTAGATTTCTTGTAGTTATTCTCTCTTTTCTTGCCATGTTTTGTCTCTTCCTAAGCAATATGAGCTCTCAGGGCTACCTTCTCGCTTTTTGCTGGTCTTTCAGCTACTTTCTGGGCTGGTCACTGAGCTTGTTCTCAGTTCTTTTGAAAACCAATGGTTACTCCATTACCCTAAAATTGACATCGTTAGGGACGTCATTGGTCACTATGAACCTCTTTGAACCTTGAATCTTGAATTATTTTGGTTTAAAGGTTCAATGGTTCAATGGTTTTGTAAAGGGCCACATTCACTCTCTTTTTATTCTTTGATTGAACCATTTATTTGAACCATTTGGTTGAAATTCTTTCTAGAATCTTCCACTTCCTTCATTTGCTTGAAGTTTCCTTTCAAACTTTGAACTCTTTGAACCTTTTGAACCTTTTAACCTTTGAACCATTTCGGTTCAAGGTTCAATGGTTCAATGGTTCATTCTCTTTCTTTGAATCCTTTAGAGCTTCAAACTTTCTGGATCCTTTCCTTTGATTTAAGTCCTTTGAAGTCTTTGAACTTGTTGAACCTTTGAAAATTTGAACCATTTCAGTTCAAGGTTCAATGGTTCAACGGTTCATTCTCTTCATTCTTTGAAGCCTTTTATTCTCTAAGTCTTTTGAACTTGTTGAACTTGTTAAACCTTTGAACTTTTGAGCCTTTCAAAGTTCAAGGTTCAATGGTTCAAAGTGGTTTAATGTTAACTCTTCGAATCATTATTTTCTTTAGTCCACCGAAGTTGTTGAACCTTTGAACTCGTTGAACCTTTGAACCTTGCGAAGGTGGGGTTCAATGATTTAATGGTTCAAAGTGGTTCATTTTAATTATTTGAAGCCTGCCATTAAGTCTTTTGTTTGAACTTGGGCATTGAACCATCCTCAAAACACTAAGGAAAAGCCTAAAGTGTTTTGAACTTCCTTTGAAGAAAGCCCACCTGTTGAACTTATGACTTAGCTAAAAAGGCTTGAATATTTGAAAGACTTAACTACTCAGAACATTTTTCAGAAAGAAAAGAGAGAGTTTTGGTCTATAAGACCAAAATGGTCAGTATGTTTTCCACAAAATCAAGTGATGGATTTTGGGAACAAAAAAGTGAAATTTGATAATTTCATCCATGGCCCCAAAACATTTTTTTATCATAAAGTAGCAAATCAATGTATGCAAGGAGACTTGCATACATTTCTATCTTCTCCCAATGGATCTTCCCATCATGAAACCTCTGGTTAGACCTTAAAATTACTTTGGAACTATTTAAAATGTCTTCCATCTTTAGAAAGTGCCCTTCATACCTTTTTGTATACACCCTTGGATAATTTTGCAAGGGAAAAATGCCCAAATGATGCAATCCTTTGGAAATTTTTTAGAGGCAAGATAACCCTTCAATTCTGTTAGGCTTTTTGTGTATGAAAAATGAATGAAGGGCAATTGCCCTTCATAATTTTTTTTGTGGAAAAAAATTTTGAAGCAAATGATCCAAAAAACATTTGAGACTGAAAATACAATATATGGATTTCCTTCACAACTTTTGGAGTAGAGAAAATTTCCAATGAAAATAAGTGTTTGGTGCTTTTGTCCGAGACAAAAATCCTAAAGACCTATCTCCATCAGATGTTGTTTTTGCACAAAAGGCATTAAACTTCTATGGGAAGGAACACTCTCACTTATAAAAAATAATGTAAAGGGCTTGGAAAATTATAAACATGAACTTGACTTTCCAAAGAAAAACATTGGGGACAAAACTAGGGCCAATGAATTAAATGTTGATACTCAACCCACTCTATTCTTAGGCATTTTCAAAGATAAATGCCCAATTGATCTAATTAAATCTTGGGAATTAACATAGATTCTTATGAGACTTGTAAAATCAACAAAATACCCCAGATAAAGATATTAGAACATAACATATTTTTCACCTCCAAAATATTTTGATGCTAAAAAGGGTACAAATTACTTGGTGTATATTTGGGCACCAACACAGATGATTACTTTTGTTAGCTAATTTTTTTTGGAACCATTATTGTCTTTGATACCATTAGTT